>JAGSMU010000057.1:600000-840581 GCA_029286865.1 Teinopalpus imperialis
AAGTATTTGCTTGGTAATAATCTGCGGATCGGCCATCTCCACGTGCCTTCGAAATATTTTATTATTTATTTCTAAGATGAACATATCTAGTTCAAAGAAACAATAAGTGTTTTTTTTATTTCTTTCTATTTAGTATACTATACTACTACTACTATACTATAACCGAGGTAGTTTTTGGGATTATATTAAATCCGTAATTACATTTTTACTTATTAAACCAATAATCTACGAGACGATAAATAAATTTTTCGTGGTGTTTAGTTTCTACTGTCAGCATTCCTCACGCGTCGCCGGCCAATCGGAACCGGCGGATACGCATCGCGAGATCGACGGCCGCGTGCTCGCGGGAATCGATGAGTGCATAACAACGACATCGTGCTGCACTGCCCCCCTCGCTTTGACACGGATTTCAACGCATACACTATTTTGAATGCTAATTAATGGGATCACTTAATGGCAAAACAAACAAATTATACTTTTTTTTATTTGTTTTACTATAATATAAAAGAAGATCAAACGAATTAAACTATCTGAATAGAAAATCTTCATCAACATTTTAGACGTCGCACGAAGACAACAGAGATTTAGAAATCGGAATAACTTTATGCTGCTTCCTACTTCGTTGAAGACGGATTTTAGACAAACAATTTTTACGTATTTGTTGTATATATAGTACAATGTTATATTTTATTATGGAAGGCCATCACTCCACATCAGATGGACGAGGTACAAGATTAGGGATTTTGATTTATCAGAAGTTTTGATATGATAGAACATTTTCGAAAGGAAGATATAGGACATGGGAATCTGTGTAATAACGGCATGATATGGGCTGCACAATAATAGTCTGCGCTGCAGCATGAATGAGTCGGCTCGACGGCTCTGGGGACGGACCCCTCAGAACGCCAGCGTTGAATAGCCTCCATATATATACATCCTGCCCGTATATTGCAAGGATCGGCTTGACCACCAAAATTACTAGATATAGTTACATTGCTTTTAAGTTACTTGTGTGTAAATGGTAGATAGGATTAAAACGCTTCATCACCAATATTGCACATGAAGTCTATAGACCGTGGTTACAGGTATCATGCGGTCATCAGTGCTTAAACTTGCTATCTGCCTGGCATCAAAGAAAGAAGAGAAGGTCAGTCAGATATAGTTTTTACAGTATTATATTAGAGTCGTGTACTTTAATCATTTTTTTATATGATTGTGTCTATGTTCTATATATTTTATATAATAAAACAAGTTACAGTGGCCATCTATGTATTCATCACAACTTGGTGATTGGATACGAGCACTGACTTGTAATTATTCATTTAAAAAAAAGAGATGTCTATGATTAAAATTTTCATATAAGTTTTGCTCAGACTTCTCGACGGGCGTGGTATACAAACGTTAGTTACACAAGGCGGGGTTCCACCCGTTGAGCCTTAAAACGCTAGCGGAGCCGCCGAGGGGCAACTTTTCCAACTACGAGTGGCCGACTTCATACTCACTTATGATTTTTCACAATCACGTTAGGGGAACTAGAGTCCAGCTCTAAAAAGGGATGGATGCTAATTTATATGATTCTATCTATATAGCGAATTAAAGCGCCGTCCACTTAGATAGGAACAATTTTTAAAAGAGTTGCACTATTTAAAACAAAACGAATGAGTTTTAATAAACCGAATTATGCCACTCTAAACTGGTACTGTATTTACTGAGCTTCGGAAGTGCACTTTTATAGTACCGACGACAAATTGAGAGTCTAGTTCTACGGGAGAACCAATTTAAAATTGTAAGATGCACAAAAATTATGACAGCATTTATACAATATTAAGTCACTTAATATTGTCTGGATAAAGTTGTGAAAATTTTATTATTATTTTGATAAAAATAGTTTGAAATTTATTTATGTGCACTAATGTCTTATATTTATTTTTAGCAATCATCGCAGCCCTACTATGATTGTGAAACTTAAATATTTTGTGCGGCATTTATATAATATTTCTGCACTAAATATTGTCTGGATATAGTTATGAAAATTTGATTAATATTTTAAGGAAAAGAAGAAATATTTAAAAAAAAAATTGAAATGTTATTAAAATATTTATTTCCCGTAATCATAGCAGCCCTACTATGAATGTGAAACTTTAATATTTTGTGTAGGGACGTTTGAAATTGCAGACTTAAGTGAAGCCAGAACGCTCTAGCGTTAGTGTTAACGTGAGTGCTTTTAGCAGGAAATACAGACATTTAAAAGAGAAAAACGATGTTAATGTTTATAAAACAACGTTGCTTTATATCGAGTATCATACGTATGAATATTTAAAAAAAGAGCAATTTAACAAATCATGTATCAAATAGAGAGGACAGAACCTTAAACAGTGGTAAACCTATGGCCATATAGATTTCTAGCGTAAAATCGCATCACAACGGTGCTTTTTTTATGGTGAAGGGAAAAAGAGGACGAGTAACTAGTGGTAAGATTTAGCTCAAAGCTTAAATCGAAGCATATTAGTCAGACAAATATTCTATCAAAAAACTGAAATTCCTTGAAGATGGAGTTAGATCTTTATGCAGTTATCACTTATTATCATATATACTATATAGAAGTGTGTGCTCATTTGTCACCCTTAGTTTCAAAAAAAATATTTAAACGGATATTACTGTTTCCATTGTTAAATATAGGCGTAGTTAACAAAACGAAATAGCATTTTAAATAGGAAAACATACAATACTAGTAAATAAAACTTAGTGACAATATATTAACTTAACAATGAAGTTATTAGCTGGTTAACAAGGAACAGAGGGTTCATTAGTTTAATATAAAATGAATCGTTAACGAATGTATACAGACGACATAGTGCAACAGATAGACCGAAAGACAGAGAGCATTAACTGCGGGTCGTAAGTTTATAGCCGTTCGGGTCGTAAACGCGTCAGGACCGGCGCACGAGAGGGGGAGGCGTGTCCTGATAATTAGGACCGGCAATAACATGTTGCTTTAAAAATATATCAAAACTTTATCCACTGTTGGTGTAATCGATGGAAAATTTGTAGTATCCAATTTATAGCTTTAGTCGTTGGCAGCTCATACTGAATGGATGGATGGATAAAAATCAATGAAATTTCAAAAATACATAAGGTCAAAATTCCGCAGAATAGAGGTCAAGTATTACGCCCTTTGACTATACTAGCTGTGGGAGTACAAATATGTCACATTTCATTCCTGAGACGTCATTTCAATATACTACACTTCAATATATTTTTTTATTATATTGAGAGTGACAAACTAGCACACAATGCTCCTGATGGTAAGTGATTCCTGCGATCCATGATACCTCTATATGGAATCATAATTCAGATACATTCCCAGGCGGTGAGCCTGGGAATTAACATGTTAGGGTCTAAGGATCCCCACACTCACCAGACGAAACACAACAAAATAATACTGCTATTTTACCCTGGTATTCTGTGAGGGCGTCCTTCCCCAGTCCAGCCGATCCATTCATGCCGCGGCTAGGAAAAAACTAAATCGTGATTCTACTATTGTTATTTATTATAGAGACCTACCGAAACCGTTAATTTTAAAGACGAGGTGAATTAACTGTTAGTGTGGTGTTTGCAAGAAAAACAAAATTTTGCAATGACTACTAAATAAATTACTATAATAAAGACAAATACGGCCCGTAGACTAGCGACTCGTTATTTATTTCGATATATAAAGAAAGAGCTTTTCCTGGCCACTAAAATGAATGGTGACATTTTCGGTTCCCAGCCGAGGTACAATATTTGTGCACACAAATTGTTGCTGTACATCTGCTGTCCATGACACTGCATCTGAACATTTCTATGATATATAACTATACATGCATTATATCGGAACAGGGTAGGGGACGACGAGTGAGTGCCTCTGTATTTCTGCAAATGTTTACGGCACTATAACACAACACTATAGTTGATATCATCTGAGCGCAATCGTCCAGGAGGACATGACCATAAATAAGTTAATCTCACTCTTAGCTCATCATTATAATTACCTTTCCACTTATTTCATGTAAACATCCTAATTATCAATAGATACAACCAGTTATAATAGTTAATTTCCAAAATATATAAGCCAGTCTAAAACAAATTAAATCGATAATTTTTAATCATACTCGATGCAAATATATTTGATTATAATTAAAAAGTATAAATTATATACGATAAGTAAGGAAGCCTTCTAATTAATAACGACGGCTTAATAAAATAATTATAGTACTTTTCACAGTGAGACTGCAAGATTGTATACCGCCATGCTGACTATTGCTAGCATGCCGTGTTTAATAACCTCGTTACCCAACTACGGCAAAGCAATAAGGAGGATTATTGTTTTACCAGTGTAAAAAAAAGGTAAGTGTACTGCAGCTCATGAGATCGACATCCATACATTTACGAGGTTATATGTGTTCATTTATACCGTACTACAAATACCTACGTTCGAAAACAATATACACAAAACAGACCACAAGTCTCCGCAAACAAATGAAGTAGCCCTCTATAATCCCTATCCTCAAGGGAGACTGTCTGCCGTGAACAGCGCGAGAAAATACGTCCCGGTCTCTACCAGGCAGAGTATTAAACGGAATCCTTTGTACTGCGTAATCAAAACACTGGTAACGATCGACCTTCAACACAGCAAATATTTCTTAGCCACAATATGCGATGGCCATTTTGCATCTCTACGCCTAATATTTTTAACTGATAGATACGACAAAACCAAATAATTATAAAAACTTTTGAAATATATCAATCAATTCTTAAGATGTAGTCGACATGAAATGTATTAAATACGAAATAGGAATAATTTTAATGAAAGAAATCGAAACAAAACCTAACTTAGTAGATGTATTGTTGCTTTATTATAGATTGATAAAAGATTCAAGATGGTAAATCCGTTTTATGAATTTTGAAATTCTTTCAGTAAATAATTGCATAACTAGTTGTAATTGTGGTATAAGTTGTATCACTTACAAACCAGCAAGCAAATTATTTAATAGCTGCAAATAGTGCAAGGTAATTTAATATAATTTGTAAACCATTTAGATCATTATAAGACGTTTTTCCAGCGTAGTTACACGATCATGGTGTTATATTCTGGATATCGCCAATTATAACGTTATAAACATGACTTTCTTGTTCACTGTCCCCAGAGAATTTTTATGTTCAATATTTTTAAATCGATTGTCCTTCATCGATTTGACCATTAACCAAAAAAAATATCAAGAAGATAATTAAAAATTCCAATAAAAAATGCAAGCTTTTAATGATATATCAAATTATTATCACATAAAGTATAAGAAAGTATATATAATTTTCAGAGCATTAACGTTTTGCTTTAAATGCTTGTTTTGTTGGAAAATTTGCTTTTAATTTTTCAATAATACATCACTAACAATCGATAAACTGTTATCGCAGCATCAGACGAAGTACATCCCTAAATACAAGTAGTTGTATATGGATTGTATAACTATAGGTTAAAACGATAGTGTGAGTGCGGATGAAAACGTTGCGTCACTGGAGTGAGTGCGACTGTTGGGCGATAGTAGCGGAGCTTGTACTAGTAGTAAGGGTTGCCACCTTTTAGTAAATTAAATAATAAACTTTTATTTATGAAAAACAGGATAAATTATATAAAAATAAATAAAGCATAGTTTATAATCATATATATAAACACATCTCCCAACTGTCCAAATCAATATTATTATTTTTATTACTACATTAGTATTTTTTTATTACATTGAAAGTCACAGACGAGGAGTTCACCTCATGGTAAGTGATTCCTGCGGCCCATGATATCTACATTCATCCTTGACAAAAAATAATAATGCAGATGCGTTGTCATCCTTTAGGACTGAAATGGAATGCCTCGTCACCAGTAATAAAGGTCTCCAGATCCCTTCACCAGTCGAAACACAGCAGTATTATGTGCTATTTCACGCTGGTATTCTGTGAGGGCATGCTCCTACCCCGGACAAGCTGACCCATTCATTCTGCAGCTAGAAACAAACTGCAGTGTAGCCCTACCACATACAAGGTATTAAGGAGTTCATTTATTATCAAGTTAAGGGACATCAGAATGGCATATGGCAAGGTAAAAAAAATAGCTCCTACATTCTCCCTCATTCCATTCATAAGTGAGAACACCGTTTTTCTTAAAGAACATGTCAAATAAAGTATTGTTCTCATCAAGCACGCTAATCCGAAACAGAGAATACATTACAATAAAGTATGGGTGGCAACCCTAGTGACTGTCTGAAAGCGACACAATCCGGTCCGATTGCTAAAATTACTTATTTCCTACCTATCTCTATATCCTATCTTGTTTCTATAATCTGAGGCAGCGGGTAAGACAACCAATTACGATTATTGACATCATTTAAAAACCAGTACTGAGTCAACAACTAAAGGTAAAATAATCGAATCAATATGAATCAGAATTAGGAATTTTAATTATGTCTCCGGCCAATTTTATTAATATCGTAGAATGAACTTCATATTCTGATCAGCATAAGTGCATCACCCGTCCCGACACCGCCTCCGAAGGCGAAAACACTGGGAATAGAGGTTAACTCTCTGCAGCTATCTACCTCGGCCCTGCCCCATGGCTCCCTTATAGCTGCCGCACAGCAAGCCCCCGCCGCTCCACAGCGCACCCTCACTGGTACCCAGCAATCTTCGGCTGATTCACAGCCATCAAAACGCCCGCCGCCTATCTTCATACAGGCGCAGGATAATCGGCCGATTGTCGATTGGCCCTGTCAAATCGGTACAAGTACCTCGCCATCCCCACTGCTGTAGGCATTAAACTACAGCGGGAAACTACTGCAGATCATAGAGCGCTAACCCGCTTTCTTCAAGAAAAAGTCGCGTTTTTCCACACCTACACCCCATAGCAGTAGAACACCAACTCAAAGTGGTGATTAAAAACCTCACGCAACACTTATTAAAGAGTATTTAAGAGTCTGTGAATAGGATGTACAATGGCCACAACAAAAAGCCATTTAATATGGTCATTGTGGCACTAGAACTTACCACGGCAGGTAAACAGGTATTTAACCTGAAAATAAGCTGCCACTTATCTGGACTTACGACAGTGGGCTTATGTCGGCATAAAAATGGCCCCCAGTCCAATGCTTTAAATGCCAGTTTTATGGCTACTCAGCCCGAAACTGCTTCGGTAACCCGGGTGTGTCAAATCTCTGGATGACCACGGAACCGTGGACTATTTGAGACCAAAGGACAATGCCCGAAAGCAGCCAGAAGGGCTGGCTGCTTTCGGGCCCCGGCTTGTGATCTATGCAACACGGAGGGACACAAAGCCAACTACCTTGGCTGCCCAAAGGCCCCAAGCCAAAACGACTAGTTTTAAAAATCGCACTCAAGGTTGTCGCTATCCCGACCACCGACCCCGCGCCCATTCTTCCTCCTGTCCGACCTTTTCGCCCCGCATGGTAAACGCCGGTCAGCGTACCAACCGTCGCTCAACCTGTCGACCAGCCGGCGACACCTGCCTGTCGGCCACTTAACGAAAGCGACCTCGACCTAGTGCATCGCTTTGCCACCATCTTCAACGGCACCGACGTCTCAGCCCTTGCTTAGGCCCTAAAGACTCGCACGGCACATCAGAAGTTAGCTTTTATCGCCACAATGCGCTACCAACACGTAGTGTCCGCGATCATCAATTTTAAAGCTTGGCAGGCCTCTACAACGGCAGTGCAAAACCACGATCCCTTAAAGTCGCATTTTTTAACGCAAACGGTTTTAAAAATCAACGCGACCAAATCTTCAATTTCGTTCGCGATCACCAAGTCGACGTGCGCCTAATGCAAGAGACATTCCTCAAACCGCACACTCGCAATCCCAACATTGCGAACTATAACATCATTAGGAATGATAGGACTTCCGGCGCTAACGGCGGCACTCTTATCTACTATAAAAGTCCTTGCACTGCGTGCCCGTCGACACGCCAACCCACACCTTTCTAGAAACCTCGGTTTGTCAGCTAGCCATGACCGGCCACGCCCTTGTCACAATCGCGTCCGTCTATCTCCTTTGCAGACGGGACGCACGCCTTGACAACTCAGTCATATTGGCAGGAGATTTCAATAGCAAGCGCACCTCGAACTCCTGGAAGGAAGCCGACGTCATAGGGATTTCATGCTGTCCCGGGGGCTACCAATCAATAAGCAGTTCAGGTTTCGCACCCAACACTCATGCATACATCAAGTGAACCGCATCACAGAGCACATTCTAATAAATAATAAATTCCTTCGGGGTTACCAAACCGGGGCACCCTTCCTCGACGTGGCGAAAGCGTTCAACAAGGTATACAAACTATATGAGCTCGGTGTGCCAGATCGACTCACACTAATCGTACGAGACTTTCTCCACAATCGCACCTTTTGGTACCACGTCGAGGGAATGCGTTCCCAGGTTCACCCTATTTGTGCCGGAGCACGACAAGGCTCAGTCCTAGGTCCCATTTTATAAGCACTCTACACCAGCGACATACCGCGCACTCGCGGTGTAGACCTGGCCCTTTGCGACGATGACACCGGCCTCTACGTGTCTGGATACAAACCAGAAGCTATTTGTAAACGCCTCCCATTTGCAGCCAACACCTTAGGGAAAATGGTTTTGGAAATGGAGGACCGAGGCCCACCAAAAGTACAGCCATGTACTTTTCTCGGCGCAACAAAACGCCGATCTCCTAACCATAGAGCTTTTTGATCGTCAGATCCCCTGGGAAAAAACAGTCAAATATTTAGGCGTCACTCTAGATGAAGTATTCAACTTCGGTCCGCATATCAACCGCGTAGCAGCATTTGCCCTAGGTCGTTTGCACCCGTTACTCAATGAAAATAGTAAAATGTCGCTGCGTAATAAAATTACACTATACAAAGCGTGCATTCGACCCATAATGACATACGCAAGCCCCGTCTTTGCGCATTCCGACCCGCGACACATTCACCTACTTCAGGTAATACAAAATGGTTTCATGCCCAAGGTCATCGGTGCGCCATGGTTCTTGTGTAATGAAAATCTACACATAGATCTTGAGCTGCCAACCATAGCTCAGTACCTGAAGCAGGCTTCTCGCCGATATTTCGACTCTGCCATAACACACCCAAACCCCTTGATTGTAAGTGACGCCACTTACAATCCCATCGCGAATCGTAGATTCACCCGCGTCCAAAGGAGACTGAGGCACATCCTTGACGACCCCGATGACACGACCACCAGAGCCCAAGCCCTTCATTAAACACCACACACTTACATTACACCCTCATATCGCCCGCCGACGGCGAGGGCGACGCAGACAAAGTTATTCGCGACACCGCCATGTCACTGGCCGGTTCACTCCAGTCAATACAGATAGAAGCGTTGCTGGAGTATATGGCGCCACTTCTTCTCCAGCGCCCACGCATTCCGAAATTATGGTACAGATAGCCAATAATATTAATAGTGATATTAATGTAGATAATTCTTAGTCAGAAGCAACTGACCGGGCCGAGGTTTGGCCTTCTCGGCCAACCTCGAGTCAGATGCTCTCCCGGAACAGGTTAACGGTTCAAGCCGAGGCTCCCTCTTGGAAGCCCTTATGCTGGTTACCCACTAATACAGATCCCGACTGAGCGCCATAAGCGCTCGGTCACCTCTCAACCCGGTGAAAGCCCCCGGGCTAATAGCGGCCATCATCCCGAAAAAAAAAAGAAAAAAAATCTGATCACCATTGCCGTTTTATCTCGAGATTTCCTAAGATCCCCACCGCTGAATACTCCACGTAATAGTGATCAATAGATTGAATATCATGAAAATAATATCAGAAACGGTTATAGTTAAAAGACATAACAGACAGGATTAATTCTAAAACTGGCTCCATTAATCAGCATTGTGCTGAGATCACCAAATGGATTAAAGCAAGTAACAGTAAAGTGCCAGTAATTCGTAAAAAAACAACAAGACTCAATATAAAATAATATAGAAATTATTAGAGTATGGTTGCGGCAAATATAATGCTGGTGAGACAGTCAGCCCGCGGCGTAGATTTGTCAACTTTCTATCGCGGCTGCGTTTCGCGTGCCGGCACTCGTCGAGGGGCAGCTGCTACGCCGGTGGCTACAGAGCTCGGATGAGCCACACGCAATCTTAACACATGCAAATCGTAAATGAATCTAAGTCGTTTTGTGGATTAAAATAAATTAAGAAAGACGGTCCTACCTGTGTAAGGCACAGGTTAAAATATTTTTATTTATTATTATCATGATTTTTCGAATAACCTTAATTACGGTTGTCCAAATACAACGAAAATTTGTATTTATTAGATTGAAATGTCGGGAATAGGAACTTTTAAAGTACAAATCATTAAGTATGAATTATCTCAAAGCAATAGAGTCACAGAATTACAAATACGATATATAGCTAAAAGGAACAAATAGTTTTATATTAAATTGCAAACGGCAAAATTGTCTTCGCTCGATGTAAAGTTAAACAAATGTTTACAACTCCAGCCTTGCCGTCGTATATTTTCCTATTCTCATTCTACCAACATATCACAATAGATGTCTATCGAGGATTTCTCCTATAAGAAGTGTGCACAATAATGCAGCGCGAAACGGCCGTTCCGCATTGCTAATTAAACAAGTATCGATATCATTGTGATAGAGATGCACTTAGAAAAAAGGTAAAACCCAAAGATAAAAAATAGTATTATTTTAAAGTGTGTGAATTATACTTATGTATAATTAATTAATATACGTACATATATATCGCCAGTGTTAACGAATGAAAAACATAATCTGTTTCTTTTGAAATACAGAACACATTAATCATTCAAAAATATTAAAAAAAAACTGACATTCTTTTTTGTTAGCTGCTTTTCTGTCTATGGAATTTATACTGTTAATATGTTATTATAATAGAATTTAGATTATTAAAAAATGATAACCACACACATAGTCTTCAAGTTATTGTATTGTCCTCGTTCTATACTTCTGCATTATTTCTATACTTTTGCATTCCTGATTAATCCAGACGCCCGGAAGTGGGTCAAATATGAATTAAAAAATTGCATTACATTCATACCTACAGGACAGATATAGAGTGAATAAAAATGAGTATAAAGAAAAGTTTCTCTCCTGTCTGAATAGAGGTCAAGAGCGATCCTTGTGTAAGTCAACTTCACCGTTCAAACTACGACGATACGCTTTCTTTTTCAAAGAGAGGATTTTCCAAGTCATTTCCTTTTAAATTTGTCACCTCCGAATAAATCCAGGAAATATAAATGAGAATGTTAGGAAAATAAAAGCATAGGTTACTCAGTGTGTCCCCTATGAGAAAGGGGCTTAGTTCGTTATCTCGCCATATGTCTCGGAGAGTGCCCGACTACAGTCCCATCCATTCAGCACCAATGCTTTGAGGGACGTTATAAGTGCTTGTCTACCAATACTTCGGACAATAACCAAACAAAGCTTACATTTTCTAACATAAACCAAAACATGACATTAATAATATAGTGATTTCCGTATCGTGTTGTAGCAATGAAAGTGTAAATGAATAAATTGAATACAGGCTCATTTTAGAACCGTCAACGTGGTCGTTAGATTCGTTATTAAAAATCGCAAAGAGTGCACGCTGAAGCCTGAAAGACTGATGGGGAGGTAGCGATGAGAGCGGCGCAGTGAGGGCACTTCAAGGGCTCTTCAAATAACAAAGCAGGGGATAATTCATATGCGGCTAGGAATAATAATTATTAGCTACGGTACATATTGACGTACCAGGCACATTTTTTTAACACTAATGTACATTACCGTCATTAACGTAGAGTTACATCGAGCGCAATTCGGGACGAATGACATGACATTTTAGTACAGAAAACGAACCTTACTTATCATGTATTATATACATGTACGTAAATAATCTGTGGGCACCTATTGAGGAAAATACCGTAAAGCCGACAATGACTATAAATACGGCCCCGGGTTTGCAATCAAAATAATAGGAGGGAAAAAAAAGCGTGAGAGTTTAAGCTCCCGTAGTATTTTTACTGCGATCGGGCCATTGACAGACCGATCGATGTCAAAGTCGTGTTTGCCTTAGGAAACATCGCCGAAAGTTACAATACTTTTCACGCCGGAAATGTTCCCAACACAGATTGCTGTTTGTCTATTGGACAGAGAACTGTTTGAGCGTGATTATTTGTCGAATGCATATTTGCGAATATATAACAATGAGTGACAATAATGATCGGCCGTGGAGGGCGCGTGGCTCCCACAATCCCTCCCGAAGCTCGTTTGTTCTTATACGTAAGAGCGCGCCGGAAACAGCGATTGTGAAACAATTTAAATCACTCGGCGCGACCCATCAACCATTGTTGCCGACTTCCCGGTAACCATATATGCATCTCTAAAACACGATACAATCGTATAACGGACAAGGAGTCTTTGTGAAAGAGTATCCATTACTAAATAGTAACAATTGGTTTTAGTACACACCACAAGCACATTTTGAAAATTTTCAGCTTTATACAAATATTTTATTTTCTAAATTACCTACGACTGCTTCTTTTTTACACATGGCCTGACACCGCAAAGCAGAGGAATATTTCGCAAGCATCGTAAAAAAAACTCATTATTCAAACACTTCAACAAAACGTAATAAAGGTGGAATACTTCGCTAGGCAAATATTGATCAAGACAGATAACGAGTTTATGTGAGCTTTCTGCCACGCACAACTACTCTGTGGAATCAGCTGTCGCCAGCAGTATTTCCGAAACGATACGACTTAGAGGGACCTTCAATAAAAGAGCCTACACCTTTCTTAAAGGCTGTCAGCGCATCTGCGACTACTCCGGTTTTTAGGATGTCCGTAGTAAGCAGTAATCACTTACCACCATCCGGTGAGATGCTTGCTTGTTGCCAATTTCTTTTTTATAGAACAAAACGAAATTGTGACCTAACCATGAGGGTTTATTTCCGAAATGATGGAGACAATTGTGACAATTTACAATAATATCACCTCTAATTATACCTTGTGCCGAACATTATTTCCAATATTTACGAGGTACGTTATTAATTTTAATATTACTAAAATCACTATATTTTTACCAATCTAATCTAATGCAAACAACTTGTGATAAACATAGTGCTTAAACAATGTTTTCGAGAACAGTATCATGCTAACTATACTATATTCACCAGTTAAAACATATTAAACTGGTAGACAATTTTGTATCCCCATAACTTATTACCCTCGTTTTATAAAAATAAACTAGAATTCATTTATGTAATTACCTACATGAAACATTATACAGATTGTATTGTTCTTGACTGTGGTCTAAGTCAACCTAAGACGACATGCTTTTTATACACATTACAGTTTTAATAGCACGGATGCAACGCTAGCAATTAACATGTTCATTAGTGCCGGCACCAGGGATTGAACTCCGTTTGCTCGCGTACCGTGAAATTAATAGTGAGCGCTTTGGACATTGAGCTACTACGTCTCCCATCGGTCCCATTGCCAAGCAGAAAACTTCCGTCTTCGGATACAGTTATACAATAGTTTCACGGTTAAACATACGAGTAGTTTTATGTTTTAACTGGTGTCTGAGATTTCATACACTCAAATATGAATCTTATATTTACATACACATTTTAAAATCTTTTTATTTGTCCACAGATTTACTTGAAACATACTAGTGGTACGGCTACGATGCAACTAGTTTAATACAGTTACAATATGAATGGGTCGGCTTGGTCAGAGGGAATTGGGATGCTCAAACAGAACACTAAAAGCAGTCAAACTGTATTATGTTTTGCATATGCGTGTAGGGATCTACGGATTACAGGCAGTGAGGCATTAAATCTATGGATAGATTTACTTTATAGGGATGATATTTATTTTACAGAGATGATAATGCAATTTGGATTTGGGGATGGATGTTCTGAGCTGCATTCGATATATCACTGAAAATCGTATTCAAATTGTTCGTACGATTGTGGAGATTAGAGAGCGCACACGCAACAACAAACAGAAAGTCTGTTTATTTTATGTGCTTTAAGATTTTAATGTATTCGATTAACTTAGTTTGCTTCCACTCGTTGAATGATCATTTAACTTAAATAAACATCATGTTACAAATTTTTGAATTAAAATTTGATTGATGAATTTCAATTAGGATCAGGAGTAATTAAGCCATTTAAAAGAGAAATAATATTGTTACTTTTTTATATTATCTGTAAAATTAAAAAAATATTTAAGGAAATGAACAACACCTGAGTTTTGAAAGTTCTTTTACAGAAATAACTTTTACAGATCTGGAGTACTCAAACATGCAAGGAGAATATAACAACGGAAAATAAATTAATTTCAAGTTAAGCTAAAAAGAAAGACGAACCGGACCGCTACTCAAAAATCATAACCAGTTTCTGATGGCTAACTATTACAAAATTTTACACATAAATAAATCTGAAAATACTTTTATTTGTGTATTGAGAGTAACAAAGAAAATAATTTTCCAAGATTCTGTTATAACTCTTAAACCACTTACTTTCTACATATAGAATTTTTCGTTATCGACCATAGTAGTAGTGCCATCGAGAAGCTGGATTTAGTTTACCTGATGGTAAGTGATTCCTGCAGCCCATGACACCCACATTTCTAAGGTATTGTATGTAGAAGCGCTATCACTCCTGTGGACTAAGATGGAATGTGTTATCACCAGTAATAAAGGTCACCCGGTCCCTACACTTACCAGACGTAGCGTAGCGTTATGCTGGTATTTTACACTGATATTGTGTGAGGTCGTGATACTTCCCCAGTGTAGCCGACACATTAACGTCGCAGCTAGAAACAAACTACATCCTATCACTTCCACTGTTACGGTTAACCATCATTCATGAGACTTCCCGTATACCGTTTAAGGACAGTTATTTCGCACAAAATTTGCGTATTCCAAAACATACTAAAAAAACCCGCGGATGGTGAGAGAGTAAATCGTATCATTACAAGATCATCAAAAGATCAGTAACGTGAAGTGGCAACGGGCTGACCTATAGAACCGACAACCAATGTGGACGACAACTAAGTGTGAGAGGCAACCTATGACCGTATGTTGTAGTGTAAGACGACCATCCACTAGATGGAGGAGGATAGGCGTATTTTCATCAGTAGCGCTTGGGCTGATTACAGGAGGAGGATAGGCTATCGTGATGATCATATTTATACACCAAGAGCTCCAAGGATAATAATGAAGGTACTGAGAGCGAGCTGGCAGAACGATAAACGTCGGCAAAATAAATATGTACACTGATTTTTTTTCTACTAATAAAAGGTCTGTGAAGTTCTTTATTATTGTACAGTATAAAGTAAAAACTAAAGTTACTCAGTCAATATACATACAATATGATGTTAATGGTGTATCGTTATCAATTAATAAAATACTCTGTGGTGACTGGTGAATAGATTTTGTTTAGGTTATCAGCAATGGAAAGATCGAGCCTCGAAGTTAATAATAATATAAACGAGTTAAAAATATGCCGCTTATAACGTTATAAAATTATTTCATCAATCAAAAAATAATATTAGAACTACATTGCAGATTGCGTTGGGTTGAATCGATCCGATCATACCCTCACGGGATACCGGCGTGAATTAGCAGAATCAAGCTGTTGCGTATGATGAGTGAAGAGATCCGGCAGCCCAATTACACATAATAGGACATCTCAGCCGCTGAAGGGTGACAAGGCATGTTGAGTCTTCAATCTTTATTGAGGATGGATGTAAACGTCATGGACCGCAGTCTTTACTGGTGAACTATATGTCACTCTTGATATTATAAAAAGAAAATATTGTCATTATTAATCTAGACATGACAAATTTCTTATAAAATTATTTGGTGTTCATGTCATGTGCCGCAGTAATCGCTTACAATCAGACGAACTTTGTGCTGGTCTGTCATCCATAAAATGAGTAAAAAAAAGTTACCGATACATTTACACAAATGTCACTACTGTATACAAAGAAATGGTAACGGACAATATATGTCTACAATGTCTAAGGTTTTGAAGTCATACCGTCTGTTTGCGGTACGTGCTTATCTTTAACATTATTTTTTATACGTGGTTAAAACAAGCATTATCACGAATAGTTTGACTCGACCGTGGGACACAAAGATTAACGGCCGGTGTTTTATTTATTACGATTATCGGGGGGAGGCGACGAGTGAGCACACAGTTTACATGATTATTATAGTGTTATATTTTCTTCGTCTATTACATAAGCACCTGCTTCATGTGTCATTACTCCCGGGGTTGACTGTAAGAGAATGCTTGTTGGCCGGCTATTAAGCTTTTGTTTGCCTTTTTAAGTAGATTACGCAAAAAAGAATAAATAAATAAATTTCCGGCCCACCAAACCTATTTGTACTACGGCTAATTTAAAGTCGCTTCGTAGCCATCTATCTACCGTACAAGTTTTGACTTATTAATACAATTTGAGATTAACTTGTTAATTTCGAAGGTGAAAATAGGTGTCAAGACATTTGACTTCTCTACCTACCACGACCATCTGACCTTGACTAGTGTTCGAAGAGTCATGAGCTATGTGCTCGACGTCGTGTCTATATTACCTCATACTAAAGTATTAGAAATTAAACTATAGTTATAGATATAAAACTAACATTACTTTAATATGAGTTTTAATCGATAAGTTTTATTTTTTAGTGTAAATATAGTCATCAATAACTTAATAATATTGTAGTTATATGAAACAATGCAAATAATGTAACAAATAACTAATATCTTTTTAAACACATTCCCTTCGGAAATCTCATGTCTACAGCCGGGGAGAAAATTGTGCGGTCTGTGAGATAGACAGGATGTCTCCCCGGCCATTTGGGGTGCCATTAGGCGGAAATTTAATCATACCTACAACACGATCAGAGGGGTCTTTACCCTAATCGTTAGAGGCGAAGGTCATATGGTTGTAAACAAAACATTCCATACAGTTCATCAGGACTAATAAACTTTTTTTTATTTTAATGTTATTAATAAAACGATCGCGTTGCTTGGACGCTAGACACCAAGTTAAAAAAAAATGGAATATGTAAGAAATAATTTACATTATTATGTATAAAAAGACAGCTTGTCACGATACAAACTATAAAATTAACAGCGATAATGATGCATCCGAATTAGTTTTATCAGTTCACAAGATCACTATCTACGCTCATCACCTACGAACGCAACGTAATACGGATTTTTGTAAATAAAATAAATAAACAAACAGACGTCCATGCAAATATGAACGGGCGCACGTTCGAAGTGATCCGGTACAAGCGGGAAGTCGCGGAGGCGGCGGTCGATGGACGTCGCGTCTCGCCGTTTCCCGATCACGGACTGGCGTGATGAGGGTGAGGCGCTCGCGGCCGTCTCGGCCGTAGACGATACGCAAGAGAAAAACCTATGGGCGCGGAAAAGCAGGAGCAAATGCGTTACGATACTATCACCAAACACTTCTCGGTGCCACACCACATGTAACAATACCGCGTATGACACAAAACTTTCGTGTGTTTGACGTTTATATGCAAAAAATTATTTGTTTGTGTTTTGAATATTAGCTATTGATATCATATGTTAGTAATGTATTAAAAATTAATTTCTATTCTTTATGAAAAACAATCATTCGTCATTAATTTCTGTCATTAAATAATTTATGTGTGTGCACAAGTACAATTAATATTAACTGATCCTTGTAACGTAACTAATTGTTTGTTACAATCTACTTATCATACTATACAAAAATACAAATAAAATTTATTAAATATTTTTAAAAAAGTTTTAACTTATCTATCATTAAATAAATCAAATATGACGCATTGTTTTTATATTTAAATCGATTTAAATGAAACAATTACTAATCTATGTTAACCCAAGATTATCTCAATACATCACTGAAAACCAATTCCAAATTGGTTCAGCCATTGTAGAGATACAACTATATACACAAACGCAAAGACAAAAAATCAATTTACGATTTTATTTTATATGTTGATGTTATTATCATTAATGAAGCAATGCTATATGAAACCTGCCTCTTTGTTATATATTATCGAATTGATTGCGTAAAATGTTTCAACATAAGTTATTTTTACTATTTAGATATCAAAAAGAAATCAAAAATAAACATAGAACAATATAATTTTCTATGATTTTTTAATAATTATCGTATCTAAAATTTTATATATATATACATATTTATATATATATATATGTATATATATATATATATATATGTGTGTATATATATATATAAATATATATGTAATATAGTATTAATCTATTTATATCTATCCCCGTGATATTTACTAGCTACACTGCAGTTTGTTTCTAGCTGCAGAATGAATGGGTATGCGCGACCGGGATAGGACCACGCCCTCACAGAATACCAGCGTAAATTAACAGCACAATCATCAAATCAATCCTGCTGTGTTTCGTCTGGTGAGTGTAGCCCGGAGATCTTTTATTATTGATGAAGAGGCATTTCATCTCAGTCCTCAAGGGTAACAATGCATCAACATTATGATTCCTTGTCGAAGATAAATGTGGATGTCATGGGCCACAGGAATCACCTGCCATGGTGAACTGTGCTTAGTTTGTTACTCTCAATATATTAAAAAAAAATCGTGGAATTTCAAAACTGAATGCCTTCGCATTACAATTGTTTACAGGTATTTTATTAACAACCTCAGGTCGTACATTAAGAGATTTTAGAGGTTTATTTCGAGTTCAATCACACCTAAACAGAATGTCTATCATTAATTGCAAAGAAATTTAAGAGAGAAATGATAATTAGGTGCAATATGTTTATAAATGCCGTGTCAGTAATTCAAAACCGACACTCGTAATTTGAAAATTAAACGCGTGATAACTGTGTGCTCGTTTGTCACCCACAATACATAAAAAACAACCTCAAGTCTGAACTACAAATAAAGAAGCTTAGTTCATTAAGAATGGGGTAAACGAGAACAATCAAACGGAGGTGTTAGAAGTACATATTTGTTTGTAAGAAAAACTTTCTCACGCTTCAAATCTGAACATTTTACCTTGAAAACACTTAATAAGTATCGCGGACAAGAGAAAATATATTAATCATAACAATTATACCTAAAATCGGAGTTCACCACATCCATTCGGTTAGGAATTATTACTCGATTAGGGACGTTGAATGATTTCAATTTGATAATAGTGCAAAAAACTACAAGATATGAGTCTAAGTGCAGGGAAGGGAAAACCTTGTTGCACCCTCACCGCGACTAAAACAAACTACGGCTGCATTGTGCCCGTTTTATATGTTCGCTTATAATAGTTGAAACTCATACAGATTGCGAATATATAGGTCTTGATCCTGAGAAACACATTTCTTTTTTTAAGTAATAATAATTATTTATATACTGATTTAGGAAAACAGTATTCTGAACTTCAACACTGTACTAAAACAAAAATTATAAGTTAAATTGCTTAACCGATTTGGAACAGGTTGTTGTCCTCCGTCAATAATTATCTATTATTCTGCTTCTTCTGCATAGTGATTTTCCAGCCTACTGTCAGGGTCCGATTCCCGAGTGAGTCTTCCCTACTTTGCCCGGTCTTCGGCATCCTCTTTCGCGAGATAAATTAACAATAACGTGCCATAGATTGCCACAACTCATGCAACCTCCTTAGGATGACTTACCGCAAACTTGCAGGGCTCGTCGGTCCATGTAGTGGGGAGTTGTCCTACGTTGCAATGACTAATACGAGATTGCCACACGAAAACATTTCTTCCCTATTGATTATCGCTTCTACGAGCTGTGTATGGCCGGCCTATTGTCATTGTATATTTTACAAATTCCTAATTTTAAATTGCTAAATTGTCATCTCTGTTTAAATTTTTTGTAATATTATTTTATTGATGGACACCTTATCACTACATACGAAGCGTATTACCTTAGTACTCGGGGGTGTTAACGCATCTTCCAATATTCCACAGTAATCACGTCAATATATGTTTGTACCAGTAAAATACCAAAAACTAAAAAAATCGCACCACTTATACCAAAAAACGATCGACGATTTAAGGATAATCCTTTGAAGTATTTATTAGAACGCTGATTTCGATTATAAATAAAATTTCGTGCTTCATGACAAAACCATTACAGAAGCCCGTGTTTAGCGGTAGATTATTGATCTACACTTTGACGTCTAACTGACGTCTCCAATGTTATGATAAATAAAAGAGGTGAAATGAAGACTGGAGTATATTTATTCTGCGAGAAAGAATATTTCATAAACTTCAAGATTCCTTAAGACTACCAAGAAACCTTAGTCACAAGAATTGCGAATTTGATCGTTCTTTGAAAGGAAGGTAGGCCCTCCAAGGAGTGCCTACCGATGTTCGTTGCTCAAGGGACTGTGGCGAAGCCGTGCGATGATGGAACATCTTAGGGTTTGAAAAGCGAGTGTTAGGACTGGTTACTTACGCGAACTCTCGTAAGGAATAATAAAATTAATACTATACAGGTAATGCAACTGACATTAAAATTTGATATTGATATTTATTTTCCAAATAAAATTCTACTATTCATAATAAATAATGCCTTGGAGACATGAAAAGACTGACTCATACCTATTGTGTAATACCTAATTTATTTTGGAAAGTTATAAGAATAAATTCAGTAAATCGAGTAAAGATCACCAAGGATCTTCGGGCAGTATCCTGACACCAAACAGATCCACCCGCTGATCCTGATAGTCTGTAATTTGTCTATAATATAAACCTATAAACGATTGACTCAATAATCGCATGCGTGCAGCGAAGGCCGCGAGATTGACAACACTTCTATCATTTCTCTCACGCCTCCCGCAATTCATGCGACAACTGCATGATAGTTATGTGGCTCGTAGTAGCATGAGTATAAAACCAAATAAAAAAATATGCTACATGCCCCACAAAATATTTATTTATATAATCCTACATACATTGTCCTGTCCAAAATTCAATAAATTTATTCACGATCCATGCATCGTTCGAATCGTGGAGTTGTTGAGTCTAGAGTTCATACAAAAATCCCATAGGAAAAAGGGCTTTCAGTTTTTCACGAATTTGATAATTTTTCGGGAAACATTTCGAATTACTTTTAATAAAAACCTAATTCGAACTATTGCGAACATCTTTAAAAACCAAATTGGTCCAGCCGTTCTCAAGTGACTCACCAAGTCACTTACCAAAGAACAGTATTTAATTTTTATTTATTTAGATAAGATTAGGGATGAGATAAAAGAGACCACACCTGATGGTGATAAATACATGAAATCTCAACAATGTTTCAGTCGGATTCACATGCGTTGTCTGTCACCCCTGGGAACTAATATGAACTGCCGTTCGATACCTGTAATATATCTCCGGATTATGTATGGATTAACTCACCATACGAAACACAGTAGCGTTAGGCTGTTATTTCACGCAGATAATCTGGAGGGCATGGTCCTTCTGCAGCTGGGACGAATTATGCTGCTGCTGGTAGAAAATAATTGCAGCGTGGCATACTACTAAAACTATTCCACCGAATTACACAATACTGTGACACTCAAAGGTTGGCGGCAGAAGCAGGAATAAGGAATGTCTAGCAAAATTGCCAAACTAGGTAAATGTTGAAAATCTTTAATAAATTGATGGCATCACGCTTTATCTATGGTAGTGAAGGGGCTTCTATTAATTACGTTTGGAGTTTTATTTCAATTTGAAGGCCCTTCCCGTGGTGATATTTAGTTAGATTTGGTAAGACTTCCCTCGGCGAGTGCATATATAAATATATATATATATATTTGTTAATAAGCACTTACCTGTGAAAAATTCTCCTAAAATGTTTTAAGTGAATCTTTCATGCACTGTTGTATAACAAAGTGTCGCATTAGAAGGAACGTCAACATCTTTATTTTCATCCAAAGATATCATAATGCATTCACGTTGAATTTTTTTAGATAAAAATAGTATGTATATACTTAATGGCTTAATATCTTTACCAAAGATGAGGTCGTTACCGGTTTTATAAAGGATAAATATAATATATATTTTTTTTTACTACATTGAGAATAACAAACGTGCACACAGTGCACAAGAGATTCCTGAGGCCCATGACATCTACATTCATCCTTAACAAGGAATCATAATGAAGATTCGTTGTTACCCTTGCGGACTGAGAAGGAATGCCTCGTCACCAATAATAAAGGTCTCCGGATCCCTACACTCATCAGACGAAACACAGCAGCATTATGCTGCATTTTACGCTGGTATAATATGTTATAAATTTTATCGAGCGTTAATTTAGAAGTTGCAGTGGTTATAACATTGTAATGAAAAAGAAATTGTAACCCACTGTATATGTCCAATACTAAATTGGCGATTAACGTAATTGTTGTAATAAATATGATCAGAAAGAACAGTGGCACTGGGATTGCTTACAAATTCCATTGTCCAATAAAGAATCGCAACGATGTTTAAAACATCGTCATTCATATAGATTGATGATCGATAGTGGAGCGGAGGGTGGTTTCGTCAGCAAACACTCATTGTATAGAACAAATTAAATGAACGCGGCCTTTGTTCGCGAGTAGACAGTAACACGTTAACGCTTTTAGTTTTATTATATCGGATGTTTAGTTAAGCTGGCTCCAGGCAGCAGGGCTGACTTTTCGAATGCGTAATATACTTTTTGCTCTTAAGACATTTTTGTTATATTTAAAGGCGATATACCCAGAGTATGAAACGGTTCAAGTAGAATCGTCTCTTTCAAAGTGACCAGAAGGGGTTTGATAACTCGTTGGCGCGGCCAGACGGGTCGTGGAAAGAGTCATGACCCGAACGAGGCTGACACAGTCTTTATCTAGCGCAGACTTTAGTCAGAGCCTAGCGAGGGCCCCTGGACGGGAGGTATGGTGAGAGCGTGCGGTATTGAGAGATGTTGCACCCCCCATGAACCCTGTGGCGATTACAACGACGAACTGGAAAATCTCGGAATCGATGGACTGCATCACTACTGGCTTAATAGATTCGTGGGTTGCCACGCTGTGCTCGCGAAGAAGTACCAGAAGGCCGAGATCGTCGGTAATGAGGATATACTTGAGGCGAGGGCTAATAAACTATTAAATGGCGTGACCTTTTAAGCACTGTAAGTATACACAACCCTGAAGTGTGCATCCCCTTAACTACTTTTGCCGAGGCCGGGTGGTGCCCTCCAAACGAACGTCGTAGCTAGTAACAAAGGGCTGCATATCCCACTTTCCGTAGCCAACGAGCAATAGCGGGACCCGGGTATACAGAACGCCTCCGACTGTAAGGCCACATGAAAAGAGGAGTTGTTACGTAGGAGGCACTACAAGGCTCTTCATGGGCCGTTTGTAGATACCGTCGCCTATTTGCAATGGCTACGTTTCGGTAACCTATTATCTTTTGAAGGCTAAGGTTTGGTTAATGCTATACAGGATCAGGTTATTAAGACTAAAAACTGTAGGAGATACATCTTAATGAACGGTACCGTTGACACCTATCGAGATGGCCACCGCCCTAGTTAGCCCCTCGGGTAAGTTATCTCCGGTTAATCGCTGCTTACGAAGTCTCGAGTACCTGCACAGACACAACCTAGTAGCGGGAATACTCCATCTGGAGCACGTTCTTAAGTATTACCTTATGGGACGCCTTTGCATTGCCTTATTATTAGTACACACCGTAGGTCGTGCTCGAAAGCGGACCGGGCTCAGTAAAGGATATTTTTGGTCAACATACCGATTCGAAATAACGAGAAGCGAAACAGACAAAACGACAAAATATCTGGACCAGGCACACGAGGTGACTGTCATGTAGAGTGGTGTGCCGACCGCAATTATGCCTATAATCGTATCTGCAAACGGTGGGAAAAATCTTGTGCATTTGATTCCGGGATGGGCAGCTCCGGGTTCAAATGCATAAGGCGGTACTTATAGTCACCGCTCGTATAGTCAGCAAGTTTTTCTACCTTTGGGCTTATCCCGCGACCATTGTATATGTAAACATTAAATTTTGCTGTATTGAATTTTTTTTTTAATTATCTAATATGTTTATAGTAATTTCATTTATTGACCTACAAAAATAATAATTTTAAAATTAAAATAAATAAAAAAAATTAAAATATATATATTATTGGCTGAACATGTCGTATACTCCAAATATCAGACGGTTTTTATTTCTTACGTTCGTAAAATGAAACAAATGATAACAATTAACTTTACAAAGATAATCCAAAAGATGTCCGCGCATGTATACAAACTCGTAAATAGTTAATACAAAAATTTACTAAAATAAATAATAACAAAAAAATACCAGACGAATTATAAATTTAACCAGACAACAACGGAGCGAGAGAACGACTTAAAAAAAGATTTGAATGTAGAAAGAGTGCATGTAAGAATAACTAAATAAGGGATTAATTTGGAAAACATGCTGCACTGGACCCAGACAATGAGAAAAGTTAAGAGAATAGTGATGATTATTCAGTGTTCAGCGGTTAAAGAAAGCATTTCGAAAACACCTGTATCAAAAATATTTCACAGATAATACCAACGTATACAATGGCTTAGCGGCGTGGCAAGTCTACCTGTCTTAATATCTCTTTAATACCTCATTAAAGAGGAGGCTTGTGGCTGCAGTGAGCTCCGTATATATAAGCTATTATATACAAACCATTACCCGCAGCCTCACTTGCGTTAGCTAATTAGTATAGCGTTTGATATTAGTATTATTACAGGTCACAAAGCTACCTAACTCCAAAATAAACTGCATGTAAATTTTGTCTATAATTTTAATAGACAAACGATTTTTATTTTTAATAAGAATATCACCAATTGGACAGTTTTATGATGTTTACAATAGTCGACACTGAAAATGAAATAACAGCAACAACAGGAGTAATTGAAATTTGGACCAACATATTGTATAGCTTAAAGTAATTATTTAAATTTATATAGCTTAACGAAAAGAATTGTTGTGGCCATAACAGAAATACGAAAACCGAATATACGATTGAAAATATACTTTCCCCTCTCAGCATAGCGAGGTTAGCACAATAACTATTGAAATTTTAATTTATGGTTAGGGAATAAATACTTTATTGCTATTTTCATATCCAGATTTGTCCAGAGTAGTCCAGATTACACACACGTGATAGGTGAATCGTGACAAATGAGGGTTATGTGCGAGGGCGGGTCAGTAAGTCCACGACTTTTTTAATTTTCCGCCTCATTGAAATCGCAACACTGCTCCTGTCAACAGGCAACTGACTCCAGTCTAAATTTCAACAAGGTACGTCATTTAGTTTGTGTTTGGCAGCCATTGATAGCAGACTAGCGCGCTTCTTGAGAAAAAAATGGAAAAAGTGAATTTCGTGTGCTCATGAAGCATTATTTTTGCGGAAAAAACAATCAATGGCGAATAATATACCAACTTATTGGGTCGATTCAATGAGGAAATTAAAAGAACCGACCGCAATTGGCCAAACCAAAAAGTGATATTATTATCAGTTCGAGTTACAACTACGCAGCGCGCTGTATCCTGCTCTTACTATTAGCGTAAACTCAGAGGCTCTAAGTCCCCTTCCCTAGCCCCGATATAATGCATGTGCCATCAGATGGGGGTAGTAAGCGAGTGCAGTAGCATTTCAACCTTACTCCATGATACTTCATGAATATAAAATCAGAACTTATATATTTTTTTTATTTATTTTCATCTTGAATTATAAACACGTTATTAAAAAAAATAACTTACTAAACTAACTTTCATTGACTTCATGCATTTTTGCATTCTCTACCCTAAACAGTTGACTGTTCTAAATATTAACAATATATGTAACACGTACTATATATTATAATACTCACTAAACACAAAATATAAACTAAAATCAATAAAATATAATAAATTAATAGAAAATAAAGACCATAAATTACATAATAAATACTAATAATATACTCAGATACCCGAACAGTAGTCACGAACACGTCACGCGATTATCTATATATTATTAGGTCGAGTTTCCGTACATTTTTTTTAATAATTATAATATAAAAAGAGAAATGAAACTTTTTATCATTCGGAAAACATGATGCCAAAGATTTGTACAAAAAAATAATCTGCGTATGTTAGTTACCTCAAGCAAACTGTTGGTCGAATTACTACCACAAGCAATGCTACTCTATGTATAAAAGTTAGAAATATACATTTGCATGTAAATAATAAGTACTAAAGTATGAAACTGTTGCATTCAAAATATAACAAAATTCAAATTTAGAATGTAGACTGAAATCTATTTTCAGAAAAACTGTTTCAAAGACCCCTGTTCTAATCTCCCGACGTAAATGGCTGCAGAAAAGCCCTGTTAATGAAATCTCCAACGAAGCATTAATAAACTTAACTAGGAGGAACAAAAGGGTGCATTTACGAACGGGAGTATAAGAAAATTAGCTACCGAGTATGGCAATGAAATGGCGTATCTGCGAAGTGAATTACATAGACAGAGAGATATGAACTAAGTCGATATCAAGTGCTCGTACTTATAAGACAAATATTTCTATTTCACTTAAACTTTTTACTGTACTCGTATAAGACAATTTCGTTACTATGCAATTGGTCCGCACATACCCTGCCGGCCAAAAGTTTAAGACCGCACATAAACAACATAATTATCCATCAATTGTAATAAAATCCCATAGGATAAATAAAAGAAATACACATCTGCATATTCTATTGTTAGTATCGAATATTTAAAGAAGTCATTTTTTTGTTTACTTTCAAGTTATTGGACAATAAACATCCATTGTTTTCAAACACCGACAAACGCTGCGCTAGAGCCAGGTGGTAGAGTCGTAATAATATATTTATAATGTCCTCATTACTAATTACTTTGCTTTTGTTACGTATTGGTCAATAATTAGGATTATTTAGCTCCTGATAACACGTGTTTCTGACTTATTATTACCCGAGTTTACTTGGGTTTGTTCACAAACTATCTCAATTAGTCTAAACTTGTGGTTTATACAGTGAAGACGTCATAAATGGGAAAAGCTCGAGAAATTAGAAGTGAAGTGCGTTCTGCCATCGTTGTTTTACATAATGAAGGCAAATCCGAACGTGGGATTGCTTCACAACTGAAGTTGACTTGTGTTCATGGCACAATGACTCGATACAGGGAGACAGGCAGTTTTCAGATCGTCCACGCTCGGGAAGAAGGCCAAGAGCTACTACGTCTAGTGAAGATAATTTCATTGTTAGTTACAAGATAGTTACCAGCAAGGAAATAGACGCTTAACAGCATCTGAAATCCGCATTAAAGTAAACAAAACCCGAGTTAAACCTTTACCTTTACCCTACAGTAAAACGGCGACTGAGAAATGTGAAGTTGTATGGTCGCGTTCCGTTATTTCGAAAACCTCTGCAAATAAGAAAAAACGGATGCAGTAGGCTCTTGCCCATCGAGATTGGACTAAAGAAGATTTTAAAAAAGTACTTTGGACTGATGAATATACTTCGACAGAATTTACGTTCGACGCAGTGCTTGAGCACTTTCTTGAGAAAAGATGATGTCAGATTGTGTAGTCCCAATAATCAAGCATGGTGGTGGCTCAATTAAAAAACATGGTTCGGTCTCCTCAGAGCCCGAATCTCAATACTATTGAACTTTTGTGGGAAGAACTTGATAAGAACGTCCTTAAACGTGGCCTATCCTCGCGAGAATAAATGTGGAATGCTTTATGCAAATTTTGGCACAATATATCACAAGACACCATTAACAAATTGATTGCCCGTATGCGAGGAGGATTTTTGATGAGAAATAAGTTTAGATAACTATAGCCTTTTTTTGAATGGGCTGTTAATAATTCTTTACGCTTTTAAAGTATATTGTTTGTCAATCAATGTTCTATTAGATGATTAAACAGGCTAATTTAACATTTAATATTTTATTGGAGGTTTACTTTATTTTCCTACTTTAATTAAGGTGGTCTTAAACTTTTGGCCTGCAGTGTAGTTGATGGCCGCCCCAGGCGTATCCCTGTGTTATGTATGTGACCCGCGTTGTGTATTTATTATTCGCATTTTAGCAAGTACGACTTGCTAAAAGAACTTCATAAAGGTTCGGTCGGGAGCAAGATTAATTGTCAACGCCTCTCTTTCTGAATATCGCCACAATTTCGACTCACTATGCATACCGCACACGTTTCGGTTTCGGTTTCTCTTCAAAACATTTCTGTAGAGCATGTACGCATCATTCGGGTTTGTAATTTCCTAAGCTCATAGTAAAAAACGGTCTTAGGTAACCTGGAGGTTTCTATGTGTGCAGAGTAAGTATGACGGTCTGTATAGTAGTATGCTCTCGGTACCTATCATTTCCGTCCAACGACAAACTCCGTATTGGCCACGCGATTCTGCAATTTCACCTTGGGAATAGCTCGGAAACATGTCATATAAAATATGTCAAGGCTTCTGTTGTCTCCTTTGTTGAGACACGACGTCTTCGAAAGCGTACAATAGAGCAGGGGTTACAATAGCTTTGTGCATGGCCAGTTTCGTGTGGTGTTTTAAGTAATGTGGTTTTACGACTGCTATTTTCGACTAAGTACACATTGAATTTAGAGAACCGTTAAGAGGTTTTGTACACGATACGATAATCGTCTCAAGTCACGGAACCACGTACTTACGTTCCAAGATGGCAAAACGTATCTAGTTCATCTGAAGCTTTGCCTGCAAGAAGTATAAACGTCGTTATTAACAGATAGATCTTCAGTATGATTGACTACTGAATCAAATTTACGACATAACTTGTCTACCTACTATAACTTATCCAGACACGTATGTATGACATTGCAATTCAATATAAGACAAAATACAAGACTTCCACCACTCCGACTAGAGCGGTCTTTTACTTTTCGCTGAATCGGGTGAGATAAAAAACGCTTTTGTCCACGCGAACGTTGAGGCTTATTCTTTTATTACAGTTCTTAAACGCGTCATTTGGATACATGCTTGCACATAAATATAATAAATGTAATGTTGATCTTAAGCATTATAAATAACTAATAAAAACCGTGATAGTAAGTTATTTAAAAGTATTTAAATGTCCCGATCGATGGCCGATTTCTGCAAAGCTCAATGTGCATAGCACTTCGCTTTCTAGACATTCAGGAGTCAAGTGGAACTGATGGAGTCTCGCGTTTTTACGGTTACTCCTATTTCCTGGAAGTCGGCTTTGGTGCAGCCGATATATAATAAGGTAATACGATAAATAAACTCAGATCCAGAAAACTCCAGAATTGTTACCAGTTTTATCCTCAAAAAAAATGAACTGCCAGCTCATGATTGGTATGGATCGAGAGTACGACTCTGTCGGGGCCTGGTGGTCTCTCCCAGACGGTGATCTTCTTCAATCTAGTCTACTTGACCCATCGACGGGCACAGGCAATCAAGACCAAGATTCTCTTGTACTTGACCTTTAGTATGCACTTAGTGAAAGCCTCCGATCGGGTTAGACACAAAGCGCCTCTCTCGAAACTTCCTTCCTATGGACTTCCTTTCAGACATTTTTACCATACAAATAAACTGTTTATATTTAATAAGAATAAATCTCATTTACATTTAAGTCATTATTTTTAATTAACTTTAGCGATGCATGAGCACGTCAGCGTCTACAGTGAAAATAGATTATTGTATTAATTATTGAAATATTGCAGTTTGATTATGTACATGACATGACACATGGAGTTAATTTGCAGATTGACTTGCGTAGTATAGGTATAGCATAGGTTCACAGTTATTGAGAAAAAGGTAAAATTAAACCAATGTGTTTATAGACACAATACAATCATAGCAGATGGTGGGTGCGTCGAGAGGTGCGGGTTGTTTCAAACAAAAGCTCCCCGGCGCGCGCTCCCAGACGAATGAGGACAATACCGCTGCCTCACAGACCCCTCTTTTAACTCACTATATAAATTCCATCTTTGCTTTCAAATCTTTACAAATCGCTACCGAACAAACAATGTGTGTTTATAAATGAATATTCAGGATTTTATAACTAATATAATTTCTATATTAGTTATAAAATTATATCATTACTTAAATTACTCTTAATTTTCAGTTTAATAATATGTCCTCAGTAATCAAAGTAATAATGTAAATAATAATGTAAGTGTACATCGGACTAGTTGGTGTGATATCACGCACGCGGGGGCCATGTTCAGAACGTATCAGTGCAGCAATTGTTTAATGTAAATCGGAAAGTGGCACCATAAACAAAAACAATTTAATAAACGCAACGTCTTATAAATAATATATATATATATATATATATATATATATATATATATATATATATATATATATATATATATATATATAATATATATATGTTTATATATATATTCCTAATCCAGCCATTACGTACGTTCTGTACATATTTATCAGTCTCAGCAAAAAAAAAAAAATTCTATTCAGAAGGTAGCCCCTTTGGCTTTTATACATGCCTTTAATCTGTTTGGGCACTAATCTATGGATTTACGCACTGTTTCCAAGGGAAATATTGCCACTGCTTGCTCAGAAGATTTTTTAAGAGACTCAATGTCGCCGTGTCGTTTAGAGCAGGCCATGTCCTCTAAAACTGACCATATTTGAAGTCTAAAGTGTGGAGGTCTGGGCTAGATGAGGGGGCCAGTCTTCAGCTCTTATAATGTCCGGAACGTTGGTTTCAAACCAGGCTTGAGTAGTTCGTGCCTTGTGTCCAGGTGCAGAGTTCTGCTGGAAAGTCCACGGTATAGTTTTAAAAAGTGTATTGCTGAGAGGTTTCACAACATGATCCAGGACTGTATCCTGATACACTTTGATTTTCACTTCTTTTTCACAAAAATGTAGTTTTGTGACTCCTTGATAAGACACGCCCCACCAAACCATCACTGACGCAGGATGATGACCACGCTCTACATTTCAGACCCCTTGAAAAGCTTCTTTAGAAATGTGTTCTTCAAAAAGTGAAAAATTTTCCATCGGAAAAGAGTCGCTTTGATCGATCCACTCTCTTTAATTGTAAAGATTGATTTAGGGCATGTCCTGTATATCGACGATAAGCACCGAGCTTCAGATCTTGTTTTATAATACGCGACAGAGTCCCAGCGGGAATCTTCATTTCTCGCGATAAGATTTTTTGCTTCCTAATGGGGTTTCGACGAATTCTGGCTTTAACAGCATTAAGTGCCTTTGTAGTTCTAGCAGCACGCGGCCGCCCCGATCTTTCCTGGTCTTCGAAAGAGGAAGTGTTGATAGTACGATATACGAACATACGGCTGATACCAAGCTTTTGAAGTGTCCGGAATATGACCGACGGCTCCATATCCACTTTGTGCAAGGCGATCACTGCAATCCTTTTTTCTTTAACACCCCATTCCATATTGTAATTTGGTAATATATATATATATATATATATATATTGCAAACGCGATATGAATGTTTTGCAGTAGTTGATAAATAATAATATAGTGCGATAGGCGTAAATAGACGATAAACGACAAAGCATAGTATAGCGTTCTTATTTTATTTTCTTTTACACGAGAAAGTTCTTCCTTTCCGATGACGAGTGCGTGCCCGTGTGTGTTGCTCAACTTGCTGTACGTGTATACTGTAAGTACTTTCATGAAATTCCGGTTACATAAATAACACCTAGTTTATCTGGTGCAAACGACAGGCTTACCTTGATAGTAGGTGACCAACGCCACACTTAATCACCCACAAAGTCGGAGTAGTTACTGTGACGTTACGGTTTATATTGTGCTGGATCGGAAATACCACTGGCGACAGTTGATATCACGAACTAGCCGTGCATGGCAGTCATAAACAACTCCGACAAAGCGTGGGGTTATTAATCGCCTTCGAGCAAAGACCTGAATGATCTGAAGTTGTGCAGCGGAGCGTCGTAACGATCGAACAGCGACCACGTTGCCAGCGGCAACATGTCACTCTGAATAAAGATGGCGGCACGTATCGTCCTTGGTGGCACGTTGCAACAATATTGTACAACACTGACCTTAGGTCCTGCAGCAGAGCGTCGCCCTGAGCAATGGTGGCTGCACAGGCGTCGAGGCTGGCAGCACGATGCTGGGCGCATTGCTCCAACGCCCTCCGCGCCGCCTCTGGGCTCTCGTCCGCTGCGCACACACCGCCACCGCTGCGCAGTGTCTCCAGCCATTGCAGCAACTATTTATAAAAGACCAATTGTTATTTTTTTTTTAATTTTAACGTAGTGTTAAGTATATTTATTTTATTGCAATGAGAAAAACAAACATATAATTTATGAGAATCACATAGCTATGTGAAATAGTTCGCCCGTTCACCGAGAGACTAGCGTAAACCTTTCTCACTTTCACACTTCTCTTACCAAATGTAAACTTTAATTGATTTATACAGTTTTAAAACAATACAATGTACCACATAGTGCACCTCTGATATCCAAGGGGTATAGCGGATAGCAGTTTTGTTGTCAATACAATTAACATGATCTTGAAATAGCAAAGAACGCAATCCTTATTTAATGAAATATAAAAACTTATAACATCCTTGCCTAAGAGTCATGATAAAAATGTGTTGACACCTTGGCACCAGATCAGCAAACTACGTAGGTCATATATAGGCTCGTCGTCATATCCTTCCTTAGTCCGATGAATGAATGTGCAATAAGATCGGATAAATTTTCGGATGCAGTGTCAAGGACGCGGGACATACACACAACACACCCCGAACACAAAACTAAGAATTTCTAAAATAAATGTGTATTTGATTTAATTTGTTTTAGAGCAACATGCTACAACACTTATTTGAATACACTATATTTCCTAAAATAAAAAAGCATACGCAACCACGTTTCCTAACTTTTTTATATGTTATGAGTGTATCATCAGCGATAGTGCAATATGTGTAATTGAAGATGGCTTCATAAAGAGATCGGACATATTTCAGGCAGCTCTTATATTATGAAAGCAGGGAATACCGTGGATTTTCCACTTATATGTCACCACTACTATCCTCTATAAAGCGTCAAGATTTAAAGCTTACGGTTAATGCTGTTTGTGCCGTGGATGAGTGAGCGCGAGAATTCCTGTGACCATGCCGATATGCGGCGAATGTGGAAGGGGTGGGGGTTTTGTCGCTGCTGGAGTGACATTATCCGTACTTTGTTCAGCGAGAGCGTGCCTTGCCTTACTGGGATTCCGATTGCAGCTGATATGTTAATATGGAAGAATGCGAGTCCCAAGTTTCCGACTATTAAATACCGTAAATGGACCGACCTCCTTCTCGTGCGTGTAGAGCAGCACAGCTAGGTCGAGGCGACGGCGACGGCGGTCGACGCGTGCGGCGAATGCAGCCACGTGCGCCTCCAGCTCGCGTGCCACGCCCAACACTTCTTCCGGGTCGCACTCACCAGACCGCGCCAGCTCCTCGGCCGCCGCCAGCAGCTTCTCCGCGTTCGTATATGTGTTCTAAACACGAATAGCGAAAATGAAGGATACACAAAAAATCGGTCTAATTATTTTTAGAAATGTTAAGTTAACATTTTATAGGGGTGGTGCTTAGTTGAATTCAACATTACTGTACTTACGTTGCATCGATTCTTAGTAAAAGTACCGAGAGCAATATTACAACAAATTTATTTTGAAATTAATTGTAATTCAATAGGTATTAAAACACTTAAATATATATTGTAATTATGAATTATGGTCTATTAATGTTTTTCTTTAAAAATTAATGAAATATTTACCAAAAAGTAAATTATTATTAGTTTAGTTTTGAATTGATAATTTGATAATATTTTAAATAAGTCATAACTAAAATTGTTAAAATTTACGTTTTCTTCTTTACTATTGGCTAGTAAGTAGTTGTAGCTCCGCTTCATATTTGGTTAACAGTAAAAAATATATTGCAGCTTTTTTGTATAAGTTTTCTTTAGGACTACTTTTTACAGATGTAAGGATGACAAACAATATTCAAATGAAGTAATCCCTGTTTCCCATGAGACCTATTTATATTCTAAACAAGATGCAGACGACGTTGCTCATGCTTGAGGACTTAGTTGATCTGCCCCATTCTCTGCCTTCTTTCACTCATCATACAATATACAATGTTAACCTACAAATGTATGCTGGTTTTCTGTGTAAGCGCAATCTTTGCTAAGCGAAAACATATCGTCGATTACTGCCGCATACATTTAGATGCCGTTTGAATTTGAATGAATTCTTATCTTAACATATTTAAATAATAAAAGCTATTTCTAAAAATGTAGTAAGTTTTGTTTAATGATATTGTTGTGGATAAGACTGGCGACAGACGAGTGTTTTGTTTTTTATTGTATTGAGGGTGACAAAGGAACACACAGTTCATCTGATTGTAAGTGACAGCCGCATCCATCATTGATCAGGAATTATTGTGCAGATGCGTTGTCACTACTTTTTGTTCACTCTGAGATGGAATGCCTCATTACTAGTAAAAAAAAGGTCTCCGGATTCAACCACCACCAATTGAAACACAGCAACCTTATGCTGGTATTATGAGAGGGCGTGGACCTTCCCCGGCCGAGCGGACCCATTGATGTAGGAGCAAGAATCAAATTACAGTCTGCCTTTACTTTACCACTGTTAAATTACACTATAACACTGATTTGTGTAAGGAATGAGATGAGATATCAGGGTTGAACTTAAAGTAAAAAGATCACTTTGAATATATCCTATTTTTTACCTATAGATCAATGCTTAGATGTATATTAAGAATTTAACTTACTTGTGCGACATTTTCGAAATGTTCGTGAGATTTTTGATATACTCGTGCTTTGTGAAGATTTCTTCCTATTCCAGTATTTTTCTGTAAGAACTGTAGGCCATGATTTGACAGCCAGTCCAAGACCTAAAAAATTAACATGAGCCAAATAATTACAATATAAGACATCATACATAAAATTACTATTTATATAAAGATTTTTCCTTCCATTTATTTAGATTTTAAAGTGTCAGTGATTGGTTTGCACAGGGCTGCACCCACCTTTAAAAATGGTATAATGCCAATACTGATCTCGACCGCCTGTTATCACTTGGTGTGTGAATGTGTGTCTGAGGGATGGCTAAGACATAACTTACACTTAGTGCAAAGTAGACTTGAAGAAAAGTATCGATACATCGATGTATCCATATTTATAATTCAACATATGTATATTTTTAGCCGATATATCGATACAAAATATCGAAAATTATAAATATTAAACAAAATGTATTATATATAATATATTTATTGACGAAAAGCTACTAGTTGGTGCAGCCAGCAATAATAAAGCTAATGTCGCCTATTGAAATAACAGAATACCGGCCAGTTGAAGCAATTTCTAGATGCTCCAAATTTATCCCTTAAGGAAAACCCGATAAAGTTTTGGATAGACACCAGACACTTTACCCGTTCTTTCGAATCTAGCACCTAAATACTTGACACCTCCGGCTTCCTCTGTACCTTCAGAGTGCCTCCTGCCGTTCCTAACAATAGGAGCCGTCTGACAGCGGAGCATGTAAAGAGTAGAGTATTTTTACTTTCGCTTCCGGACAAATACTGGTTTGTCTGATACAATAAAATATTAGTTAGAAGATAGCTTTTTAGTTTATGATATTTTTGTAATTATTGCATAATAAAAAGGAATACTGATTAAAAATACCTCCATTTATATTGAGATTCTTGTACATTTTGTATAAAAAACACTATTGTTATTGCAGATTGAGCTAATTACACTATTATTTTAAAACGCAAAATCTATTGAAAATGATCGACATATCGATATATCGATATTTTTCCTCGAGATATCGACGTCGATATTGATATTTTATTAAATATCGATACATCGATTAATAGATATTGTTTTTCACTTCTGACATCCCTAGGTGCAAAGGCTTATTGCGCGACTTTTCGACAGTTTAAATATTTCATCACAATGGTCCCTTACCTGCCTACAGTCCTCCTTGTATAGTAACAACGCGAGGCGCTGATGCAGCTTGAGGCGCGCTTGATGGTAGCGTGCCTCTAGTGCGCGGTGGTGGCCGAGAATTTGATGGATGACGGCGAGCACGTGGTTGGCGCCCGAGCTGTAGTCAGCCGCTGGGTCCCCGCCTGCACCGCCCCCCGCTCCGTTTGTCGAGTTTTCGCTCTATGACATTTTTCTTTTTAATAAATTGCAAAAATAAATGTTCTTGATCAGTGGTTTTCTTAAAAAATAAGACGAAGATAAAAAATAAAGTTTATTTATGAAGTATGGCTGAGTGAGTGAATGTGTGTTTAGGTATAGGTTTGTGATGTGTTAATTAGGATTAATGAAAATTAACCTAAAATTATCAGTACATATGAATAAATAATGTTGCCTATTTTATAATATACCAGAATTCTATAAAGTTTCTTTTACAAAATGTCCACAATTGAAATACCTCAAAATACCTTCTAAAACTGATACTTCTCAGTTTCTATATTAATTAATTGATTTATGATTCGAGAATCTAAACCTTTGAGAATAGATGCATTTGACTCAAGAATACTATTAAATTTTAAAATTATTTTCGGTAGATAAGGTAAGCAAGGACAACAGAAAAAAATTGTAACTAAATCATTTTTCAAATATACAATTTGTCCAATTTTTATGACTTACCAAGTCAGCGGGATCAGTCTGATGACACACTTGAACTAGATGGTCAAGTTGGTACAGAAGCTTTTTACTTGTGGAATGAACCTGGTGGAAAAGAAATAGAAAATTTATTAATAAATTCTTAAATAACGAAACTTAAATAAACTATAATATATTTACAATACAAAAAAAATAGTTCAGGTGACGTTTTTAATATAAATAAAATATTAAAGTAACAAAAGATATGTTTACCGCATACAGTTCTTCAAATTAGTAATAATAAATATTACGTTGATTTTTTTAATTTATTTGACAACTCAAACAGTATGTATAATTAAATTTCATTGAAGTCAAAGCACACAAGGAAACAATCATGCTTTGATAGACCTACTTCTTTCAACATCCAATACAGCAAAGGAGTTTTTTTTTATTTATAATACGACGCTAATAATAAACCCTTTGCCACATTCTAATTTATATTACTTTTATCATATTTGAATTTTTATCTTCTGCTGTAGTCAAAGCAGTATAGATTACTCTATTCTATGGTGGCCTCTACGATATATTATGTATATAAACAGTCTTAGATAACTTAGATGATTCTATACACACTAGATGTTACATCAACGAAGTGTTTTCCCATAAATATTTTCTTCATCCCTATCATTTCCGTCTAACGGAGAATATCCGTGTTGGTCATACGATTCTGCCTTTTCACCTCGAGAAGATCTCCGAGGCATTTATTGCGAAATACGAGTATGTCCAGGTGTTTGATGCTTTTTCTTTTTTTTAAAGAATATTAGCAATCCTATTAACATTACTAATATTAGGTTAACCACTCTAACTAAGCTGAAAATGCTTGTGCTAAGAGATGGTTCACGACAATAATTTAATGGTGTATTCGAACCTACGACCTTAAGTTTCGCAGACCATAACCTAAACCATTAGACTATCGACGCAACACAAAGGTTGCGGCAAATTTCAAAAATTTCTCTATCCTTTATAAATTTCCATATAAATTATATCTGCGATATTGCATTGATAGTAACGAACAGCAAAACGAATAATCATCATGACCATCATTGTAGCCAGCCTTGCAATAGTCTATTGTCTAACATGGCCTGTACTGCGTCATTTACAAACTGTATAATCATTGTAATTATCGAACAACAGATACTACAAGAAGTATAGCTAAATATACCTCGGTGTAAGCCTGGCACATGTGCTCGTAGAGCTGTCGATGTCGCTGCGCATGCTGCTCTAGAGCTCGCGGATCGTTGCAGGGTGCGCCACCTTGACCAGTGGCCAGTTGCAGGGCCATCGCACACTGCGCTCCCCACCCACCCACCGCCGATGCGTACGCCTCTGCTTTGTGATGAAACACCACGGACAACGACAGAACAGCCGAGCGTTCTTCTAGACCTGTGATATATTACAAAATAAAGGTATTAAAAATCGGCATATGGTAATTGTCATGGTAATGTTAAAAGCGAAATTGCAGAATATACAGTACATTTTAACAATACATTATGAATTTCTTGTACATAATTTAAAAGAGAAATGACAAACGAGCACCGTTCCTGTAATCGAGACTCGAGTGTAACTTTGTAAATACTTCTTTTGAGTTAAATATCTTCGTTGTCATTTAAATCATATAAGATCAATGGTTCTACAATTACAAGTACTACTTATATATGATAGTATTTCTTTTGAATAAGTTTTAGTTCGAGATCGTTTATTACGGAGCGTTCAATAAGTTTAATGTCATTTATTAACATAAACATCATCCTAGCCTGTACACGTAGCAGACCTCTTGTCTTTTATAACAACTGTGCAAGTTAGACAGAGACCGATAGATGCAGGTAGTGAAGAAGCCATAGGATAGTTGATAATCATCAATCAAATCTGTGTCTTTGTATTCTTAGTGAATTAAATAAGTACAAAACTGTAAGAACTTATCTAAGTAACGTGATCTTAATATTTTTACATATATTTATGTATAATTAATAAAGATGGCGATATTCTTTTTGTATAAATAAGGGTATATTTTTTATGTTATTCTATATCATATTTAGCCTATGGCATTCAATTCTGAATAATTACTTAAAAATGTAATAAAATAATTATCTAGTCCAATGAAATTCAAACAAATTACTTTTTTAGTTTTACTATCGTGTTCATAATATTGTGAGGGGGCTATGATCGGTGATTATCTTGTGTGATGTCACCAACATTGTTCAAAAGATTAGCAAGAAGTCTGCATTGACAACCAATGGGGAAGATAGGTGCAATGCACACTAGACGGGGCGACGACCTATGCAAGTTTACGTTAAATCGATGTATGCAAGTGCCTCAGGATCGTGCTTTGTGGAAATCTGGCTCGATAGGGAACAAGGAAATATGTAGAAAAACTCCTTGGAGATGGAACTCCCCGCAAAACATGCATACCCAAAAAAAAAGAAGGTTAGCGGTACGTTCAGTTAGTTGCTCACCGGCAGATAGTTGTTTGTAGGCTCGCTCGAGACGCATTGCGAGCGCCGATATCTGCGATTCGGCGTAGTGTCGCTTGTCAGCGAGTCGCCGTGCCGCCGTCGTGACACGTGCCACGCTTGGTCGTCCGCCACCAGTGCACGCCGCCGCAAATCTACAAGTTTTTTTAATTATGCAATTACAAAAAGCACTTAAATATAATATAAAGATGTCATAATTGTAAAAAGTTCCGACAAAAACTTTATAAATTAAGTAAATTGATGAGAAAACGAATTGCAACGATGAACAGAGCCATCAATTTCAAATTAAATGTTAAATATAGGAGTATTAACAGGCATTTCTATAAAGTCGATGAAGTTGTAAATGATAAAGTTATAAAAGTGATTTGACTTTGACTACTTCACCTACAAGATGATCGATATGTTAATGTATTATGAAAAAAGTTCCAATTGTATGCGATTATGATCGGTTATAGGATGTAGTTAGCTGGTTAGGTGATGGATGCATGGATGAATGGCCCGGGAAGACCACCTGGCTCTAGCGCAGAGTTTGTCGGTGTATGAAAACAATAGATGTTTATAGTCCAATAACTTGAAAGTAAAGAAAAAATGACTTCTTTAAATATTCGATACTAACAATAGGATATGCAGATGTGCATTTCTTTTATTTATCCTGTGGGATATTATTACAATTGATGGATAATTATGTTGTTTATGTGCGTCTATATATAAACTTTTGGTCGGCAGGGTATATACGGATTATGTGACGTTTATTGTTTAACTTATTTACCCTGAGGTTACGAGTGCCTAAAGTGTATAATCTCAATGGCTTGAATGAAGTGTTTGACGTCCTGATATCATAGTTGACACGAACTATCGTCAGTTATATTATATAACTGATTGTTTGCGAATTGTTTTTTTTGAAACTGCTTTTTTCCTTATTCTTCTCCTTATCTGAATATTAAAAATAAATAAGAAAAATGGTGTACCGTGCATGTTCTTCCTGTAGCCTTTTTGCGGCGGCACAGGAGCGGCCGATCTCAACGTATGTTCCCAGAAATGCAGTCCGATGGTTGACAATCCATTCTAGCATCTATAACAAAGCATAAGATATAAGAAAACAATATAATAACAGTGATCACATTAAAGGACACAATACACAACACAATACCACATTCAGTTAACTCAATATGTTATAAAACGATAGTACCAATTTGGTTTTGTTTGACTTGTTAATCTATATATAAGGCTGCAGTATGAGTTAGGCCCATAGGCAATATAAATTGGAGTAACTTTCCTATAATGGTTAATACCCGTTCCAATTAACACCAAAGAAAATATATATCATACAAGATATACTAAATTACATAAAAAAATATTGTATGTAAACAAAATGGAAATGGTAAATTACTTAATCCACCATCGGTACAAATATATTGCCGAAAAATTATTAATTTGATCTATACTCAAATACTGAATAACACTTACTTTGATATTCATAAAGTTGAATTATAGTGAATAAATTCTTTAAGTTCTAATATCAGTTAGTTTCGTATTCATTGGAAAGCAAATATACTATCAACAAATTTACTAAGAAACTTATTTTTTTTTACCTCTAAGTTTAACCAGCGTCTTTTTATCATAAGTCACACCAACTACTGGCCATTCACACGGCGGCTTTTCGGTTTTTGTTAATTTTATAATTGTTTTGTACCACAGCGCGAGCAATCGCGTGATACGTGTGTAGTTTAGTTTTTTTTAAAACAAGAACATGCAGTCTAAAATGTAAAGCGCCAATAGCCGTAATTATATTGTATAAAAAACGGTACCTGTACCTTTTCACAATCCTGTTCAAAAAGCCTCAACTGGAAGCATTGATCAAGCTGCATCTTTTTGTGCTGCCAAAGCTTGTGGGCATGCGCATGCGCGGAGCGGACAGCGGATAGCTGCGCTCGCACAGCACTAGGCGAGCCGCAGTGAAACGCTACCGCCTCTCCCCCGCTTCCGCTCGCTTCTGAGCATGCCGCCTCAGCCGCTTCGAGTCTCTGGAGTACTCGCTCGCCTGGAGAAATAAAAATTATATATTATTATAGTGAGAAGTATTGTTTTTAGTAAAAATTACAATTACTAAAAAAGAAATCGGATATAGACATAAAAAGAAAATGCAACTCGCATTGCCTTTAGCTTATGCGCCGTATTGATTGTGTCTAGCCCGCTTATTGGAATATTATCGTATAACACATAAAGATAAAGACGATGATTCATGTACATAATACGTTACTTAACCTTAATTTATTTAAGTGTATATTACATTGAGGGATAAAATTAAAACAAAACACAATAGAAAAAAATGTCCGAAAGCTTTACTCAGGTGGTTGTCTCTTTCCTACATTGCATCCTACAGCGACAGAAAATAGCATATTTGTGCATAGACACAAAATTAGTCTTATAACAAATTAGTAATGATAAACAAATAGTGGCTCTCATTAGCTCGTCAGAGTTGACAGATCATCACCGCTACACTTGTATTGTATTCTTCGATATATTGTTCTTAAACATTTTATATGTATTTAACATAAAAAAAATATACGTCTAATAATTTTTATTTTTTGCAGACCAGTTTTCAGATAATATCTATTTTGTAAAAATAGTATTAGGAGTATATGATAAGATGGCCCATGACATCAATTCTATCCTCGACAAACAAATTTAAGATGTGCATGCGTTGTCTGAATAATGCCTTATTGGGTCTCCTGATTGTGGGGTCGAGATCTTTCCCCGGTCTTATTAGGAAAAAGCTACCACTGTTAAAAATAATCATGGACGGAACATATTTAAATGTTATTTTTAATAAATTGCTTAGAAAATTAATTAAAATATTCTTTATTTGTCTTTCACACACAAATTAGTAGAAGAAATAATTAATTGAAATTTGCATTACAGACGCCAGTAGTATTGTTTTTACTAAGTACTATTTTAACAATTAAAATATTGTGTTACGGAAATAAAATAACAAAAGTGAAGGGTTTCAGGAAGTGTTATTTTATTTAAGAAAAGAGTATCGTTTCCATTTAAACTAGTTCAATAGTTTTCATAACGAATAATGAATATGATATAACTAGGAACAACTCAGTACTTAATATTAAATATGAGGAAGAATTCTTTTATAAAATCAACTATCGAAAATTTTTCTACAGAGTTTTAGAAACAATTAGGATAAGTATTTTAATTTTGACTACTTCCGAGTTTAATTATTGAGGAGTATTCAGTTTATTTACACAGTTCCCAATAATTTATAACAGAATGTTATCTTTTATGGCTATATTTAAATAAAATTAAAATGTATCATTTGTAAAAAAACAAAAGTAATCAAAGATAAATAACACAATAATTGTGAAAGTACGTAGTATATAAAAAATTATAAGGGAAACAAAATTAAATCTTAATAGTTTGCTTATTAGCGGTGAATAATTAAAAAATCAAAAGTTACAAGTAACAAAAATAATAGTTAATTTGATATGAAACAAATAAGATACAGTACCATGTCGATTGGAAAGGCGCCAGCAGTCAAAACACATGTCTAGGTGCAAACATCCTTCACACTGTTATGAAACCGTGCAACATTGGACTGAAACTGTTGTACAATAGTGATGTCACAGTCCACCTGATTAAAACTAATACCGGTTCGAAATCATTCGGCCGCGAATAATGCGTTCTATTACTTACCGCAAGTGTATAGGACAGCGAACCGTACTTTTTTATGACTGACAAGGTCAAAAGTATTATGTAACTTTCGAATATATTTCCGGCGAAGAAATCGCTATTTAAAATTTATTAAGTCTATTAAGTTGATTACTTTAATCATACGGGACACTGAGAACGCATGTATAGAATAATTACGTTGACTTAGCGTAGTAATCATAATTGAAAGGAAACATCTATACGTATAATAAAATCGTAGACATATTTTTATGTGTATTTCAAGCTAATCTCTACAATGGCTCTTTGAGTCTGGTTGAGCCTGGATGTAGATATCATGGGTACAGTCCCAATTACCATTTGGTGAACAACTTTGTTCTCGTTTTTCACCCCTAATATTATGAAAAAAAAAGCCTAATGCTTAGTTGAGAGGTCAACGGGTTTGTTGGTATTATTATCATTACCAACATTTTAATGACAAAAAAATGCTATATATATGCGTACAATACATAAATATAAAGTGAATTCAATTAAAACATTAAATATTTCTATTGGTATATTCTACACTCTATGCTCCTTTCTCTTCTTCATTTCAGAATCCAACTTCGAACTCCAAGTGATTTTAACGTTTTGTTTCATCACCGTCGTGATGTGTTTTCTTAGCAGTCGCGTATCTGACTGCTGATTTCAAAAGCGAGTCGAAATAAATATAAGTGTAACACAAGGTATTGCTTGTGGCATTTGGATATGTTTGCAAAATGTCTCCAACAATGACGTATCCCAACACTACGTCATAATCTTTCTAATTTTTTATTGCTTAAGCATTACATGTAGCCTGGGGTAGGATACGAAGAGTGCGAGCTTCTGTAGATGTGAATAATAATGTCACTATAATATATAGTGCCTAGTTAATGTAATCTGGCAAAAATCAACCCCACGGGTCGATCAGTTCAGAATTCTCTCTTCCCTCATCTCTTCCAGAAAAAATAGATTAATAGTGAATTAAGGGAACATTAACAATATAAATAACAAGATGAATACAATAATATATTATTATATCGGATAACCATTGTAAGCCTTCTGCGGGACAAAACAGATTGGTTACACACTATTGACCTGGCATGCATTGGAAAATGTTTAAGTACTACTTGTTTATCCTATAAGATACAAAAGCATGCCGTGCTTGGAGAATAGGCATACTACTACAAAAGAATTCAGTTATGATTTCTAGGTTTCCTTTTTATATTAGAAAAATTTACCTTGAAAAGAAAAATTCCGCCGTATGGTAGAAAATTTAGAGGAACAAACAAAGTATATCCATGCATTACTGTATGTTAAGACTTATTGATATTGTACTCTTTGCTAGTGATATCTCAATCAAATATTACAAGTTGACAGGAATAAGAAAACTTACGAACGAAGTGCCATATCACTTTAACCTTTCAATTTGTTGAAGTGAGTTATCTAAGATTAAATGTACGGATTTTACCCCATCAAATATCAAGAAACATAAATAATGGAATTTTAAAAGCCTTCATATAATTCGTGTAGTGTGTATCTAGATTAGCTTGTCCATAGAGACAAACATTCAAGAATATTTATTTATTCACCTACGACATGAAATAAAGATGGATACACGAACCTTGCGCCTCGAGTTCATCAACAGGCACCTTGGCTAGGCGCTTGCTGATGTCGGCATGGGCGTCAATTGCACGGCGGGCGCCAGTCACGTCGTCCGCAAAGTCCGCACGGGCCACATCCTCCTGTAAGTCATCCAGCCGATCCAGGAGCTCTCCAGCCTGCCACATCAATTCTTCCAGTGCCTGTAAAATTATATAAGAACCTATAATATAGACTTTGCCAGATAGACAAACTTGTCACAAACAACGCCAAATATTTCTTTTAAAAAAGGTAAACTAATAGTTCTTGGGTAAAATGCCACATACATATTTAAAACATTGACTATATATATTTAAAATTCCGGTTAAAAAGCTACTTAAAAAAAACTTTTGTTAGAATATTTTTTGACAAATATGCTTGGATTTACGCTATGAGCTTTGGGTTAAATACTGGACAACTCCTGTACTTTTTGCAACATATTATTAAAAAAAAAAGTGCAACTAGTCGAGTATCTTGCCCGTTTCTTCTCGTTTTCCGAAGCATTTTAGACGGAGTTTTTATTTATTTAAAATCTCGTCAGAGCTTGGAAAATATTAAAGAGTGGACTCGACCACTACCACTACCATCGACGAATACCAGTGCGAAATAACAACATAACCCTTGTGTGTTTCGTACGGTTAGAATAGGAATTTGGGGACCCAATTAAGGTAACAAGGCATTTCATCTTAGTCTTAGGCTGGAAACCCTTTTGTATTGATGACTTTGGCTGCATACATCACTTACCATTGAACTGTTACCGTTACCGTTATATTAAAAAAATTGTTCCTTTAATTTTATTGCATCAGGCTAAGGACGGGATTCTGCGTTTACACTAATATATAATATATCGCCGTGGTGACGATAATTGATAAAGATTTAAATAATAAAAGGATAAAGTAATCACACAATAAAACCCACAAACAGTCTTGGGGAATTATTAAATTACAAGTATGTTAATCTAAACCACAAAGTAAAAGAATTGAATAGTATTGTATTATGTTGTATATACTTTTTTGCATTGAAAACTTAAAAATATTATCGATATTACCCATATATATATACCTATTAAATGTAATATATTTATATATAAATAGACCGATTACATAAATATACGTAATTGATACATCGTTTTGGGTTGATTAGTTTTTTTTTTGATTAAAAGACTTCACTTACAGAATCACATTCCACAGGTTACTTTTTACAGGGGGGGTATTGTTTCTGCATAATATGGATTACTAAAATAGAAATGCAAAATGCTGTGCTCCGTATGGTTACCGCTTCATTATGTTTTCATGCTACAGTTTTAATCTATACAGATCAATTTCATTCAAAACCTATACTATACTAACTACGCTATAACTAAAACTAAGTATTGTGAATAAATATAAGCTAGTAAAGTACTCTACTGTCTACAACACATATTGTAGTACTTACCAGTCTCAGATCAATCCACTGTGTATGGTCATAATGCAGAGTGCCATCTAAGTCTGATGTCAATTGTGTACTATCTATTACTTTGGGTAATGCTTCTAGGCTAATCATGATTGTCTGAAACAAAAATGAAATAAAATTATTAAAACCATACATAACACCCATTAATAAAATTGTCTGAAAAAATAGAAAATATAGTTACCTCAAATTTGTATTTATGTGCTCCTATAGTTGTGCGTTGCTTTTGCCAAAAATTGTCAGGTTTAACTACCAGTGCCTGATGGACGGATGATGGGAAGTGTTCCTGCAGAACTTTTAGTATTGGTTTAATGGCAGCCCATGCTGAGCCTCTCATATCTATTAAGATTGTAAAGCCATGTGTCTTAACTGAATCACTGCAATAGACAATATAATACCATGTTAGTAATACATATTATAAGTAATATAAAATTATTAAATATGGAATAAAAAGTATTGGTGAGATTCTAATGGTTAGAATGTCAATCTAGTACATCATAGTTTTAAGCCCGAGCTTGTAATTATAATTTTCTTATATTTAGTATAGTAAAAGATTGAGCTTCTACATATAGTTACAAAAATCCAGGAAATCTAATTTAATTTACTAACATGAAGTGAAATCCAGTTTCAAGACACTGGGCTACAACTGCTGTATTATCATCTACCCTTATTTGAATGAAACATGTGACAGCTAATTTTAAATATCAACAAAGGAAATATATATATATTATTAAAAACCGATAAACAATTTATGAAGTGTAAATAGATTTGTATAAATATTGCATATAGTATATAAACAAAAGGAGCCAATTACAAAGGTTAAAGTATAGATTAGACACATCTAGTATTACTATGATTTGTATATAAAAGAGACTATTATAAAGTATATAAAAAACATGTACAAGTACATTCATACTATGTTCATAATCTCCGATAAATATAACTTGCATTAATCCTCATGACATAGAAACCAACATTCAACATTCCTATTTCATCTCATTCTAATTTCTCCCTAAATTACATTTTAATAAGAGGTTCTCAATTTTCAAATTCATAATGATTAAGTAAATTACTACACACTTATTGCTGGTTTAATTGATGATGATGAATTGTGAATGAATTTGCTTTCAGATTTATGACAGTAGACAGTTTCTTGTTAGTTTTGATTAAATCAAAAATGTTTAATATTTGATCTGCTAAGTTCAATTTCTGGTATAACTAATTGTAAAACATACTTTTATAAGCTTTACAATGTTTTTATTTGATTTATATTTCATACCTAGGTATACTCATAAGGTAGTGCAGCAAGCGCCTATAGTCATCTGGCGCTACCCTGTCCCGCCTGGAGTTTGCGGGAAACCATATTATAGGCCCCCCACGGCGATCCATACCACCAGTTAGAGCTGCTACCCGCTCTTGGAGTAGCGGGAGTACGTCAAGAGCACGCGCCCCAACCTCCATGGCTCACCCTTCCCAGAAAGTGTACTGAAGAAGCCTGAAAAATTTACAATAAAATATTTTACTTGAGAATAAATACTTTAAACTAACAGTTATTATTAGGATAGTTATTATTAGCTCATAATTTTAAAGTACATCATATTCAATTTAAAATTTCCCATCAACAATACCACTATACTAAATCTACTACATGGTTAAGTTGAATACATAAGTAATTTAAAATATTACCATTACACCTAATTTCGGTGACCACCACATCAAAAATTTATAAAACAAAATAAAAATAGGTGGTATTTTCCAAGAGCTAAGCAGATTTTTAACAAAAAAAAACCTTTTTTTAACATATTACAAAAAATTAAAGAAATCTTACAATGTAAAAAATATAGCAGTTATGTTGTATTCCATTTACCTGTATGTTTATGTATGTTATCTATACTCAATTTATTTTTGTAGTGTCAAATCAAAAATAATTAATTATTTTAGGGATAGAAAATATTAAAAACAGGTACAAACATAACACATATGAACATAATAGGTTAGAAGTGGAAGGTTCAGTATTCTTTTACTCCATGATTAGGTATTTTTTATTTAAACACACAGAATTCTGTTAACTTAAATTTTCTTAAAATTTAAGTGGATCTTGAATTTGATCTTTTAAAATGTACCTATGACAATAAATCTTTAAAATTTCTTTTAATTAAAGATCTCCTGGCCAGTTTTCAGAAAAAATTACCCATAATTATTTTGGCATTATTGTCTAAATCTAAAATTGAAGTGATAACATAAAATCGTTAACAAATTTAAACACACTACAAAGAAAATTGTAAAACCATTTTATAGTAAATCCGATATATCTAATACTGAGACAATAATAGTAATATTTAATCATAAAACCATAAACACAATTATTACAGTTTTAAAAATTTAGTATCGTAATGCAAAACTTCTTTAAAGGCCGTTAAGACCAACGCCAAGAAAGGATATGGGTGCATAAGGACGACGCGGCCAAAGAAAAGTTATTAATTTTCCTAAAATACCCGAAAAAAGGGCTACTCAAATACTCAATTACATTCTATATTATGCATATGATATTTTTATAAAAATCGCCGATGACAAATTATTCCAGATATATAACTACATGTCACAACAAATAACCTCAGACAGCCATCAACTTGAACTAACCGTGGTGACTCAAGGGTGATAATTAGTCAGATATAAAAGGTTCGGCACGCATTATTGTCACTGTCGTTATCTTCACTAATACATAAGTAAAAAATATATTCATTTATGCCTTAAAACTTAACAAAAACACACAATCTGTTCATAATGACACTAAGGAACACCAACCAACCACCACAATGGCGCGCCAGGGATGTTTCAAACTTTAAAAAACCGGTAAAGGTAACGGAATATGCGCTATACCTCTATAACAATCAAATAGCTATCTCACCTTTATTTTGTACAAAAAAAGAAGAGTAAAGTAAAATAGAATTTTAGTAATAAAAATTAAGTATATCTATTTAATATTTATTTATAAAAACAATTGTGTGTAATCAGCATAAACATATGTAATCGAGTTTTCAGTTTAGGTTATAAGCACCCGTTGAGGAATTATTGCATAAATGTATGTTATTAATAATACCCAATTACTAATATACTTTAAAATATTTTATTGTCATACATGCTTCCCACGTTGGTCATATGTAAAAGACTGAATAAATTGCGTCCACTAATTTAAAAGGCTAGCATTTAAAAACATCGAATACACTCGGTAGAGGACCATATATGCAATATATGACGCACAATTTGCCGTTGTAAATAATACACGTAAAACACCAAAGTGTAAGAAAGAGCCATAAAAATTATTGACATTATGAGATTAGTTAATCAATTGTGTAACAATCCAAGCTGAGAATCCCTTTCGGGTCTAAACTTTTCACCTAGGTTACCCTTAAATAAAGTTCTCTGCTGTACCTACTGAACCGTAAGCGCTCGACGTCCTATCTAAAAAAATGATAATAGTATATTACTAATAAAATAATAAATAACATATATTTAGACAGTGATTTTATTACTTTTCAGAAATAATAATAAAAAAAAATATAAATCGAGTTTTTCTCGTCTCGCTATTTGTTGATGGTCCTGAAATAATATCTAGTATGTACTATATAAAGGTTAGGACTCCATTTTTTCATCATATGGGTTTATAACCGAAAAAAGGCCACCTAAATATATAAAATTAACTAAATAGACGAAGGTTCAATAAATTACCAGAATAGGGCTAGCATAGCTAGTGGGAGTCAATGAGACCACCACTTTATAACTTATCAACTCTTCGCCTAGTGATTGAGTAGTAATAATAAAAACGTAGTGGATATATAGATACACAGTGGCATATATTTATATTTATAGTGTATATCTCTAGGAGGAGTATGACTGAGTAAAATTACTGGTACTGCTGTAAATAGACGGTAAAAACTGACTTCTGAAAGTCTGCATACGCAAAGATACAAAACATACAGATCAGATTCAATATACACATTCGACGCTCAGCAGTCGTTGAGAATAGTCGCCCGGCGCCCCGCCACCATCCTCCCGAGCTACGTGCCCCGAGCGAGAACTATACACAAATCATTTTTTATTGCTGGTGCCTTTGTGATCGGAATTTCCAAGAAGTTCCCTAAAAAGTGTTGAAACTAGTACAGGGCCAGCCCCGTACGCCCGCGTTTACCGTTCTGGGAAACGCAAGTAAACGGAAGGAATCGACGCAAGTTGTCCTTGGGTAGTGCCCTAGCCAATGTTGACCAACTCGCTGTACTTATAAAGTCCCACGCGTAGACATAGTTAACTCTAAGCACACACTCAAGTGCCCAAAATAAGATTGGATATTATACCTACCATGGAGTTCTTTGTCCATTTTATAAGCTGCCTCAAGCGCAAGCACCCCGATGTCTTTCAAGACATATTGAAAGAAGAAACCCAACCAGAGGGGTAAAATCACCTGAAAGGCCCTCTTCAAGGGCTTCCTCATCTGGCTCCAAAATGTAGCTGGACAGTCCCTCATACCTCGAGGACCTCCAAGACGAAGCGAAGTTAAAAGAAACTAAAAAAGTGGGATCTCCCGCTCCAATGCCACCACCCAAGGCGAAAAACGGGAAACCAATTCACCTCAACCAGTTGTAACCCAGCCCCTGGGGGTACCCATCTGCTGCCCCACAGCAAGCCTCCGCCACCCCAACGCGCACCCAAGGCGCACTCTTTGCTGCACCCTATTAAACTTCGGCTACCTCACAGCCTTCAAAACGCCCACCGCCTATTTTTATTCAGGCACAAGATAAGTAACCTCTAGTGACATCGGCCCTATCCAATAGGCATAAATATCAACCCATCCCTACCGCTGTAGGTATCAAACTAGAACTAGAATCCACAGACAACCATCGGGTAACCCGCTTCCTTCATGATAAAGGTGTGTTTTTCCACGCCTACACATTAGCGGAAGAACGACAACTCCGAGTGGTCATCAAAAAAATCCCACGCGATATCCCCGCTTAATTAAAAAGACTTAATTAAAGAGGACTTACTGTCCCAAAACCTTCCTGTCCTATCCGTAAATAGGATGTACAGCGGACATAATAAAAAGCCATTTGACATGGTAATAGTGGCACTGGCAATGGAAAGGTCTACGGCAAGCAAACAGGTCTTCAAACTGAAGATTGCTGCTACCTCTCGGGGATTTCTATAGAGCGTCCCCACAAAAACAGCCCTCCCGGCCAACGTCATAAGTGCCAGCTCTATGGCCACTCAGCCCACAACTGCTTCGGCTAACCCAGATGCGTCAAGTGCGTAGGTAATCACGGAACCACGACTGTCCCAGACCTAGAGACAAACATTACTAGCCGCTTTCGGGCCCTCCACGTGCGTCCTATGCAACACAGAGGGGCACACTGCCAATTGCCTTGGCTGTCCAAAGGCCCCAAAGCCGAAACGACTATCTCTAAAATATGCGCCCACATAACAACCACTTCCTCGACTGCGCCCTTAACCACGTCCGCGTCGACCCTAGCCCCCGTCCGATCGCTACGCCCCGGTCAGTGTCGCGACCGTCGCTAAATCTGTCGAGCAGCCCCATACCAGCGTGTCAGCCAATTAACGGAAGCGACCTCATCCTAATGTGTCGCTTCGCCACCGTCTTCAACGGCGCCAACGTCTCAGCCACTGCATAGGCCCTAAGGGACTTGAACGGCAAACCAGAAGTTAGGATTGTCGCTACAATGTGCTACCAATATGTAGTGTCCGCGATCGTCAATTTTAAAGTTTAGCAGGCCTTTACACCGGCAGATCAAAACCACGATCCCACAACGTCGCATTTCGACGTTTCTAAAACCACATAATCGCGATCCAAACATTGCGAATGATAACATCATTAGGAATGATAGAACTTCTCTCTCGTAAACTACAAAAAGTTCTTGCACTGCGTGCCTCACCTTTCTAGAAGCTTCGGTCTGTCAGCTACCCATGACCGACCACGCCCCCTTCACAATAGCTATCTCCCTTGCAGACCGGACGCTCAAATATTACGAAGCGATTTCGTGGCACTCCTATCCCTTGCAAACTCAGTCATATTACCAGGAGACTTCAACAGCAAGCACACTCGATGGAAAGCACCGAAAATCAACCCCCGGGGGTTTGCTTTAGACTCGCTAAGCGACGCACTCGACTTCGACGTCGTAGCGCCTACTACGCCTACCCATTTTCTATATACATTAGACCACGCAGCGGATGTGCTGTGTCCCATATATTGCTATCTGCTAGAATATCAACCTGGCCTTCAAAGGGATAGAAGGTAATCCACGAGCTCGATTCTGATCTTCACCCCGTTCTTCTTCGGTTAGGGCCCTACGCCCCAACCTCGACTTCCATCAAAACTATAATTGACTGGCACAAACTCAGAAACAACCTGAGAGAGGCCACATCACTAGATACCATTCCTTGCAACATATCTTCAGTCAACGGCACGAGCCCCGCAGTTAATGCCCTAACTAGGCACATCCAGACTGTCGTCGAGGACTGCTCGAGACAGGTTCCACGGTAGATGACCACCGATTGACCCTGCCAAACGACATAAAGGACCTAATAATGCACAAGAATGCGGCAACTCGTGCCCATGACTTATAGCACACCGAAAGTAACCTTCAGGCTTGCGGCTGGTGCTACGTACCCTTCAGCGTGATGTCCGATCACGCGTAGTTCAGTAGAGAAACGATAGGTGGGACTTCTCCACTGTCGAACCTTGACACCTCACCTTCTGGCGACTTCCCCAATCCCTAAAAGAAGGTCGTCGAAGGATCGTCTGAACAATGTCTCCCTTAGCACTTCCAAACAAACCGCCGCCTTAGATGAAGAGAAAGTCGAATGTCTGGCTGACAATCTCGAGCTGCAATGCTCACCTCCATAAAAAACTATACATTCACTGCATCATCATACCACCCCCGCCAATGGCGAGGACTTCGCAAACAAAATTATTCGCGATACCGCCATGTCACAGGCCGGTTCTCACCGGTCAGCAATGATAGAAGTGTCGCTGGAGTTTCTTGTACCACTTCTTCTTTAGTGCCTACGCATTCCGAAGTGTTGGCACAGATAGTTAATAATAATACTGATATTATTTAGATAATCCGTTGTCAGAAGCAACTGAACGAGCAGAGGTTCGGCCCTGTCAGGCACCCTCGAGTCAGTCTTTCTCGCGTAGCAGAGTAGCGAGGCTTCCTCTCGGGAGCCCTTGAGCTGGTTACCTACTAATAAAGATTTCGGCTGCGTGCCATAAGCGTTTGGTCACCTTTCAACACGGTGAAACTGTAAAAGCCCTTACACAAACAGCGGCCATCAGCCCGAAAATAAAAAGAAAAAAATTAAAAATACCGACTACAATACGGACAGTATTTTTGATCGTGTAGGAAGTCAGTTTATTTTAGGTATGCCGCGTAGTGTGAAGCTTTACATATTTCATAATCCCACAAAGTACGAAAATAACAAACTAAGGAATTATAAGCTGATAACTAGTCTGTTTGAGTTCACAGTGCACTAGGATTTATTCGATAATACCTTATCCGTGACTTAGTCTACGTGAACTTTAGAAAATCCAGACAAGTTGAAAAATGTGCGAAAGACGACATTGTTCATATGTATAATTTTACCTAATTAATATTAAACCAAATTATGTCGTGAAGGTAGAGCAATAACATGCTGATATTTCTTGAATGAATTTTAAATTAAGAACTATTATTATTATTATTTCTTTTCTTTTAATTTCATTTCTGTGGTAGCCTGATCTATCTAGCTGAGATCTGTGATATGAGGATCAGCGTGGTTATCCCATTTGGTTAAAATTTTTCAATGACAAACTTCTATGAATGTATTTCCATGTTTTTAATGGAAAGGCGATTTAGAACGGTTGATATGCGGACGGAAGGTGAGTGTTTCATCTAAAGTGACGCCTAAGTATTTGCATGTCTTTTCCCAGGGGGATTGGACGATCAAACAACTCCATAGTTGGGAGATGAGGCGTTTTGTTGCGCCAAAAGAATTATATGGCTACACTTTTGGTGGGGTTAACCTCGATCCTCCATTTCCGAAACCATTTCCCTAAGGTGTTGGCTGCGGATTGAAGGCGTTTAGAAATAGTGTCTGGTTTGAACCCAGACACGTAGAGGCCGGTGTCATCGGCGAAAAGGGCTGTGTAGAGCTAGCACCGCGAGTGCGCGGTATGTCATTGGTGTAGAGTGTGTATAAAATGGGGCCTAGGACGGAGCCTTGTGGTACTCCGGCACAAATGGGGGTGAATCTCGGAACGCGTTCCCTCGAAGCGGTACCGAAAGTTACGATTGTGAAGAAAGTCTCGTACGATTAGTACGAGTCTATCTGGCACACCGAGCTCGTATAGTTTGTATGTGAGCCCGTTGTGCCAGACCTTGTCGAAAGCTTTCGCCACGTACCAGTGCCCAGTTTGGTAGCCTCGAAGGAATTTACTGAGAATGTGCTTACGAAGAGAAAGCCGTTCGGCTTTCGTCTAAGAAGGCGGGCGGTTTATTGGTACGCGCTAAAGGAGACATTGTTTGGGCGGTGCCTCCTTTTAGGGACTTGGGAAGTCGCCAGATGGCGAGATGAGACAGTTCGATGTTGGATAGGTGATTATCCCACCGATCGTTCCTGTACTTGGCTATGCGTGAAGGAACTTCACGCTGAAAGGTACATAGCAACAGCCGATTACTTTCAGTGGGATATAAGTCATGGGCTCGAGTCACCGCATTCTAGCGTCTCATTAGGTCCTTTATGTCGTTTGACAGTGAGTCTAAAGTCGACCCCGGGTTGATTTTAGCTGCATTCCACCGAGCGTGCTTTCTATTGAAATCTCCTGCTAAAATGACTGAGTTGTCAAGGTACAGGAACGCCACGAAGTCGCTTCGTAAAATTTGAGCGTCCTGTCTGCAAGGGAGATAGACGGACGCGATTGTGATAGGGGCGTGGCGTATCGACGGGCACGCATTGCAAGAACTTTCGGTTTTGCTCTGCCGTTGTAAAGGCCTGTTAAACTTTAAAATTGACGATCGCGGACACTACATGTTGAAAGCGCATTGTGGCGGCAATCCTGACTTCTGGTTTGCCAATCGAGTCCCTTAGTGCCAATGCAAGGACTAAGACGTCGGTGCCGTTGAAGACTGCGGAGACTGGCATTTACCATGGGGGCACCGAAAAGGTCGGACGAGAGCAAGAATGGGCGCGGGGCGGACATCGGGATTCGGACCTTGAACGCGATTTTTGTAACTAGTCGTTTTAGGCTAGGGGTCCTTTGGGCAGCCAATGTAGTTGGTTGTGTGTCCCTAACACACGCGGGGGCCCCGAAAGCATTCAGAAGGGCCTTGTTGGCTAATTCTTCGGCACTAAAAGCTAGAGACTTATTAGCATCTACAACGGTCAAACTTATAAATTACCGTCGTAGTATTCCTGATATAGAACTCTGTGATTTCGCCTTACACTCCATAATTTAAAAAAAAAACAATGCAAATTTCAATAATAGAAGAGACAATTATAAAGTGACTGATGTGGATTGAGAAATACAAAAAAATAATTTAAAAAAAAGTTCAGAAAATTCGCTTCGGTGTTCATGGTACAAGTTCATTAAAAAACTTAAATATATTGATTTTTTTTATTTTCGTCACTCATTCCTCTACGCATGTAATATGATTGTTGAAATAGACGTTATTTGTCACGTTTTCCTTTATAGTCGAGTACGCGGTAAAATCGCAGTTTAAATTGTAATTATCAATTTGATTGATTCTGGTACTGGGTTTGTAAATTAGATTGGAGTCTTACACGAATGCTCTTATTTCAGTTAATTATATGTGATGTAGTTTAGTTAGTGTTACTTTACTAATTTGGGCTCGCACTTTTGGCTCGGGTTCGGGTAACAGAGGTGGGTGAACTACTGTTGTACGTTATCGTTTTACTTAAATGATTATTCAAAACAGATCTCAAATTTAAAAGCAGATCTGATGTCAAGAGTAAGATGCTGAAACCCAATCTGTTTACTTGCTATATTCATAATTCTTCGAGTATTATTTCAAGAATCATTACTTTCAAATTATTTAAAATATCTCGTATTGTCTTTGTTAACGTATTAAATATTTACTAACAAAACCGTTTACTTTGACTTTAAAATAAACGTTTACCGGTAAACATATACCGGTTTTAAGTATCGGTTTTTTCGGTTTCTACACATCTTTGGGTTCGCCCGTTTATTGATTTTGTCGTTACCCTTAAGTGCGAAGAAAAGTCGAGACTTGGATTTGCAGCATTTATTGAAGGAGAATATGTAAGATTTTGCAAACTGCAGGTTTTGCTTTTGCAGGTATTTATATTTATTACAATATTTTTAGTACATAAATCTCCTATTTGTTTAATGGAGTAGGTTTCACATTATCAAAAAAAAACATTTTATTTAATTGAATATTTTGGATTATAAGTATTACTTGTAATTGTAATCAATTTGCTGTTGCGACCATGGAATATTTATATACTCGCAATGTCCTATTTTAAAGTTAAGGAAGTCACATAAATATAACAATATAAAGTAATTTTTCATTAAACTTTATAGAAATTTTCTACGTTAATAATTACTAACAATTGCTTTGAATTTAAATATTTCTACGGATGCGAGTCATATTTTAGCTTGCGACAATTTTTATATATATTTTATATTCTTCCTTCTAGTTTATATTTGTCTAATAATAATAAATTTACAGGAATAGGAAGTAATCATCACCATGGCTTCTAAGTTACCCATGCCTGAAGTAACATGTATGGACCAAATGAATTACCCAGAATATTTCCAATCATTATGCTGGGTTGCTAATAGGTAATTTGAACAGTAATCACACAATAATATAAATATTTAATAATACCTTATGTAAAACAAATTATCTTTTTTCTATCTCATTTTATTAAAATCTTTAATGAAATTATTATTTTTTATACATTTAGTAATTTAAATTCTAAGTAAATATCTATCAAAAATAAACAAACATTTAAAGTCACAGAAAGTAGTTGCCATGTAACATAAGCAAACTGAAAATTTATGTTACAAACCATTTATTTTCTTACTTACTTTTTAATAATTGTGTGGGTAATTAAGCTAAACAAAACTCCTGTGCTACATAAGCGATTATTTTCTGCTACATTTTAGTTTGTGGGAATAGAAATACAAATAAGCTGCGGTGCTTTTTATTCCAATTAGGATAGACTGAAGTAACTTTTTTGCCTTGAGCTTATTTAGTAAAAATATGAATTGAATAAAACAATAAATTTTTAATTTCAGAAAACTGGACAAAAAATCGCAAAAGAAGATAGGAAAAAAGGAAAGATCAAAGAGAATTAAACCTGCTGGTGTTGTGGGTGTTTGTTTTGCACCAGTGTTGTTACGGAATCCATCTCATTTTGCGGTCTTTTCTACAGTAAGAAAATTATTGCTGTCTAGATGGCAACAACTTCGTTCAGAATACTCAGATGATAGTGATAATGAGGAAGCTTCTTGCAGTCATCATAGGCCTCCAACTAAAGTGCCCAAGGTTTGTCATTGACTTACATTTTGATTATTACAATCATGCTGTTATTTGCATTTCTCTTTTCATACTATAAAAAATTAAGAAAATGAGTAAGTAGATTATTAGATGTGTGATCATATGTTAGCACCACATCCCATCAATATCTGCCTGGTTTTATTAAAGTCCTATATACCAAAAGTTATATTATTACAATAAATTTCGAAGGTATTTAATGTATATTTATATACCTGTTAGTGCATCACATTGTATGTTTCATAGTGACTTAGTAATTAATAAATTTTTTATTGAAAAAGTAAAAAAATTATATTATATATATAATTTTGTTATTTTTTAATATTTATTACCAATGGTATTAATATATTATAATATGAATAAACTTCACGCTTGATATTTTCTTTAAGCTAGCATTTTTAGTAATTCATGGAAATCTCTTAAAAATACAGATATTTTTAAGAGATTAGAGATCAGAGAAGAAATAATGTCATCTTACAGACACTTGCACACACGCACACACATACACACACTATATTGGTGTACACATATATACCCACATACACACATGCACCCACAGATTCACACTAACACACATACACACGCACGCACGCACACACAGATACGCAAACACTAATGCGCACACACCCACCCACGCACACACATACAACGCATGCACACACACGTAAGACTATATTACTACAGCAAAATCACTCACAATTGTAGAGCTATCTATTTATTTTCATTTGTAATTTGGTTTTACCTTATTTCATTTAGAATACCAGCATATCCTAATAACAATACAGCTCCATACAGTGGGGTCATGTGTATATGTTAATGCCGATGGAGATGGTATCAATTAGCTGGCTGTAATTATTCTGGTACCAATAATATTTTATTTTCGCAATATTAAGGGCTGCGCGGTGTAGCGTTTAAGTATCTGACTTGTTAATTTACGGATCTAGGTTCTAGGATCTTAACCGTTTGATGGACCGTGGTCGAAATAGATCACGAGTCGAGTAGAATTGTGTGTATCATGTATAGAAGTGTATTTGAGGGAATATTTGCGTCTGGAACCCTAACTTACAAAAATAAACGAAACAATAGGCAAGCTTAAGACAAGCAATCAATTAACTGGAGGAACATTGATAGTGTGGTACGTAGTGCGAAAAAAGAGAGAAATTACAGAGGATAAAAAGGACTAATCGGGATGCAGATATTAAATCGGGGGAAATACTCAACAAACAATAGGAAGAGGTAAAGAGTAAGGAGATAAATGGTTAAAAATTACAACGTCCATTAAAACACTCCTAGAACATGGAGCTGTTACCTACCGAAAGATGGAAAGAGGAATTAATAGAAGCAACAAAGAGATGTTTAGATTACAACGGTATAATGTTTACCCTAAAACTTCACAAAAACTACACCACAACTCAACAACAATATACAGATGTTAAAAGTAAAACCCTAGGTGTTCGTATTTTTTCTTTAATTTTCTTGTTTTCGTAATTGTCGAATAATTTTGTTTTTGCGCTTTTTAGATTGAATATATTCATTTGAATTTGGCCTCTGATATATCCTCCGAAAATGCTCATTAATAGCCTGAGATATTTAGGTTCGCTATGTTCGGATGAGTTTTACGCATTAATTGTCACCAGAACATGGTATATTAACTACTTGATAAAAAAAATCATATATACTATCCTTTTTTCGTACTCAGGTTTTTGGGGTCCTATGAAATATAAGGCAAGAGGCCATCTGATGCGTCAATAGCCCTATGGTTTAGGGTACTGTATGCGAAATTTAATGTTAATTCGTCCGATTTGTACCAATCCGTCATTGGTTTTTCGTGTACTATCTTCTAGTACAATAATTTTAAACTTAGTTGGTGGTTAACGGTAATGTTAATATATTTAATGCTAGCAATCATTTTTAATTTTTGGTTTATATCAAATATAAAACTGCGCGCAAATACACCGGCAATGTTCATATGAATTTACGAAAGTGCGACGAACTGCGTCGTACGGCTGCTATCGATCCTTTTAATCAACCTGTCTCGTTCGAACTCATTGGGCTTAGGGGCTGCCATAATGATGTACGTAATAGTAACGAGTTAATATCCATGAATTTTTGATTTAGATATAGATTTGACATAAATAAATTAATGATTTTTTTTAAATTTATTTGAGAGTTACAAATGGCAAGTGCGGCAAATTCATGCGGCCCATGAAATCTACATTCATCCTTGACAAGGAATCATAATGCAGATGCGTTGTCGCCCTTCAGGACTGTGTTGGAATGCCTCTTATACAGTATTAAGGTCTCCAGATCCCTGCACTCACCAGACGAAACACAGGCAGCTGACGCTGGTATTCTGTGTGGGCGTGGTCCTACCCCGGTCGAACTGACCCATTCATTCTGCAGCTAGAAACAAAGTGCAGTGTAACTCTACCAATGTAAAAAAAATAACTTTACATTAGCGTATTAATTTTCCATTGTACACTACTAATAAGTGAGACAAAAAAATGTGCCGACGGAGATGTTTAACCATAATGGGGATATCAACTATTGTAAAGAAGTATCAATCAGTGGTCATGGAGCTTAGTGAGTTAGAGTAACTAACTGCTCATACTGCTTGTATGTAGGTATCAATCTGTCGACATTTTGTAAATCATAACTCTGTTTATGGGCACCACCGTTATCGAGTAAAATATGGAAAAAAACTTTTTTAATATATTTAGATTTGACATTTGAATTTTAAATTTGAATGTTAATAAATGTTCAATGTAATTAACTGGCAACTCAAAACCTAAAGTGCCTTATTTCGTAGGCGCAGCGAGTAGTTGACTACCTAACCGACCGAATAACTATTTGTTATTTTGTTGCAGATCACTGGCATTGGACTGCGGGTGGTTTTTTCGCTTATTTCCCAAGCAAGATTCTCAGATGCGATATTCTGTGAGCAATCTCTCCACGCTTTGCTTGACGTATTACAAGGACATACTCCTGAAGAGATGTCTCATGAACCTAATGAGGTATTTATTATTACAATACGCAAAGACTTAATTAAATTACAGATGGACTAGTAAATTTAACTGGACAGAGGCGTTTGTTTTCGGTGATCATTGTTCGATGAGTCAGTTGAACAAATGGCAATTTCTAATGTTATTATAGATAATTAACATTTTAGGAAAAAATATCCACGTAACATTTTCAATGTTCAACCTATCTGTCACATGTCTATATAAATATACGAACGCAATATCATTTTATTTTAAGCTTTTACATTTTCAAATTCATATGAACTCGAAAAAGAAGCACGTTTCTAATGCTTAAACTGTTTAACTTAACAGTTATAGTTATGTTTATTACTTTACTGTACATATCGTTCTTTCTACTATTATAATAATAACCTTGTCTACATGATCGTCGTTATTAGGATATGTATTCGTAATTTTTATATGTTTCATAGATCATTACAACTTTACACGCAATGCTGATTGAAATCGCGAGCGGCAGTGGACCTACCGGCAGGTCCGAGGTGCCAACAATTCTAACAGCGCTTAGTGGCGCCTGCCTCATCGCGTTATCAGTCGCCAGAGGAGAAGCGGAGCTGATTCTCAATTGTATCGCTTCACTCATTATGACAACGCCTCCGCTGTTAGAACAATATATACAGGTAATTCCCACGACACTTGAACAATTTTCATGAGGAAAAAACAAAATATGATTAGGCCTTGAATTGGCCACACGCTACTAACAGTGAAGAAGAATCTTTCTACACCTTTTTAATTATATTGCGCGTACGGATGAACTTGAGTTTCGTCATAGTTAAAGTTAATATGCAGAAGGAGCGCAGTAAGATACAATTTATGATAATATTTGTTACAAAATGAATAATATTTGTTAAATAAAATTAAATATAAGATTCATTGTGTAAACAATATGTACGTAAGTACACTGTAAACAATTAGCGAAGTAAAGACGGAGTGGGATGATTTCTAATTTATTCAAAGAAAAAAGGAAAGTAGATAATATACACTAAAAAGGGAAAAATATACGCCGGGCGCTAATTTAAATATGTATTTATTTTTAAGTATTACTAGAGTCAGAAACTCGTATGTCTTTGTGATTTGAATCAGGAAATTTCAACGGTTTAGACCAGCTGTTGTACAAAAATTTTATTACTCAGCGACCGGGACCGCTTCCGATCTCATTGAACACGAATTAAATAAGGATAGGGTAGGGGACGGCGGACGAGCGCCTCTTGTTGTGCTAATGTTTGACGACCACAATGGCTATTTATGCTGTTATGTTGCGAATCATGGGTCGGTTCCCAGCTGGCGAAAAATATTACTGGAACAATATTTGTTGGCTTGATTCGCTAACATTCCGAAGTGATGTTGCGTCTCGATGCATATTTTACCGAATTTACTTGGGGAGTGTTTTAAGGAGTTTTTCGGACTCATTCAGCCGCTGAGTTAAAATTCGTTTATCACGACAGAATAAAAAAAAATCGTCCTCATTATCTAGATGGTTGGCTAATGCGCCACTGTGCGCTTTACGCGATATTGTCTGCCACGCACATCCCACTCTGTACCATTGTCTGGCGAGAGGCTTTTGTTCAACAAGGAAAAACGCAACAAAAGTTCAGCAAGAATATCATAAAGCTCAATAGTAGACCGCTTAAAAGTAAAAAACAGAAAAAATAAAACTGTAACTCGTTTCCAGGTACCATCCAATCTAACAACTCTACAAAAAAGCGTTCAGTCAGTGATACTTGGTATCTCCTCTTGCAATCAATGGCTAAATTTTGGAGTGCCCGATCCAGCTGTTATATACAGATTCCCAGTCGACCTACCTTCATTGATGACTTCCGGCCCCGGAGAACTTATAGTCCGTTCCTTGGCCTCGGATGGATGCTTTCTTTATATATTAACATCTAAAGGACTGCTAAAAATTGGATCTGGATATGGCAGCTCAATAAGAGAACATATTTATTTATACAAACCTGATTTCTTCGCCACTGATCGCCACGGATGGCTTGGATATTGCAAGGTAAGTTTTTAGACTACTTTCTATATTAAATTTACTATCTATAATATAATGTACTAATTGGTAATCGATAGTTATGTAATCATAATATTTTGTTTGTCAATTTGTAGAATAAACTTTTGTAAGAATTGGGAGAAAGAAACCTGAAGTTTATGAAGTGAACAAAGAAACATTAGAAGTGAAGAATGTGATAAGACTGGATACCGGTAATGCTGGAAAAGAGTCCAAGTCCGCCGTGTTCACCGACGGCAACGAGCTAGGACTTATTTCACTTACTAGATATGTAAGTGGTAAATGTTAATAAATACTTTTAATATATATATATATATATATATATATATATATATATATATATATATATATATATATGTATACATATACATAACATAACATAACAAAACATAATATTAAATAAATATAAATTCTGTTAAAACAGGACACTCTTTTGGTGAGGATGTACGATGTGAACAATTTAAGGGAACATGTAGAGACTTCCCCCATCACACTAACATCCTGCAAAGACCTGAATGTGCATCTATTGCGGAGGAGGACTCTGGCGCTGGGCCGGGCACCGTTTGAAGACGGAATGTCTAGAAGGACAACGGAATTTGAGTCACCGATTGCTATGCAGTTTGACGATAACGACGAGGACCCTCTCCTCGGTATATCCGCCGGCCAGGATTTTGCCCTTTTGACAACTTCGACTGGAAAGGTAAATTATTTCCTTAAGAGAATAAAGTTATCCGCCTTCTGTGTTTATGCCTCAAGAGTTCTTTTTTTTATGCAAAAGGTACTCAGACGAGCTATCAGTTCACCTTATGATTAGTGACTACCATCGTCTATGAACATCCGATACACCATACACCAGAGGAGTCGCGGATGCACAATTGGCCTTTATGAATATGATTTCCTAGTGATCGAAGTTAGCTGGTTTTAAAATGATGTTACGGTAAATTTCGCATCGGCGTAAACTATAGTGGGTTAACTAGGTGTTCGCAACAACGAGTAGCTGACAGCTGGTATGAGATGAGATTCTGAAAACAAGTTTTATTATTGAATTAAAATTTTAATATTGTTAACGAACCACATATTGGCGTTCGTACTTACACTCTGTGATCCTCGTTTTATATTTATAGGTTTTATATGACTTTAGTGATTTTGAAGTTCCTGTCGAGTTATATACTGTGTAGTTAAATTTAGAACAAAATGTATTAATAATTATTATTACCTCGAAGTGTCCTTTGTCAATTACTGAAATAGTGAAAACATTATGTGCAAGTTACGTTGCCCTGGGAAGAAGTCCTAAAGAAAATGTGCTAAGAATATATTAGATACTAAACATTTAAATTGTTACAGGTGTACTACACCGGCAAAGGCACCAGTCTTGGTTATAAAGTGTCGTCGCCTCATACCGGTCGATGGACACTAATGAAGGAGACTGTATATAACAGGAACGAACTAAACTCGAAGAAGTGCAGAGTTGTACAGGTTGGCTCACAATTTCTGTTTAACACCTTTTATGATAGTTGATATATGTATTAACATATTCATAGCTTCGGTAAAAACTTGCTATATTACAAATAAAGGGCAATGCGTCCATAGTTGAATAAAACGGTGTCGTACTGTGATTTAAATGGTACTAAATGACAGAGACCAAAGAGCTAAGCAAAGCTATATAAGTGGTCTATCTTCGTATTCAGAGATGGGAACGCAATGTTGTGGAGGATCCCCTATATTAGGTATTCCTGGGTTTATTTTAACCATTTATCTAACGTGCGCATATAATCCTAGCATTCGGCAATGGGCCATAAATGTAAGATACACCTCATGAACCGGTTACAGTTTGGGGAATAATGAATAGATGAGGTGAGTCTCATGCTCATTGGTTCATCATCAATGTTCAATAATGGAATAGTATATATACACAGTGGTGTTTAATATGAAGATGAAATATTTAAAAGGTGAGTTTAGTAGGCAGGCATATGTTTATTTTCAGGTTGCGGTAGGCCATGAAGGTGCTCACGCGATACTAGTGCTCAATAATGGCAACGTCCTGTTTACCGGAGTCGCTCGGCGCGGTGAGGACGGGGACAGCGGCAAACATCGCCGCACTCCAAAACCCGTGCGCCCTAAGAGAATGACAAGGGTGGGTATAATATATATTCGTCTCCGGTGTTCAACGATCGATGATTCATTTTATGTCAGAACATAACATTGTTTCCCATTCAGCGGTGAATGGGATAAGTAAAAATAATAAATAATACAATAGTACATAATTAAAAATTATTTAAACCCGAACGAAGCGCTTTGCTTCGTCTTTCATTATTCGTACAGCAAAGGACTGGAATAGTTTGCCCGCGTCTGTCTTGTGTGGGTGTTTTCAAGAGTAGAGTGAATAGGCATTTACTGAGCTAGTGCGCCTTACCATCCAGGACTGCATTTCCGCATAACATCAGGTGGGATCGTGGTTTGAAAGTATAAAAAAAAAATCATAAATTTAATAATAGTATAAAATGAAAGTAAAATATTGCAGCTCTATAGATGTTACATTTCCTATATAATTCTGTTTAAATTTGATTCTATGCTCTTTCAATTAGATCATGTGATTTTTAGATTTAAGCCAAAAAAAAATCAAATTCGTTCAAGTGTATACGGCTTTTGCGGTGTATGCATGAACTTAGCGTGGTGCAATAGCGAACAAAAAATTATTTATAGTATTTAATGTCAGGTCGATGGTCATCACGTGATCTACGCGGCTTGTAACTACGGGACAACAGCGCTGGTGACGAGGGATGGCTTGCTGCTTATGTACGGGAAGGACACGCAACACTGCGACGACTCGGGCGTCGTCACTGGTCTCAAACACGTTCAAATTATTCAGGTGATGTGTCTTACATTAAATTCTGTATGTTGATGATATCTCTATGATAAACATCACACCTGCCAGCTCTCTCTAATTGTAGAGTAATCCAACTGCATAATTTTATGTATATTAAAAACATTTTGAAAATTAAAATTGACAAAAGTTTTTAAATGTACAGAATCTCGGCACAAACTTGATCTGGATCTGTGCATTTCTTATTTCTCTATCTACCCTATTTACGTTGAAGTAACAGCTTCTATATTATACACATACTTTGATTCTCTCATAACTAAGGTGCGAATGCGATTGCGATTGCTAATCCGTTTGCTTAGATACTTCCAGCTTGGGAGAGACCAATAGGTTGCATTTTATTAAAACAAATAATTAGATGAAAGATTAATAAATATAGCGTCGGTACAAATCTAAATGTTATAATTTCATAATAATTTAGTGTACAAGTATTGCAATTCGCATTTATAATTACAGGTCGCCCTAGGTAAAGCACATGCCACAGCTTTGACGAATTTCGGACAAGTATACACATTCGGCATAAATAACAAGAGCCAATGTGGCCGGGAGTTCAGCTCCTCCAAGGAAAGTAAGTAGTATATCTGTATTTTATTATTTAATAATTATGCAATTTGCTGTCACTTGATTGTAATAATGACGTGGACAGGGATCTGTTCTGTATCATATTCTCATACAATTCACTTATATAGAAGTGTGTTTATATGTAAACCAAAAAAAAAAACATAAATACTAATATAAATTTAATCAAATACACATGTTGTAACTCGAGTATCGTTTGCAGAGATGTGCCCGCGCCGGCCGAACAGGGACGAGGTACGTGTGTGCGACAGCGGCGCGCACACTTGGTTAATGGACTACTGCCGCGTGTGCACACTGTGCCGTCAGTGCACCGGCTTCGCTGACGAGTGCCACTGCGCCGCCGTACCCTTGCGTGTGCCCGGCGAGTAAGTATCTATCGCTTAATTAGTTAGTAACCATTCGCCACACACCAAGGGATTCCGTAGGATTGCCTAATCCTATGTGCCCAGCAGGAGGCGGGGTGACTTTCGATTGTGTACAGGTTTATATCATACGTTAGGGTTTTAGCCTAAAACCTTAAATAATGTTATATAGCCGAGGGAATTATTTAGCAATAAGTGAAAATCAACATAATTTATTTCAGCATACGACTGAAATTTGTACATTGAAATAAAAACCTACAATAAAATATGGTTATATAACGTTCAAATTTTATAAAAGAGAAAGATGTACATGTTGTTACGACTGTGACTGTACTAATACTTCGCTTCATGCGATAAAACAAGAAATCGTTAAAAGGGGTTTCTGAATCAATATAACAATTGTCAATTACAGTGTCCTCAGCCCCACAGATAAAAACAGGTTTGTTTGCGTCATGAATACCATTACCACGGAACTGTAATGGATGTACAGGTTATTATCATATTCTAACATGGTATTCAATTAATATTAAAAGATACCAAATCATACAGATTTAGATACAATGGGACACAAATTATGCGACTGTAAGACTGTCTAAAAATGTATTTTAGATATTCGCTTTAGGTAATCTCATGAGTGATTTGTTGTTGGATGTTCTAATTAGTTTTATTTTAAAACGCAACACCAGCCACAATTCCTTGTCAAAATCATCATATCCCAATATAAACTTGAAGTTAGAATAATCGACTGCGGATCGAACGGATACAATCATGTGTCATGTAGTGTGTATGTACTTTGGGTAAGCACGTAACGTATTCTAGCCGATGCGGCTGCGGTGAGGGTGAGGGCGGTTGTACCGAGTGCGGGATTTGTAGCAGATGCGCGGAGGCGTCCACCACCACAGGCCCGGAGATACCCGCCGAGACGCAGGAGGAGGCAACAACCTCCCAATCAGAGCCCAAAATGGTAAGTAGTATTTGTTAACCCAACATATGAGTTGTCTTAGAAATGTGTGTAAGCGCTCGAAAGCGAGTTTCCTCCCTATAAATAGCTATCCGAGTCGAGGTTTCTTACCTCCTTATGATCCTTCGGATCGTATTATCGTCCCCCCTCTGTCGTCGTCGACGTTCTTCGTCCACAGGTGTCGGAGTGCAGCGGTGGTGCAGCAGCAGTCTCCGCGCCAACTTCGTAGCATCGTTGCTGTCTCCCTACTCATCGGGCCTCTCGCTCGCGAGTCTAATTAGATAAAGCTGTACAGGTCTCTGGACCACCAGAATACTAATACACAAAAATAATAAGACATCATGACCATGTAATGTACAATTTTACAGAAAATGAGAATGCGAAGGTGTTCGTATATGACACGAGCGTGGCGGGCCCGTCTAGCGCGGAGCCGGAGCGTGATGCGGGCGTGAAGGTGACTAGTCTGGCCCCGGGGCGTGTCTCCGTGCCTGGTGGACACCGCATTGTTGCTCTCGCCTGCGGACTGCACCACTCTGTGATGCTCACCGAACACGGTACGTGCGTCATGCTGAATGAGATTAAATACTCAAAAACTATTAAATGTGTTCTTTATTACAGGTATTGATATTTTAAATGCATTCATATATTGATGATTTAATCTATTTGGATAATACCTGTAGACCACTCTTCTTTACCTTATAAATCTCATAGTAGTAAACGTCGAGAAGCACTTCCTTTGCTTTCGAGCAGTTGGCTTTTTTTTTTGGAACAAATACTGTAATGCCAATGTCCTCCTAGGTTAGGGTTATATCGTCGTGATGCCACAGAAGATGTCGTTTTTCCGTATTGGTCTACTTGTCACATCACATCAAGCTGAGTTGTCAGCTATTTTGAGTGTTGACTTAGGTGCACAAACTGTCACATCTCATTTAGAGTTCTATTTTAAGTGCCCTTTGATCCTCTAAGCACCACAGTAACAATGTGTCCCGCCTTGAATAAAAATTAGGCAACGATTTGTTTCTGTGTGCTTCATGCGCGGCGATATTTCGGCGGAGTCGGCTCAATTTCGAAACACCATACCGGTGACTGTCATTTTGGCGGTGGAAAATATAAATATAGCTGTTTCGTCATCCTGTAAGTGTTTATTCCACGCCGCCTTTCTGTTTATCTGTAAATGGATTATAAGCTGTTATTCGTGAACAAGCAGACTTAACATAAGTTGTGGCTAAAAGTTCAAACCATTCTTGCGGCTTACAGAATTTTTTTTGGGTCCTAATAAATCACAACGCGAAATTCCCGCCGAATTTTCTCAGGAAAAATACATTTCTAAGTGTTCCATTTTCAAATTTATCAGCAAATTAACCAGCCATAACGATAGTGTATAACTTGCCAGTGTCAAAGAAATGTGTAAAGAGCATCTAATTTGTTTTGCATAACCTCGGAACACACTACGTTGGTACTAATGTACTTATTTGAACTCACCCGTCTTTGATCCCATTCAACAAAGACGGAAAATTAAAACCTAATTGTTAAAAAATCTTATATTTACCATTGCGTAACTAATAGGTCTAATATTAAATTGAATTGTGTAGGGGAAGTGTTGACGTTCGGGTCAAACCAGATGGGGCAGCTTGGGGCGGGTGATATAGCAGCACATCACCGCCTCGTGCGAGTGCGAGTACCTTCGGCCTGCGCGGTCGCCGCTGGCAGTAACCACACCGCCGTGAGGTCGAATGATGGCGAGCTGTTCACTTTCGGATCATATCAGGTACAGCTCAACATGCTGAGCGTGATTCAAAGTCTTGTATGTATTTATTACATTATGATATTCCGTAGAAGATACCACAGTGAAGTATTGTTATAATAAGTGTAAAAAAAAACCAGTAGTTACAAAAAAAGGTTATTAATTTTTAGATACAAAATTGCTATTAATGATTTAAGTTACGAGGTCAATAGGTCAATAAGTTCGCGGAATTAAGTATTTAATGATAATAATTATTAAAAAAGAAACAAGCTTTTTCTAATTAACTTAGTATCATGACCCCTCACATGTGTAATTAATAGGACTCGTTAAATTAAATGAAAACAATAGGGTATAATAATATGTGTAAAATAAATAAATTGTGTGCTGTCCTCTTCCTCTCTTTCCAACAAAACTCAAATGCAATCTGCTAGCAACCCGAACCACCATTTTGTTTTACGTGAGGACATATGTGGCGGCTACGGACCCTTCTTGTAGACGGAGATTAGCTGGACCTCTCCACCCTTTTTCATTCGTTATCCTTTTTTCTTAGTTTTGTTTGAAGAACAGTTTGTTTCCTTAAGGTTTTATAAACGTTTTCTCAGTGGTAGAGTTGCACTGCAGTTTGTTCCTAGCTGCAAAATGAATGGGTCAGCTCGACAGGGGTAGGACCACGCCCTCACAGAATACCAGCGTAATATAGCAGCATACTGTTGCTGTGTTTCGTCTGGTGAGTGTAGGGGTTCGGAGACGTTTATTACTGGTGACTAGGCATTCCATCTCAGTCCTCAAGGGTAACAACGTATCTGCATTATGTTTCCTTGTCAAGGATGAATGTAGATGTCATGGGCCGCAGGAATCACACACACAAAATCAGGTGAAATGTGTGGTCGTTTGTTACTCTCAATATTATACAAAAACAAATTTACAGAAAGGTTCGCTTGGCCGAGCACGTCCGGAGGATTCCGATCGTCCTGGACGTAATGCCATGTGGAACGCTACGCCAGGCCGCGTGCCCCGCTTCGGTCCCGGTCAATCTTGTAAAGCCGTCTGGATCTGCGCCTCGGGAGACCAGACCTTTGTTCAAATCTCACAGCACCTCATCAAAACTGATACCCTATTCAGTTCCACTATCACCGCTAACCGTAACAGTATCGGTGAGTATTTATAACAGCAGGAAATTAAGGTTACCTAGAGGTTGTCTCTACCCGGTGAAACTGTAAAAACCCTCTTGCAAACAGAGTTACTGCGTCGCGGGTTCCGTTGCCAGGCGAGGAATAATATTTGTTTATCACAAATTGTTGGTTTTCCTATATATAAACTTCCTTCTATCTTATTGCCTACGCATTACAAAGGGCTAAAGAAGGAGACGACGAGTAAATGCCGCCTCAGTGTACAATAATATACGACACTACTATACAGAGTTTGGTTTTCATTTGGAATTTTTAGGTTTGGAATTGGTAATTCGACGTATTCCAGTTAGGTGGTGATAGAGGTGACTATGTGCGATAATTCTATCCAAAATCACTCAAAAAAACTCAAAAATTGTTCCCTATTGCATGATGCATATGGTTTTGCATAACCATGTGAACCATTTTTGAGTTATCATGTCTTTTAGCTTTTTTCAAAATAAGTCAAAAATGCAACATCAAAACTTTATTAAAAATAAAGTATCAATTTAAATCGATTCTTTTCTTCTGATTGATGATAACGATTAAACACTGGTTATTTATCAATGTTAAAACAACAATTATCGGTCCAAAGTTAAATTATATTATTTCAATATTTTTTTTTCACCTCTGTCACCTACTAACGTGAATTCGTCGAATTACCAATAACCATGTATATCCTGCGCAGGGCACTGGTCGATGTCGCCGTGGTCGATATCGACCAGTGCGACATAATCGAAGTAAGTTTTTTGTTCTGTCATAGGTATTGAACAGAACAGCAAATACAATAAGTGCTTTGCGTTGCATTTTATATAAAATTGATTTTGTTCCGTTATATCATTACGAAATGGATCCCAGCTTTCATATGATTTCTATAATAAATAGCAGTTAGTGCATTCTTTCGTATGGAGTATGAAGGTTACTGGAGACATTCCTCGGTACTGTCGAGCCAGTCGCAAGGAACGGCCTTCAGCTGAATGTTCACACCAATTAACCGTAAACAAATGTGATTGAAAAATTTCTAAATATTACCTTTATTACAGTAACAAGCATTATTACACAGTATCCAGCCGACGTAATGAGAATCAATAGACTAAAGTAATTTTGTGCGTACAACACTACAGTTTTTTTTTTTAACTTTTTTCGCAGTTATTCTTCCGAATCGTCCAGAGCACACATTCAAATGTGTCACGATAAATAAACTGGACGGCGGCAGTTGCTACACATGGACTGGAGCTGAACAAGTTAACTTCGTGAATACTCTCGCCTGTCTTGATCCATTATACGATGTGCTTTGGTGCTACTATCCCCAGGCGCAATTGATGAAGTGCTTCAACATATTGGCCTTTGACGCCAACAAACTACAATATTGCAATAACGACTCAGAGTACCAAATGGACCCTGAGTTTGACTTCCCCAATTGCGGAACAATGAGGAGATTAGAAGACTTCAAAGATCTCGAGACATTTGAGTCGTTCCGCAATAATGAGAGAGCACCAGAGAATTTAGAGGAAACGAATATGTCTGTCTTAAATCAAGATATAGCTATACCCAACGTTTCAGACTGCTCGGTGACAAGGATGCACGCAGCGATACATTTAATGGGGTGCCTTGACTCCTTGACCTATGCTCATGATAATAAGTAAGTGTAGTTCACACTTTATCATCTGATTGTATCTCTTGGTCTCTCACTTTATCACGTGGTATTATTAACTTTACAATATTAATATAATTGCACAATTTGTAAAGCTAAAGAAATATTAATTTACTTACAACTTTCTTTATGGGTGATTCTAACGGTTTAGTAATGCAACCTGTCCGTTGTCTCGGTATTGGCACTGCTTTATTAGTTCAGATTTTGACATATAAACATATTTTTCACGTTATTAAATACTCTTAGCGTTATATATTAAATAATAATATATAGTAATAATAATAATAGTTTATGTTATACATTCAGTTCGTTAGATAACAAAATTGATAACAATGCATATTCTTGTACATCTAAATCAAATAATATATATTTAGAGAATTGCGGCTGTGGCGAGAATGGATAGAAGATGTCATTATACTTGCTCGAAGTGCCTTGCTATTACAATATATTTTTAATAAATGTAACGTCTATGTTCACGGCGATAATAGGGTAATTCGTATGTTAGGAGGGTCCCTTCCAAGTGGTGCTGTATTTTTTTTTTAATATACAAGACAATAACTTAAGCCGAGGGAATATTGTTACAGGCTCACGATCACAGAGTATAAGCAAGAAACAATTGTAACTCCAGAGGTGCCGTTCATAGAAGACTTTCTTACCGTTAACCGTTTCGGAGGGTACGGCGGTGGCTGGGGTTATACAACACATTCAGTAGAAGCCATACGTTTCGCGTGTGACACGGATATTTTGCTTGGTGAGTGTAGACTACACTACCTATAAAGAGAAAAATGAAGTAAGCCGTCTGCCTGCTATGCAGACCTTTGCAATTTTGTTTTTATTACATTGAGAATAATAAACGAGCCCATGTTATCTATATTCATCCTTGACAAGGAATCATAATGCAGATGCGTTGTCACCCTTGAGGACTGAGATGGAATGCCTCGTCACCAGTAATAAACGTCTCCATACGAAGCACATTATGTTGTATGTTGCCATTTCACGCTGGTATTCTGTGAGGGCGTGGTGCTACACCGATGAGCTGACCCATTCATTCTTCAGCTATATACAAACTGCAGTGTAGCTGTACCACTGTAAAACTGAGTTTAACAACGAGGTGCTCAATTGGTTCTCAACAACTCTACGGTTTTCTGTTTGTGGCCTCTTCGGTGTATTATCGGTATTCGATTTTGATACTTGTTTAGTTGTTTGCAAAATATAACTTTCAGTGTAGTCCTATTAAAAAAAAACAATCTTTTCAAAAAGGTACTTCATATTTGTTAAGCTGTTACTAAGCGTAATTTAACAATTTAACACAAATATTATTTTCTCGATTCTTTTTTTTTTTTTTAAATATGTACTTTTTCAGGTGGAATTTCGTTGTTTGGAGGTCGAGGTGATTACTCTGCCAAAATCAAATTATTCGACATAGGACTAGCAGGAGGTGATGAGGAAATCGATGGCGAAATCCTAGCAGAGAGTGAAGAGATCGCTTATGAGTGCGCTCCCAAAGATCGATATCCGATTTTATTTGATTCGCCTGTGACGCTATCGGTGAGTGATAAACGTAATAGTAAACACTTCGACTAGGATCCCAGCTAGTGTAGTAAATACTAAGTTTTTGCTATTAAGGCATCCTACCTTCGCGTGGTAAACATTTGACCACGAACATTTTTTATCTTTCTTAAGCATCGGGGGTCATAAATTAATCACTTATGTTATTGTTGAACCAGTTCTTAAAATTTTTACTACTTTTATAACCAAATCGAATACCCCAAGGCAATATTACTCTCGTAACCTCTATTCTATTGCGAAAGTTACTTAAGTCCTATAGGAAATAACCAATATTCATAATTAATTAAGAATTATTATGTACCCTGACAATTAAGGTTGGAATGGCTGTTCAAGTAGTAAGCTCTCTAGTTCCTTCCACTGACCAGTCGAAACCCACAAGTGTTAAGCCAATGAAACAAACTGTATTGTGAGAAACACGCTTTGTTAACTGTAACATTTCTGCCAACAATAATATAAAAAACGATGATTTTCTATATTTTAAAATTATAATTATCTCCGTTATTTTATTATATAATTGTGTCCGTTATTAAAATTATTGTTATTTTTCAGGCGCACCGTTGGTACGTTGTGACGGCTTCCATCAAGGGGCCGTCATCTGACTGCGGCGCCGCGGGTCAAGCGATAATCATCAACGATGATATCGGTTTCTATTTCATGACATCGAATAGGTCTAATAACGGCACGGACGTAAACTCTGGCCAGATACCTTGCCTGCTGTACAACGTCGTGGTCCCCGAACCGCCACTGGTCCGACATATCGAGAAATACGAACCAATAATTGTACAATCTAAGAACGTATCGCGAAAGGTCACAGTGGCTTGTTTCAAAACTCTCATATCGCTCTTGCAGTGGAGTTGGGAGACATTTAAAGATATGTTCATTGAGACTAACGATTTGATACCTTTCACCTATTCAAAGTTAGCTACCGGTAAACGTCAAAAGCGACTGGTTTATATTATAGTAACTTGCCTAAGACTCGTCACTTCATATATTAATGAGATCTACCCACAGAATATCAAAAGAAGGAATTCACATGAATACATGTCTTACCTCGAGGTGATTGGAGATGTGCGTAACTTCATTCAACGCATTATGTCGGAACCGGTTCCCACTTGCTCCTTGTTGCCCAAGAGATCTGGAAGGGCAAAGGTTCCGAGAGGTTGCCTTGTTCAGTTCACATCGGATTTGACCATCTGTATTTTGAGGGAGGCGCACGATACCATAACCTCGTGCTTTCATGCATTCTTCCCAACCCCGACACTGAAATGGAACCATCTTTGTTCTCTCCTGTTTCATGTCAAGGTGAGATATTATTTTTAAATTGAAGCTTTCGATTATTTATGTATAATATTGGCGGTGGTGAAGTGCTAGCGTACTTCGCTACGGCTTCCAGTCGAGTTACAATACATGGGTTCACAAATTGTTGGTTTTCGGGTCAGAGTGTTGGTCATACATACAGTATCTCCCGTGTCCTTGGCACAGGATCTTCAACTTTGTTCTATTTTATTCAACATGTAGACATCCTTGTACAAAGATTATTATAACTATTTAATAATAGACATAGTCTGCCGTACACCAGACACAAATATTATTGAGTGTATTTTACAAGTTAAGAACCCAAAAATCGAAAACTAGCGATGGAACCCATGTTAGGTACTCATAGATGACCTGACCCCGTTATACCGCTCACTATGTCAATACCGTGACTTATAAGATCGAGGTTCTATCAAGACGGGAATAAAATACGAGTGAGAGTTTATTATTTGCAGGGGGGCAAGGTATCACTCGCGCATACTCGTGAGCTAGCTGCCACGTGTGCGGCGATGTGTAGCTCGAGCAGCCTGTTGGACGTGCTTCAGTACATTGTGCCAGTGACGCACGCTTACCTGGGTGCCCAGGAGATGCGCCGCACGGACAAGCCCGAAAACAAGGTTACCACTTTTCATATACCATTAAAAACATTTGATTTTTCCATTTATAATATCAAGGGGGACAAACGAAAACACTCTTCACTTGATCGTGAGTGACAAAGTGCGGCCCATGACATCTACACCTTTCGGAATCTACGCAACGGAGAGTCGAGACAGATTGAATTTCTAGTCACCTGTAATTGTTTCCTGTATCCTTGGACACTTATTATACTAAACACATCTGTGTTACGCTAGTATTCTATGAGACCGTGATCTGCATAACAATGTTAACTATATTTAGTTTATACAAAGGCAATGCGCAAATAGGGCGCAATTACAATTACAAAATTAGGCGGTAAGGTCTTGAGAAGTCTGGGGACTATTTTTTTACCTATATAATTTGGGTTTTCTTCGGATTATTTTCATATTCTATCAGATGCACAAAGATAAACTACGTAGCAAAGAGGTTCCCAACTTGGAGCGATCACATCGGTGTTGTTCAAGTTATACACCATGGGTAACTCGATGCATAATAGGTGTAAACGTACAGTACATAATTTATTTAATTTAATTCCTAGGCGGCGAAGGAAGTTCCATCTAAATCAGGCTCGGTGCCGCGAGCCTCGCACCCTAAGAAGCCGCCCCCAGTGCCACCAAGAAGTAACAACAAGAACGCAAAGAAGGTTTGTCGAAAGATCTAGAAAAAAATTAAAAAAAGAAGTTAAATATAATTTATATACAAGCTGGTTTTGCCAATAATACAAGAGTCCGCCAGAAGAAACTATAAAATTTATTATTTGTTACTAGTAATGGTGTTTTCAAAGTTTTCAACTTGGACACGTATATACCTTTCCATTTGTCGACACAACTTGAAAATACGAAAGACCTCTTCTTTATTAACTAAGTTATATGCAGAAAACTTTTAATTTTGAATCGCTTCAGTTTTTAGAAAGAGGTAAAATCACAAGGTGCTAGGTCAGGAGAATATGGTATTTTTTATGAACTGCGGCCCATGACATCTACATCCCATCCTCAACAAAGGTTCAAGATGCACGTGCCTTGTCATGCAAAACACTGTTGCGTTGCGCTACTATTTTCAGGTTATTTCCCATCCCCGGTGGAGCCGACCCATTGAAGCTGTATCAATAAATAGATGCAGTGTGACTCTTCCACTTTTCACTCCATTGTTGGTCCCGCCAGAATTTCGGGCATAAAATACATTTAGAGATAAATAATTCTATGTAATACTGTGCGGGATAACGAATTAAAGTGCGCATAAGTAATAACTGTGCAGTGTATAAACTAACAAACTATGTACAGTTTATGAGTTTATAAATAATAGTTAAGTGTAAACCTAGTCGTTGCACTATTGTTACGTGCAAATAAATACAAAAGGGCCGAACGGGTCTCTTCACGGTAAAGCCACGTAGTTGCTTAGAGCCGAGCGGCTCGCTGTACGGTTTATATTTTTCGCAAATTCCCTTCAGGTTTTTGTATGTGACGTTCCACACCGGCGAGGGCGTCACAAACAAGGATATTCGCGATACCGCCATGTCACTGGTCGGTTCTCTCCAGTCCATACAGATAGAAGCGTCGCTGGAGTTTCTTGCGCCACTTCTTCTCCAGCGCACACGCATTCCGAAGTGGTGGTACAGATAGCTAATAATCATAGCGAATTTAAAGAATCCTCTATCAGAAGCAACTGACCGAGCCGAGGTTCGGCCCTCTCGGGCACCCTCGAGTCAGACGCTCTCGCGAAACAAGGTAACGGTCCAAGCCGAGGCTCCCTCTCTGGAGCCCTTGTGCTGGTTACCTATATATAGAGGTCTCGACTGAGTGCCATTAGCGCTCGGTCACCTCTCAACCCGGTGAAACTGTAAAAGCCCTCGGGCTAACAGTGGTCTTCAGCCCGAAAAAAAAAAAAAAAAAAACGTTCCACACAGCAAATGTACAGAAGCGTACAAATACCAAATAATATGGCCTTTGATGTACACAATTTGGCAACAATTTTTGGCTTGACCCTGGTAACCCTCTTTGTTAGGTTTAGGTAATTGCAGTGTATTTAATAAATTTTGACGGATGGAATAAGTATGTTTTATGAAAGTCATAATAGGATACATTTTGTGTATTGTTTGACACAGTCTGGTCAAAGTACTTCTGGTGCGAAAACTAGTCATACCGACTGGCATCTGATGGATGTGGTGCCAAGGCTTTTGGACATTGTGCTGATTCCAATGAAGCAAAAAATGATGACACGGCAGTGCAGCAAGTCCCACGATCACGGCGAGGTCGCTCAACAGGAGCGCCTTACAAAGTTTTGCTGCCAGCTAGTAGCTCGGATCATCGCCGAGCTTTCACATAGTACTGCGGAGACCCGGGTAAATTTGTATTCATTAAATACCTACATGCTCTTAAAACTAAATTCGTGTGTGGCCTATTTAGTAAAATGAAAAAGTAATTTTACGAAAAGTCCCCTTTTAGGCAAACTGCAGTAATTGATATATTTTTGTTGAACAAAGTTTATTCTAAATTTAATTAATTGTAACCTCTACTGGCGATCGAACACTGTATTTAGCATACTATGAAACTTTCATAAGTTTCAAACTGAAAACTACCTGAGTGTACTGCTAGTAAATTAGCATGAAAAAAAAGAAAATCATGTTACGGAGTTCACGGAGATAGCATGACATACAGGCTGAAGGATAGTATATAGATCCTATTCTATCCTTCAGCCTGAATGTTCCATTTGTGACAACACAAATGTTACATACTTTTCTTTCATTTTCCAAAACACAAATATTTCAGTTTTGTATTATTTTTCAGGATGAACTAGACTCTAATGCAGTAAAACATCTTATTACACCGTCTCGTTTCGTTCGCGTGAATCTAAACCGTGCGTGGAACACGGGCAACGGGAGCCCCGACGCTATTTGCTTCACGGTGGACCGGCCCGGCGTTGTACTCGTCGGCGTCTGCGTCTACGGCGGTCTCGGAAAATTCGAGTATACCCTTGAGCTGCTGCACAGTGTATGTATATAGTGAAGATGACCTCATAAATGTTGAACCAAGAAAACCCCAACACGCATAACACATCGTTTTTAGATTGTCTTTGCGATCTTAAAATTATAACGCCTCTCTTCAAATACTAAATATTTCCTAGCTGATCTTTACGACACCACGGGTGAAAATTGCTAGACTATAAAATAAATAATAGTTATCCTTTTAAAATTTTGGCAACAGGTTAATTATATCAATTTACTATTACTGCCTCTGCTAGGTGTTTGAAAACACAATGTACATTGATTCCACAGTCCCAAGCATTCATTATCAGGGATGTCTTATGTTGTCTGTTGAGCTATCTAAAAACTAAAAAAAAAAACTATTGATACTCACACAAAACAGTACAAAAAACAAATATACGTGTACGTTATAGATTAATTTACAAAAAGTTAGTAAGAAGTTCTCCATGGTACTAAACAGAGTTTTTGAATTTGGTTACTCACTGGAATATATTGCAATATGTTAGTTTCGATAAAGCGGTATTGAATATTTTATGTGAACTTATCAAACAGGTTCGGACCACTGCTGAGGATCCGAGACCGACATACTGCTGGATCAGTGTAAGCTTTACACAAGGCTCATTCACCGGCGCCGAATGCCAACACGATATGATGGTCATCAAGTTCGACCGACCGGTACCCTTAAAGGTAAATAAATAGTCCAAAAGCCTCTGACGATTCCGTATTATTTTCCTTTAGTAAACTAGCTCCACGTCTTTTGGTGTAAACAATTAAAATTAAAATCGATTTGGGCTTTGAGGATTGATTGAGAGAAATTGGCTGTAGCGCAAACGAGTCCGGTCGACCATAGAGGGATTCTTTTTAACATTGCTTACATTGCGGTGAACCACTCGACACGTGCTGGGAGATGCTTGAATCATCTCCCAGCACAATGGTCGATTGGCGGATACGAACCGACGACCAGAAATTTGGTAGTAAAAAGTTTCTGTATTGTTTTCCGTCTGGTGACGAGTGTATGCACCCGGAGAGCCTTATTACCAGTGCCACCTTAGTTTTCAGGGGTGACGACACGTCATCTAGAGTTTTATTAATTAGACATTTTATTAACAGGAGGAGTACCGATATGCAGTCAGATTGTGCAACCATGGCGGGCGCACTGTGAACGGCGACTGCGGCCTGCCAATAGTAAAGGGGCCCGATGGAACTACCTTCCATTTGGCCTCGTGCTCGCTGAGCTTTAACGGCACCACGCTCAATAGGGGACAAATTCCTTGCTTCATATACTATGGGTTAGTTCAATTTCTTATCTGTATAATTAAGTTTTAAACTTTAACAATCATACAAGCAAATACTTTACACAGAATTTCTTATAAATACGTCATTTTTTCGTAATATTACTACTTTACCTTACTTACAAACAAAATAATAAACGACTTTATAAATTGAATAAGATCCAATTATCAATTGCAAAGACCTATTTTAGAAAATAATAATAATAATAATAAAACAGTTTATTGCCACAGATAAAATAAGCAAATTTACATAAACAATATTAAACACACTTTGGGAAACGGAGGTGACTACGCTTTTGCTGGAACAGGATTATAGTCACATTGCAGCACTGGTTCTCAGCCACTGCCATCTCCCTTAGATGTAATGCGGGAATCGTGAGAATTGAGGATCACGTAAATATATAGAAAAAATGCAAAACTAACAATGTTACTAATCCCCAGCACATCGAAGCTGCTATCCAACGCTGTGGAAAGCACGGATGCGATACTGTCAACCTTGCGGACAATGACCCTGCGGGTTGCTTCTGTGACGGTGGAGCGTTGTACGGAGTTGCTAAGTATGCTGCGTAACGAGCTGACAGTTGAGGATCTCCGACGCAACGCCCGTACCCTGCAGTTATCGCCTGCAGTGAATATCCTGCTGCCGTACAGCCTCGCTAACCTCGAATCTATGGACGACCCCAAGGTTATTATAATGTCCACTATTAATAAGAACCTCGGTTATAGGTTATTGATATGTGATAAGTGACATCTTAACAACAATAAGACATCTTATTCCTAAAGATCAATATAACTATTACATTCATTTGACTTGTCATAACGATTTCATATTACGTTTAAGTAAATGTTTGTGCTTACACACAATCTTGTAACTACTGGGATTTTGTTTCAAAACGTGTACATTATCCCAGTACTTAGCGTGTCGTGGTACTCTGCGGAGTCGCCACTAAGTTACTAATGTTATCTTTCATTACTTGCTTTGTTACGGTTTTAGTATAATTTTTGTATATACAAATATGTTCTGAGGTCAAGTCTTAAAAGTGAAAAATGTGTACCTCCAGAACGTAAATTATAGATACCTCTTGAGAGGGGAATCCTTTTATAATAAAAAAATAACAGATCATAAAGGACTAGACGTTTTACAACAAATAATTCTAATACAATAGATTAGTATAACAGTAAAATACATCGTAAACATAAAAATTCCATACTAGAAATATATTTATATAAATTTTATCGGTGAGATTAGAATCTTATATCTAAACTTTCCAAGCATCTCAGAAATTATGATGAACTACATATGCTCTACTACGTATGCCCAACTGGAATTTACAAATATATGCTGTTATTTTTTAATTTACCTTCATTATGCGACATACAAATAAGTGGCCTCAACCAATTGTGATAATATATAAAAGAAACTCTTAATTTCATTTGTTTCAGAGCTCAGTCAAAATGTTAGAAATGATCCACAAGATACTTCCGCATGTGTCGGCTCTAAATCAATTAGTGCCGAGTGGTGAAGGAATACCCTCCTCTTCTCTTCAATACTATACTTGGGTGGAGAGTGATCATCCATACAACGAAGCTACTGTCACAAACATGAGGTAATTATTGCATAATAAAAAATATTTACGAATTGAACTTTTGTTTTAATGTACAAGGCATTCGATAATGAATTTGTCTCGATGGCATCTTGAAGATCTTCAAGTCTAAAGCGTATAAGTTTATCGCTGTTTGTTGGATGTTTTTTTGTAATCATCGTCTTATTATGAATACGATAATACTTTTTTAATACGCAAATATTTTATACTTTTCAGGGTATTATTCCCTCGAAGTGTGAGATGGATAGTTCTGGAGATGGATCCTCGAAGTATCACCGCACAGCCAGAAGATACACTAACTATTTTCGCCGCGTCTGGTTTTCCCAAACAGAAGTGTCAGATTGAACATGAAGAACGCATCTCTGAGTCGCCCTTCCGTAAGGTATACAAGGTAGAAAATCGTCCATTTATTCATTAATTCATTAAATATTTAGTCAATAATTTGAGAGCATGTTAAATATCTAAAATATATAGAACATATTACAATGAAAATCTTCTAAAAATATAAGATCATTGCAAATGTTGACAGCTTAATCGATTTAAGTGTACACACTGTCAAATATTTAAAGTTTTTATTGTTTGATTTTACAATATGATTTAAAGTTATCTTCCATAGGAACACTGTACTGTTCTTCCAACTGTTAAGAGTTGTATCGTGCCTTGTAATATTTTTAAACAACCATACAAAGTAACAGAAGGATAAAAAGGCCATTAAGCTGTTATAAATAAGTCACGGCCACAAAACGGAGCAAACGAAGCAAATTATGCAATTCCAGAACTGCAGGTGTTTTTGTATATTGGGTTATTTATAAACATTGTATATAGTTGCTGTCACACTGCCGTCATTCACTTCATAAGTAGACCTAACATATTAGTTCCCGCTAGAAGAAACACACAGACACAGTATGCTATTGATTCAATACACAACAAACAGTACCAATATATGCACCAACTCTACACTCCATATCTGATATCGTCTCACGGTATTTCATGAGATGTAAACAAAATGCTAATAATTATATATTAAAAAGTTAATGTCAAAGGTATGTAAAGAGTTTTGTTTTAGTTTTTATTTTGTTTTCGGACACGCTTCACCTGCTGGTAAATGATTTCTGCAGTTCATGACACCCATACATATATATACAGTACATAGAAATGAAATGTGATTACACCCCTCGCGGACTAACTCGTACCTAGTATATAGATATCTTTTTTACTTATCATACGAAATAAAAATGACTAAACTGACTACTTTTTATTAGCTTAAGCACCTAAAAAAAGACGTTAAGATATTGTTAACAAATAAAATAAATAAGAATCAGTGTTTATGTAGGAAGATTATTCGAGTGTTTATGGCGGTAGGCGAATTTCACTAGCGACGACATCTTTCGATGATTTACCAGGCGATGCAAACATGTAGGATATATTATTGTGACGCGTAAACACAAGTTAATCGTTGTTCCCTGTTCCCCGTAGTTGTTGAAATCGGAGGGTGCTGACTTAGTGCCACGAGTAAGGTGCAATTACTGCTACATATACAAAAAGATTGTCTTATTTATATAATTACACACACAGCTCATGTGATATTAAGTATCGACTGCAGTTCACGTGACGTCTATCCACGTGCAACAAATGGTTTTCACTCGTGAAAACTGTAATGGAAATTTCTTGGGTGTAAACTCCCTACACTCACTTGAACCACAGCGGCGTTGTAAATTTATATATTGAATTATATCATGCTACACGTTTGTCCCTTCAATTTTTAAATAAAAACCTAATCCTTTAACGATAAAGTGTTTGGTACAACTACATAAAACCCAAATTTTATATATTACTTTGATAAGATAGGACATACTGGCGTTTATATTATTGACTCTGTGGTACCCCTAGTAGAGACGTTTTTGAGATAAACGGCTGAATTGATCTCATCGCGATTGTAATAAAATTAATTGTAATTGCTCCCAAATAAAATGAGATAAAATTTGGTACAATTTTAATTTATTTTTACGCATTGTTTTCATAGAAAGGATAATATTATTATTGTTTCAATAGAAGACTCTTCCACATAATCGTGAAACGATGTTGTTCGATTTTATACGTTGTAAATATTTACCATAGTAACGTTTATTATATGAATGAATGTTTCACTAAATATAGCACTTAAAACAATTCACCAATGTCTTGTTTTATATTTCAACTCGAAAGTAAATTCCAGAGGACGATCCAGTTGAGCACCGACGAAGATCAACCTGAGGATCTCGGAGACGACGGGGTAACAGAATCTACCTGCACCCACAATAACAGATGTTACATTAGCGTCACTCCGCGCTTGGCCAATGTGTGAGTAGTGCTATATTTTTATTGTGATATAAGAATGTTTTATGGGCGGCTATAATGTGGTGTTTTGTCAATTTCTTCGGATTTGTTTTTTTTACAATATTAAGGATGGCAAAGGAGTGCACAGCTCACCTGATGGCAAGTGATGACTGCACCCAACGACATTCATCCTCAACAAAGACTAAAGATGAGTCTCATTGGAACTGTGATGGAATGTCTTGCTACCTATTATTGGATCGCCTACTCACTAGCATACAAAACACAGCAGCGTCAAGCTGCTAGTTATGTCAGGCTGGTATTCTGTGAGGAGGTGCTCCTTCCCCGATAGAGCCCAATTTCGATGACGTATTCAATTCAAGATGATACAACATTGCTTTTGTTCAATTTGTTCATAAACAAGCGATATGGTCGGACCATAGAGAGATCGTGACTCCACTAAATGCTTAATTCTCAATTCTCACAGAATCTTTTTACTACCGTTATTGAAAGAAACCAATGCTTCAATTATTTGTGAGGAGGCGACGTCAGCTGTGGTGATGAAATGCTGGTGATTCTTGATTTATATCTAGACCGAATGTATAAGTCGACAAGGATTATTAATTTGTCGTGTATACTAACACGTATTATCTTTTATCACCATAGTTTCTTTTTTGACTTTAACATCTTCAACTTTTGTCAGCTTGCAATTTCTGTACTATTTTATAATCTTTTGATACAGGGCTTCGCAGTATCCACAAAAGGCACTTTTGGTGCCTGGAAATGAGGTGATATTTTCACTGGAAACGGCATCAGATTATCTCAGCGATTACAGTCAAACGGATAAGTAAGTATTGAAATACGTTTTTATTTTTCTAAAATGTCATCTTTTCAATGGTATCAAAACCAGCCAAAATACAAACAAAATTACAACCAAAGAAATTTTGCTACAACTTCTTACATATACAATACGAAAAAACATTTTACCCGGCCAATTACATATATATTTAGAAATGGGTTTTCATGATGTTTAAACGACTGCAATTTTACATAGCCTAGGGTTATATACAACATACATTTATAACACGGCACAATAAACTAAGCTACCTTCAGCATATTGTTTTATATTATAAAGACACTTAATTGTTTAATTCAACTTAATCATAATTATTTTGTATATCCACCATTATAAGTTATAATTAATGTACAGAATCCGCAAATCCAAATAAAAATATTTAATAAAAATCTTTCAATTTGATATTTGTATTAAGTTGTGCCGATGATTTCATTTGGTTCCGACATGACATGATGATGATATTGAGCTACGAGATGGTAATCAATACATTTGTATTGCTATCATCCTATTCATCGACGTCTAGATCGTTAACTTATTTAGTAATGAGTTTTCTTTAACAAAAACTACTATAACTTTTCATAATATTGATAAAAATATAAACCAAAGTTTTTCATAGTAACATACAGATCTATTTAGTCTACGTAAATAAACTGGACCATGTCAACCCAACCTACTAATACATCAAAGTGACATGATTCTAATAAATTTTTTGACGCTTTCAGTAATCGTTCAGATACCCATTACGGATTCCGATGCCTCTGCGTTGGTTATGGAGATAGACAATACACTACTCAACGACAGGGTCTCCTATTATTGGAGATGGAGCTGATATACACTGGATCGGCCTGCGCCTCAAGACTCTTGGTTCCTAATTTGGAATTGCCATCTCTGTCTCTTTGTGAGTATTATATTCGAAATCAAATATAATAGTAAAGGTTCATGACATATTCTTAGCAGGTATTTATTTTCAAGTGCCTTGAAATATTATGATTCCTTAGGTTACAATGAAACGCATTTTCTTTTAAAAGAAATGATGCTTCTTGTATAGAATTGTCGTCATGTTCTAGCATTTGAATTACAGCTTGCCTATTATTTTTATAAAACCTTATCTCTAAGTGACTAAGCACTCGCTTTTAATTCACGGCACGCTAGCAAAATTGAGATCTATTCCCGGTGCCATCACCCATGGAATTGCTAATTGCAATTCAAAGTGCGTATTACGCTCAAAAGTGAAAAAAAAAAAACATCTTGAGGAAACCTGCATGTCGAAGAAATAAATCAAAGAAGTTCAGTAAAGATTGAGACATTGAAGTTGGTTTCTTGGTGCGACATGAAAGGGTCTGCTCGACCGGTGAAGGTCCACGGCCCTCGCAGAATACCAGTGTAAACGAACAGCATATTACTGCAGTGTTCACGAGTAACGAGATATTCAAGTTAATGAGGATGCAAGTAGATGATGAGGGCCGCATCCATCAATTACCATTAAATTAATTGTGTTGTCCATTTGTCACGCCCAATATTGAAAAAGAAATTGCAGAGGCAGTAAATATTTTCGGAATCCAGTCTTTGTTTATTCCGATGTTAGTCATATACATTTAGATCATAAAATATTGTATTAACATATAGATTTAACAATAATAATACTCAGGTAAATGGTTATCGTATTGGCTAGGAGAGAAAGAGACACATATTTATTATATTAATTGCGCTATCTCCTTCGCGTTGTCTTATTATATGAGACAACGTTGTTCGGCAGTTTTGTATTATTATATTAATAATAAGTATAGCGATAAGGGCCAATATAATATTTTCATCCAACACTAAATTTATGTTTTATCTTATTCAACTGCTTTATAAGTTACGTGGTTAGAATATATTGTTGCAGGTGGGATAAGATTGCGATCCCACAACGCTAACGTAGAATACTAAGTCGATAGAATGTTCAATGTTCTATAAAATTTTATCATACGATAAATTGCTTTACCACATAAAGGTTTTTTTGAGTATCATTTTCAAAAAGAATCTCTCTTTCATAACTGCGAGTTTCAGGAATTTCCTTCTTTGCATATTTTATGTATACTTAAATCTTATTAGGTTTTTCTACCATGCAATGTGTCTATAACAATCGAATCAAAGTTGTATGTCGTTATTATATGGTATAACAGATGATTTTGAAAACGTTATAAAATACCCTATAAAGCAAAGAACATAAAAATGCTTCACGTTATAAAGTATTACTATAGTAATATTATAATATATCAAGATATTAAACATTCATAACAATAAAGGGTTATAATGCACAGCGTTAACTACGTGATTGATCGAGTCGACAATGATTTACTTGCCAGCATAAAAGGAACAAATTTTTTTACAATATTGTCAGTGATATTGGTCTACTCTAGATGGTGAGCGATAACTGCGGCCCATTACATCTAAATCCACCACTAACACAATTGAGATATGACTCGTCACCCCTCAGGGCTGAGATGGAAGGCCTCGTAAAAAGTATTTGGGTCCTCGGATCCCAACACTCGCTTTAAGAAACACAGCAATATTCTGCAGCACTTAGCAGCACGGTATCATCATCAATCTCAATCAAATATTTTAGTTAACTAATTATTATTTTTCTCAGCGACCCTCACTGGCATCCAATATCTGTCGATGTGGGGAACACCGAGGGAAGGCGAACCCCCCATGGACAGCACGGAGCTTATGTTCGTCTCTCGGGGCTACGAGCTGACCTCACCGCCGACTATTCATCAAGTCCTAGACGGCCATCCGCTCATGCGGTAAGTTTGTATGTACGTGTGCCCGCGATCGTTAAAACACCACAGAAGCTCCTGAAGAACATATGATAAAAATTATCATCGGTAGCTGCCCTTTTGAAACACTGAATCCACGGACCCATCTCCAACTCTAGGTTTGTTTCCACAGAGATTCCATTTAATTATTATATCCAATGTATCCCGCCAGGATAAGGTTCAAGTAGAGATCAATGTGTTACGGACATATCGCGCTCGTTAATTATGATTAATTTACCAAGTTGTTATCAAAGCCAATAAACAGTTATCATATTTATATGTTCAAAGGTTTACTGTCAGGGTTTCATAACAAATTAGGAAAACTCTATGTATTAAATATTTTTATTTATGATCTTAAACTTTCCTCCATACTTCAATTTGCATCAAAGTTATTTAAACTGAGTTAATAGATTGATTGATAATTGTAAAAACTATAAGAAAAGGCATGAGATTAAAGTGTGGGCTTAGCACCATGACGAAGTCGGTACAAGTACTGTGATATGCTGAATTTGGATATTTATATATAACAAAATTAAATATCTACTATTCGCCTTAAGAATAAACATTGGTACTGTAAATGTTGTCTTGCCTGAATACATTAAACGGAATTTAATATTAAGTTCCTAACTCATAGAATGAAAACAGGTGTGTTCAGAACATTGTATGTATAATATTTAGTGGTAAGTTTAAAATTTTCAATGGTTGTAACAAACGAACGATCTGATGCCCTATAAGTCTGAAAATGCGAGAAAAATTGTGTGTTAACCTTGATTTATTTATATGTTATTGTAGTATATTTTATTTGTGTAATAATCATTTAGAACAATTAATTGTAAATAAACATTGCATATAGTATACTCGCTTAAGCAACTATTTATATGTGCATTTATTGTCATGTAGACGAGTAAGAATTAAATTCATTTTAATAAAGAACATTAAAAACAAGGCGTAATTGTAATGTAATGTAATGTAATGGTGTAACTCGCTGAGCAACATGAACATATCAGTATTACGTTAATTCCTAGTCACATTCGCAAAGGGTCGCAACTGCACGTATGCCTTATACAAATGCACCTGATACCTAGTACATTCATACACATACACGAGTATCACAATGACATCATTGCTCATAAAACGTATGTAAGCGGTTGATATAAACAAAAACTTTGTGTATAACACTTTGTACTCTTTAATAATTTAAAAACATAACAATGTTTTTTCTATATATAACTTAAGGCGTCACATTTCAAGAGACTTTCTCATCGCCGATAATACTGATAAACGTATAAACTAAACTTGGCACGTTTTTTTGACTGGAAGTACATTGAGGTAGAGCATTGACCTGGTCACTCGCGTATGTTCGGTTTACGCTAATTCCAATTTTATAATGTCAGGGATCAAATAAACTGGCGTGGTAATGCTCTGATCATAAATCAGTTGTGAGGAGCTCCGCTCTCTCCACCACGATATGAAACTCCGTCTCTCGGTATGTTTTACCGTCTGGCATTACTATTTGCAACGTCTTCTTCTTCTCGTTCTCACGTCTCACTATAAAAAATATCGCGACCGCGGTCGCTACTGCCACTATAACAACACCCACCAACACATATATCCAAAATTTTTGTTTGAACGAGCCGCACCGGTTGTTTACGTACGTTGGCAATGAGACATAATGATTTTCTAACTCATACCAGCAAGCTATTATACCGCCTTGCTCTTTTAATACCTCCCGCCATTGTTCAGCTAATTCACAGTCACATGTTACGTTAATGTTTAACCCGTCGACACGTAACGTTAAAGTCGTCCGGTTGATGATAAGCGAGGAGGGATTTAAACTGGTAATTGTATTGTTATCAATTAGCAGCTCCTGTCGTCCTAATGTTGATAACACGTCCAAATCAACACTTAGCCCAAAAAACGCACCTTTTCTTAAAACGTTCACGGTGTTATTTCTAAAGGTTATCGGTCCTCTCGACGTTACACGAAATCCGTCGCCGTCCATAGAATCTATAACGTTGCTTTCTATTAGCACTCTCTTTGGTGAATTGACGAGGTAAGCCAAACTTGATAAATGTTTGATGGTAACACCCTCCATCCGGAACAAATTGCTGACTTCCACGTCAGATAGAAACCTACTTGGCATGAATCCTATAACTCCACCTCTCAGCACAAAGTTCAATGTGGTGAATTTTTTGAAGGCTTGAATTTCAATATTATCAAAAACATTGTTACTCAGCTCCACGTTTTTCATACCAGATAGACTAGAAAATGCGAATGGTTTGAGATTATTTATGCGGCAGTCACTGATAACTATATCATTTACACGTCCTTGTATAGCATGCGAAGAGATTTCGTTCACTGTGCTGTTATGAATGACTACGCGTATGCCGGGGTTCATCTCGCCGTCTGTAGAGAACGGCGACCAGGCGATGGCCCGTTCGTTAATCACTGCGTGCGCTACGTTTCTGATCTCTACGTTGCGGAGCTGAATGAGGCCGCGGACCGTGTCAGCTAGGAAGTGAACACGGGCGCACCCGTCGATGATAATGGCGGTGGCCGTAGCCGGCACACGATATGCACCATCCGGTCTTAGTGTCACCTCCTACAAGAAAAAACATAATACACACATTATAAAGTTTTCTGTTCAGCTTCGATGAAATTACACAATGAAATACATGAAATAAATTTCAAATAAACACTAGCGTAAAATAACACTTTATCCCTGACGTGGTATGTAAGGTGAAAATAAAAACGGAGACCTCAATTACTTATAATTAGAACCCTCAGGGGATGTAAACTCATCTTTATGCAAACGCTAGCCATGACCGGCCACGCCCCTATCACAATCGCGTCCGTTTATCTCTCTTGCAGACAGGATGCTCAAATTTTACGAAGCGACTTCGTGGCGCTCCTGTCCCTTGACAATTCAGTCATTTTAGCAGGAGATTTCAATAACAAGCACACTCGGTGGAATGCATCTAAAATCAACCCCCGGGGGGCTTTAGACTCGCTTAGCGACGCATTCGACTTCGATGTCGTAGCGCCCTCTACGCCTACCCACTTTCCATACACACGGGGTCACGCACCGGATGTGCTTGATATCGCCATCTGCAAGAACATCAACCTCGCCTTACAAGGGACAGAGGTAATCCACGAGATCGTTTCCGATCATCGCCCCGTTCTTCTTCGGTTAGGGCCTTCAGCTCCAACCTCACCTTCTACCAAAACCATAGTAGACTGGCACCGACTCAGGAACGACCTGAGGGAAGCCACATCACCGCACCTAGATGCTATTCCTATAAATATATCTTCAGTCAACGACACAAACCTCGCAGTTCATGCCCTCACTAGGCACATCCAGATCGTCGTCGAGGATTGCTCGAGGCGGGTTTCCTCGGAGGAAGACCACCGATGGACCCTGCCAAACGACATAAAGGATCTAATAAGACGCAAGAATACGGCGACTCGTGCCCATGACTTATATCCCACTGAAAGTAATCGGCTGGTGCTACGTATTCTTCAGCGTGAAGTTCGATCACGCATAGCCCAGTACAGGAATGATCGGTGGGATAATCATCTATCCAACATCGAACCATCTCATCTCGCTTTCTGGCGACTTCCCAAGTCCCTAAAAGGAGGCACCGCCCAAACAATGCCTCCCTTAGCGCGTCCTAATAAACCACCCGCCTTCTTAGACGAAGAGAAAGCCGAATGTCTGGCTGACAATCTGGATGCTCCAATGCTCACCGAGCACCCTACCGATCGACGCCGCTTACCTTGCAATGGTTGACAGCGAACTCGACCGGAGGACTACGGAACCATCTCGCGATTCCGTTTCACAAGTTACATGCACCAAAGTTGAGTCTATAATTAAAAACCTGCGACCACGCAAGGCTCCCGGCCCCGACGGCATCACCAACAAGGTGATGAAACTCCTACCCATGTCCATTTTACACCTACTGGTGATAATCTAGAACGCGGCCATATCCAAAGCCACCTTCCCGAACACCTGGAAGGAAGCCGACGTCATAGGGATTCTCAAGCCCTCGAAACATCCAACCGATCCATCAGCCTATCGACCCATAAGCCTACTCAAAGTCTTGGGTAAGGTATATGAAAGGCTCATCCTTGCCCGCCTAAAGGACTTTATGCTGTCCCGAGGGCTACCAATTAATGAGCAGTTCGGGTTTCGAACCCAACACTCATGCACACATCATGGAGCACGTTCTCAATAAATTTTTTCAGGGCTACCAAACTGGGGCACTTTTCCTCGACGTGGCGAAAGCTTTCGACAAGGTCTAAAAACTATATGAGCTCGGTGTGCCAGATCGACTCTTATCTCGATACTTATCATACGAGATTTTCTCCGAAATCGAACCTTTCGTTACCGCGTCGAGGGAACGCGTTCTGAGGTTCACCCTATTTGTGCCGGAGTACCACAAGGCTCCGTCCTAGGTCCTATTTTATACACACTCTACACCAACGACATACCGCGCACTCGCGGTGTAGAGCTGGCCCTTTTCGCCGATGACACCGGCCTTTACGTGTCTGGATTCAAACCAGACGCTATTTGTAAACGCCTCCAATCTGCAGCCAACACCTTAGGGAAATGGTTTCGGAAATGGAGGATCGAAGTTAACCCCACCAAAAATGCAGCCATGTACTTCTCTCGGTGCAACAAAACGCCACATCTCCCAACTATAGAGTTATTTGATCGTCTAATCCCCTGGGAAAAGACAGTCAAATACTTAGGCGTCACATTAGATGAAAGACTCACCTTCGGTCCGCATACTAAAATAGTACTCAATAAAAATAGTAAAATGTCCCTGCGTAATAAAATAACACTATACAAAGCGTACGAGCGTACCCATAATGACATATGCAAGCCCCGTTTTATGCGGAAAGCCACCGGTGCGCCGTGGTTCTTGCGTAATGAAAATCTACACATAGATCTTGAGCTGCCGACCATAGCTCAGTACCTGAAGCAGGTATCTCGCCTATATTTCGAGTCTGCCGTCACACACCCAAACCCGTTGATTGTAAGTTCCGCCACTTACAATCCCATCGCGCATCATAGATTCACCCGCGTCCGAAGGAGACCGAGGCACGCCCTCGACGACCCCGATGACGCGACCACCAGGGCCCAAGCTCTTCATAAAACACTACATACGTATATTGCACCCTCATACCACCCCCGCCGACGGCGAGGGCGTCGCAAACAAGGTTATCCGCGATACCGCCATGTCACAGGCCGGTTCTCTCCAGTCATTATAGTTAGAAGCGTCGCTGGAGTTTCTTGCACCACTTCTTCTCCAGCGCCCACGTATTCCGAAGTGGTAGTACATATAGCCAATAATAATAATAGAGATATTAATGTAGATAATTCTTAGTCAGAAGCAACTGACCGAGGCGAGGTTCGGCCCTCTCAGGCACCCTCGAGTCAGACGCTCTCGCGGAACAGGGTAATGGTCCAAGCCGAGGCTCCCGAGAGGGTGCCCTGGTGGTCTAATAAGCCTTGTGCTGGTTACCCACTAATAGAGGTCTCGACTGAGCGGCATAAGCGCTCGGTCACCTCTCAACCCGGCGAAACTGTAAAAGCCCTCGGGCTAACAGCGGCCATCAGCCCGAAAAAAAAAACTGTATGCAAACGATGTTATGAGATGCAGGAAACATATCATAATCAAGAGAACTTTTACTCCTGCGTCTCCATTTTTTATTACATTAAAATTAATCCATGTCTTCTTTTTCTATATACCAAAGCGAAATATTACACTTTTATGCAAGAAACATATATTCGCATGCTCTCATCGAATGGCTAAACTTATGTACTTTAATTTTCCCGTAATATTAAATTTTCTGCAAATAAGTAAGTGAACTAGAACAATATGATCCTATTTTCGTCTTTGTCCTATTATGATGAATATTCCATGCTGAAATATATTTTTGATTCAATAGGCATTAATTATGCTATATTCAAGTGCTACTCTTATTTTAACTTACATTAATAACATTTTAATTTTTAGCTATGCTTTCCAAAGCTAATGGATGCTAATGGATTCATTTTCCAACAAGATAATCATCCATCATTATCTTGTTGGAAAATGAATCCATCTCCAATTAATCGCAACCCGGAAGAAACGGCATTTTGTTCTAAAATGTTTTTGTACTGTTCCATTTCCAAAATGCCTTAAATTTTCACAATCAATTTACAATCAAATCGCCAGTTCCTTGACTAGAGAAGCAACCCCAGACCATAATTGAGCCACCACCAATGCTTGATTGTTGGGACTATACAATCTGACATCATCTTTTCTAGGGCACTGTGTCGAACGTAAATTCTACGTTTTGAACCGATTAGTTCAAACTTGGATTTATCGGTCCAAAGCACTTTTTTAAAATCTTCTTCAGTCTAGAGGTTTTCGAACGGCAACAGGACCATACAACTTCGCCATCTCTCAGTCGCCGTTTTACTGTAGTCAATGATAAAGGTTTAACTCGGGTTTTGTTTACTTCAACGCGGATTTCTGGTGCTTTTAAGCGTCTATTTCGCTTGCTGGTAACAATAATGAAATTATCTTCACGAGACGTGGTAGCTCTCGGTCTTTCCGAGCGTGGACGATCTTGACAACTGCCTGTCTCCGTGTATTGTAACAAATGCAAAGTATTTAGTAATGAGGACATTATAAAATATTATTACGACTCTACCACCTGGCTCTAGCGCAGCGTTTGTCGGTGTTTGAAAACAATAGATGTTTATTGTCATAATGTTAATTGTGTAATAACTTGAAAGTAAACAAAAGAATGACTTCTTTAAATATTCGATACTAACAATAGAATAATCAGATGTGCATTTCTTTTTTTTATCCTATGGGATTTTATTACAATTGATGGATAATTATGTTGTTTATGTGCGGTGTTAAACTTTTGGCTGGTAGTGTATATTATTTGAAGTAGATACATACGTCATAGTCTGCGGTACAATTGCAAATGAGACGAGTGAAGGAGTCACACCGGCATGCCTCGTCGTCGCAGAGCGTCGGCGCGGGCTGGGTGACGCCCCGCGCCGCCAGTGCAACGAGCAGTTGCCAACACGCCGCCCAACGCATACTACAAGTCCGCGATCTTTATGTCACCATCGCACTCGATCGAGGGGCCTGAAATATAAACGTAAAACTTTAAGTAACCGCATATATACTGGTTGTTCCGTGAGTACCTCGATAAACATAAGTGGAATATAGTTTGACCGGTCACCTATCACATAAAAAAATTACATTAGTAAATGTACTAGTTACGAGATATTGAGGTTTATCTAAAAATATCAAAAGAAAAGTAATCGGTTAGAACTTTCTGACTACTATATTAAACAGGTAATTTGTATATGCAATACAAAATATATATACATACAGCAGTAGCTTTTTTTCAATGAAATTGATCCAAATGATCTTTAAATATCGTAGAATAGTTATTCGAGAGTATGTATTAAAACATAATAACAAAATTATCTGCCTATATCTGTACACACAGTAACAATAGACAGGTCGAAGGGGAGTATTTTTAGAAAAAAACTCAATACTCGAAATCGGTGACACTTAAAGGTAATTCTTTTTGTCCCATATGTGACCCGTCATTCCCTTAAGTGTGTCGTGCTACGGGACACATTGTATATATCCCAGTGTTTGGCATTATAGAACTCCTCATCTCTCCTCTCAACATTTATAGGGCCACGTGGCGACATATTTTTATTTCTTAAACATGCAGGTTTCGTCACTATATTTTCCTTCACTTAAATTGCATTTATATTAGAGACAAATCGGAAACCACGCGACACCTATTTTCTAGCCGAATGAATTGGAATGAACCGGTTACATGGAGCACCATAGCGGAATACCTGCGCAAAACATAAACATAACGCCATTACTTTATTTGCGTTTAGTATGGTAGCTGTATAGAGGTATTAATTTTAATTCAATTCTAATTAAAAAAAAAAAATACTATCATTACTAACATTCCTGTTAAACACTCCAAGTAAGCTGAAATGCGTGTGCCAAGTGGCACCCTCGAGTCAGTCGCTCTCGCGGAACAGGGTTGCGGTCCAAGCCGAGGCTCCCTCTTGGGAGCCCTTGTGCTTTGTGGTTACCCACTAATAGAGGTCTCGACAGAGCGCCATAAGCGCTCGGTCACCTCTCAACCCGGCGAAACTGTAAAAGCCCTCGGGATATAAGCGATAGGCAATCAGCCCGAAAAAAAAAACGTTCACGACAATATTCGAATGGCGGATTCGATCCTACGACTTTAAGTTTCGCATACCGCACCCTAAGCCATTAGGATATTGACGCTTCGCAATGAATATATGTATGTAGCACCGATATCCTTACTTACTCTAATATAATATGTAAATTTCTTCCTATCTGCTTGGTGTCTCTAGGACTGCTCCCGCCTTAACTTAATTAATGAACATTAGCTTGTTTTGAACTTTAGGTGAACATTTATATTGCATATGAAGAATACTGGAAATACGTATTATTAACAAATAGAAGAACGACCTTTGTTGGTTTATGGACAGGAAAGTCACCACAAGGGATAATATCATAATGGGGTTTATCACTTAACCATTTTATCGCATAATAATTTTCCAAGTAAATAATTAACATAGAGATTATAATTTAAAAAAATTGGCACTGTTCAACGACATCTGGGGACTGCAGTGATGTTTATGTATAATAAATGTACTTACACTTTAGTCTTCTTCCTTCCCGGACAAATTATAAACCGATTTCACAAAATATACTTCAATAAATCTACTAAAAATGTCACACTTAATTCCGTTCTGAACAAGAGCAAGCTTCGTTATGAGTCAACTGGGTATCGCGTTATCACGTCCCTTATCAGATAGGTGCCTAGGTGTTGGCCACTCACAACTCTTGGAGCTGTGCGATAGTGATTTTAGCAAGGCTATCGGAGCAGATAGTGACGTGGTTTGGTAATACGCCGTGTTGTTGACTTTCTTTATGCTTTGTAGGAATGTTGAAAGATATGCTTAACATTATATCCGTTCTAAAATATTACACTTATTTTTATGTTGATGAGAACGCGTATTTCCCTGGTCTGTTGCAACTACAGCGATATCTAACTAAGCGGGATTCTGTTAGTTGTCTATGCCTAATACGATGCAATTCTTGTGTAATAGGGTCGGCGGAAGGAAAAATGCAATATTAAGTCGCACGTGACCCAGACAGCAGATGCAGATTAGAATATCTATACTTTGTTTTCCACAAATGGATATCGTATATCAATCCCAAGTGGAAAATGAATACAGGGGCATAAACTGAACAGGAGACGTCTGACAAACAATTTAATGTCTTACGTAATTGAACCGCCTTTCGGGTAAAGAAATTAAGAATCATTACTCCATTACTTAATATCATTAACCAATGACATAGTTTGACCATAATGGCTTGTTGTTTAGATTTTATTTAACTAGTACGTGGCTTTGTTGTACTGCACTGAGGTATACAAAATGAAGAAAAGTCCCTGTGAATCTCATTGCTAAGCATAATAGGCCTCTCTAGACAGTGTATTAGAATAGCCTTCACTGCGTATTGGCGGACTTCACACATCTTGGAAATATTTTTTATTCTGTTTTATATATTATTACACGATAGTTACAAACGAGCACACAGTTCACCTGATGGTAATTGATTCATGCGGCCCATGACACCTCACCACACACCACATTCATCTTTGAAAAGGAATCATAATTCAGATGCGTTGTCACCCTTTAGGCCTGTGTTGGAATGCCTCTTATGCAGTAATAAAGGTCTCCAGATACCTACACTCACTAGACGAAACACAGCAGCATTATGTTGCTATTTCACGCTGGTATTCTGTGTGGGCGTGGTCCCCCGGTCGAGCTGACCCATTCATTCTGCAGTTAGAAACAAACTTACTCTTATAATGTTTTATATAATACTAATAACAAACACGCGGTTCACCTGATGGGAAGAAATGAGTGCGGCCCATGATATATCACATGCCTCATTAACTGTAACAGTAATTGGGGTTCCTTCTCAATTATATAATTAGAAGTTTTACAGCGTATACCACTGTAAAACTTTGTCTTGATTCTATTTAGTATTATAAAATAAACCCATACCGCGCCTCTTTGCTTTTATTATTATTTATAGAGTCGAGAGATATGTATCAATAAGAGGTGATCATCCTTGACGCGTCTGTCGGCTATGCTAATTACGACGTGTCGCAAGCTATTTTCGCGTTTGTGGCGACACTATGGATTTATGTTTGCGTTCTTGAGATCACGCCACTCGCGGCATTTCTACAGGGCTTCTAAATCAGACTATAAAACGAACATGACGTTAAAAATATTTCTTTCAAATCTGTCTCATTGTGTTCATTATTTTTAATTGTTAATTGTACAGCGATAACGAACGTAATATTATATTGTTTATGATAAATGAATCTGAATGATATAATAATGTGGTGTACAGAAAAAATAATACCATTTCTTATATCCTCAATGCAAGGTTTCGCTACGAAGTGTTGATTCATCACCGTGCACGTGGTGAATAGGACAGCTCGATAATTCTAATAGTTAAATTGTTAAATGTCATTTAAGGAAACAATATAGGCGTGTCCTTTTCTTCATGTGTGTTACAGATCAGACGTTAAATAATATAGTGACGCGCATGTTGCCTTTACCTTTTCTTCAAGAAAGAATGGATGACAAAAGTTGTTCAGCTGATGGTAAAGGCTGACAGTTGTCAGTGGACATTGTTCTCCATTCTTGATTGAGTTAAGATTGCATCTGCATTGCGTTGTCCCCCTTTGTTCGCGATATCGTATAAATATAAATTGCTATAAATTTACAATTGCGCACAGCGCCGACCCAAAGAGATATAAAGTATTTGTCATAAATTAAATACGGAAGGTATTTTAAACAACTCGAAAGTGCGGATCAAACGTTCACAATATAAAACGCACTTTAAACTGGTCGGTCGCTCAGGCACCCTCAGAGTACACATATACATACGTACTCGATTACACCCAAAGAAATCTCATCTCATCGCGTCAGGATGCGATTTATAGTATTTGTGTCCAAGCAATAATAATAATTAAATAAAATTATTTATAGGGATTTTATGGAGTTCATTAGTTAATATTTTTATGCTTTCACTTACACGATGCATGTAACTATGATTATATTATTTAACCTTCGACTCACTGGCCTTTTATAATATACGGACAGTTATTCAGTGCTAATTATAATAATAGTTAAAACATTTTTAAGGCATTAGTGTCGATTTAAAATTTTATCACAGCCCCACAAGGAGAAATTTTTGTACTATAGTATTTTATCTGTTATGTTATGCGTATAATAATAAAAAACAAAACTTTGTATTCTTATTTTACATTTTTAATTTATCGCTGTGCTAAATATTCTATTAAATGCAATCTTGAACAAACGCCTAACCCGTATCGCTGCAGACGCTCAAGAGGACTTACCTAGGCTATGAATATTTAAATGATTTAAATCATGATCTCAACTAGAAATAATACATTTGATATTGAGAGCTGTATTCATCACTAACTGGTAACTAGGTGAACTGTGTGCTAGCCTGTCACCGTTAGTATCATTAACCCTTTGGCTCTCGAATGTCGCCGCACAGGCGATAAATAAGTAGATAGAACAAAAAGTTAATATCTTTTTGTCTGTATTCAATAAAAGTAATTTAAAAACAGTATACACTTTTTTTAATAACAGCACCACTTTCAAGCTTCTATGAAGGTTCTTGCGCCCGGGAAAAATTGTCCTAGATTGGCTGTTTATAGAAAATTAGTCTGAGAGTTGTTGATAGGCCATATTAAATATCGTTCCGAGAGCAAAGTGTTAAAAAAAAGGAAAAAGACCTTAGTAAAAACGTAGTATCGCTAATAATAAAAAAATAATTATTAAAAATAATAATTCAAAAGAATGTGTATTTTAATTTTAACTCTACATATTCGATTATTTTTTACTAGCCACTTGATATTGATATAAAGCTGACGTGTTGTTCAATTGTATTATTGTATAAATAAACGCAACAGGAAACGGCAGTACGACTGAACCAATCGTCAATCATCATTTCGGCCCATCATCAGTTCATTGCACATGGACCTTTAATATATGTAAACACGTGACTCGCTAAAAATCTATACTCAAATACACGAACATCGTGATCGACCTCTAAAATGAAGTAACAAGGTAGTGATCCCACATAATTCTGTCGTCGCTTCAAGATTATGACAACTAGTAGATAAACGGCTCTTATGCGCGATAAAAATATCGTGTAAAGAAATTAGGGAAATTCGTGTAAAGGGAGTATTATTTGATAATATTAGGGTAGACAAATGAGCACACATTTCGCTTGCTGATAAGCGGTGACTGCAGCCAATGACATCCACATCTATCGTGAACAAACATTCAACGTGCACGTGCGTTGTACCCCGGTTCTCTACATACATACGAGACACGAAAGACAACAGAGAAAAACACATCTATGAGGGTGCCATGAGGAACTACACATCACAACAAAACATTTGCATTTCCACTGTAATAAACATGGTTTCATAATTAATATGCTTTCATTGTTCAGGATCACACTGCTATGTGTGAGTGATCCTGAATAATGACAGTGAAAGAAAACCAGTTAAAAGAAATAAGGTCACAGTTGTGTTTCTCATAATCGCTCGATCATCTTTCAACCTGGTGAAACTGTAAGACCTCTCGGGCTAACATCGGCTATCAGTCCGAAAATCAAATAAATATCCTTTGTGTAGCTTCGGACCTCAAAGCATAGCTGTGTATATGTAAAATGTAGCTTTCAAAACATGTATGAAACTAATATTTAAAAATATTTAATATTTAACCGTCGTCATATAAGCCGAGAATCTTTCCGAAGTCGCGCCGGTCCACTGCAATGTTCATGACATGCCTATTAGACAGACAAAAGAATTTTAATTAATAAAAGTATGCCGGGAAAATCTTCAGATATTTTATAGCGCGTCTAGCTCAGAGTTAAAAAACTTTCTCAACAAGATTCTATTTCGAAGGTTCCTGTAGTCGATTTAATTAAAAATACATTACCTCACATGAAAAGATCAATGTAAGAAGAATTAGATGTTACTTTATGTACAAAATATTGTGGACATTACGATTTAAAACCTGCTTACGCTCATAATAGCCTTTATGTTATAAATAAATATATAAAATTCATACTTACTGCAAAAGCTAACCTACCAAAGATGCGACGACAAAGTACATAATGTGACAATGATCTTGTGCCCATAGTAAAGGGAAAGGTCCTAATATCAATTACTGTGAAATCTAAAATTCAAGAAAATAACTCTGTTCACAGTAATATTTGCTAAACATGATTTCTATGAAAATAATACAAAAGAAATGATGTTGAAAGAATTATGATGAATCGAAAAGATCTATAATATAACTCATATATATTCTGGTGTCAGAATCTTATATCAAAATACACCTCTGTAGGGGAACATCAAGAAGCAAAGAAAGATCAACAACCACGCAATTAATGAACTATCTTATAAAAGGCTACAAGATTTTTTAATTTACAAATAATTTGATTATATTAAAATAGCCAAAAACAACACATGTAAAAAAACTTTAGCTTGCTATTTTGAGCTGTCGGTCACCCTCGTTCGTACGGACGTCAAAACACCGGAGCATAGCCCTTTCGCTGACTGTGCTTTCTCATAAGGCCAGCATTCAAGTAATGAGTAAATACGACCTAAGTAAATTATTATTTTGTTAAATTGACTTCATTACCATAATAAAAAAATTGGAAGGAGAAAAATATTAATAAACATTTATCTTCGTATAATAATGAGAAAAGGAAAAAAAAATTGCCTTAATAATTTTTTTATATATATTTAATTCACATCATATTACTCAAAGGTTTCTTTTAATTTATAACAAATGTTAATAATATATATATTATATATATATATATATATATATATATATGTATATATATATATATATATATATATATACATACATATATATTGTTATTATTACTATACTATTAATCGTTATCAGAATGGTTGGGGTATCTTGTTATCATAAAGACTAGCGAGCTCCTTCGGCGGTTAGAAGTTGGCTTTTGTGTGACGGACTATTGAGACTATATGTATGGAATTTTCATTCACACGTAACCTATGTAACTATTTTCCTATACAACACATGGAAGTCCAGTTGGTGCAATATTGTTAATAGAATTTAATAAATTATTTACAATTTCTACAAACATTTCAAAATGAACTCTCTGAACGTAGAAAAAAATACGAAAGAAACTTCGCAGGTTTTTTGTAATTATTATAAATAAATAAATATAAATTATTTATATATTACTACACTTTAGAATGGAGGAAAAATCCTGTCAGTGCTTAAGTTACTCTGAATGATATAAAACAAAATGGCATAAAAGAAAGAATCACATCCAGTTCAGAAGTATAGATAGAAGTATAGAAATATAGATATTCTGATGTTCGTCTTTGCATACTGGAGTGCCGTGAAACTGCTGACTTTGAGATATAGAGTTGGAAACAACTAACTATTGCATACGTCACTCAAAACTTCAGACGTTATAGACCTACTTGGTACTCATGAAAGCGAAAATAGTATTATTATATACAGGATGGCCAATAAGGCCCTTGAAATATAAATGTCTTATGAAATGCACACGACTCGCATGATGGCCACCTTCATACCGTCCCCGCTGGCAGCGAGGGCGTCGCTAAGAGCCCTTGTGCTGGGTACAAATTAATAGAGGTCTCGGCTATACGCAATAAGCGCTCGGTCACCTCTCAATCCGGAGAAACTGTAAAAGCCCTCGGACCTGAACAGCGGTCATCAGACCGAAAAAAAAGGAAGCGCGCGTGGGGCAAAAACAGTAAGTTCGGTATCTAGGAATTCAGTCGCCATGGAGCGTTTCATAAAAGGTGAGTGTGTCATTGACATGCAAAAAAAAATATGTTGTCGTTAAGATAGGTAAAGTGAACATACATTTATGGTACATACAAAACTCTATAACCAATTAAATGAAAGCATTTTGATTACCCTCATGCATTTCTTTCGAATGGACTAATTATCATTTAGACATATTTGTTTTATAGTTGAATTATCTATTTCCAAAGAATTATAAATAATAACAAAATATTAATATCTACAACTTCATACCGCCACTTTGCCTATAAGTACTCTTTTCACATAGCTCATGGTACATTTAAAAAATTGCTTACAAATAAATTCGCGAAAAACAAGTTGAATATCATTACTCTGATACAAATGGAATTTCGACCACGGCCTTCTTATTTTAAAAATACTTTAGCTTTTTAATTAAAATTATTCATATATTTTTATTATAAATTATATTTTTTAAATAATTATTTAAATGTTTCTTACGCGCCTTGTTTGATAAGCTTATATAATTTTTATTACATTCCTGGAGGATGATGGCGTGTATATTCCTTTTTATATTCCGGTATATCCTTCTGTGGGTTGTTGGTTTTCATAGTGGTAGAGCTACACTGCAGTTTGTATTTAGCTGCAGTATGAATGATGCATACCTCACAGAAGACCAGCGTGAAATAGCAGCATAATGCTGCTGTGTTTCGTCTGATGAGCGCAGAGATCCGGAGACTTTTATTACTGGTGACGAGGCATTCCATCTCAGTCCACAAAGGTAACAACCCATCTGCATTATGATTCCTTTACAAGGATGAATGTAGATGTCAGGGCCGCAGGAATCACTTGCCGTTTGTAACTCAAATAAATTAAAAAAAAATCATTAATTTATTACTGGTTACTGGTACATTCCATCTCAGTCCTCAAGGGTGACAACTCGTCTGCATTATGATTCCTTATTAAGGATGTATGTATGGTAGATTTCATGGTTCACAGGAATCACTTACCATCAGGAGAACTGTGTGCTCGTTAGTTACTCTCAATGATATAAAAAAAAACATGTTAGAATGTTTTATAGAATTTTATAATAATAACGGTATTGTGGGCGTAATATTAAAAATTTCGCATTAAAACCTATTATTAATAAACTCTTAAAGTAACATTTAACATGTTATCTTATTAGCCTTCATCATAACTTTTCTCTTCATGAAAGTTCATATGTGTACATATTAAATTATATTCATCGACTACACATACATTCTTGTCGTGTATGTATTTAAACTTTGACGTGATAAGAAGTAGCTGAAGATTTTCCCCGCATACTTTTATTAATTAAAATCTATGCTCTGTCTAATAGGGCATGTCATGAACATTACAGTGGATCGACGCGACTTCGGAAAATTTCTCGACTTATTTGATGATAGTTTTGATAATAAATATTTATAAAACATTAGTTAATTTTTTTACTAATTATTGGTTTTGTAGTGTTATCAGTATATTATCACAGTATGATTTTACCTTAACTCTCTTAACAATTATTTGTGAAAGTAAGATCAATTTGTCTTGGACTACTCTACATAGATTTTACGGAGCACAAAGGTTTTGACTGTAGGTTTCTGCCTTTCCTCCTAAACACCGGGTGCTTTGTTCCTTTTAACTGGTTTTTATCATTCAAGATTGCTGGACATAAAATATCTATTAACTAAAGTGGAAATGAAAAAAAGAACCATAGTACTTCACCAGTTCGTGGGTGATTAATGCAGATTATTGTTTTGACGAAAAATAGGTAAAGTTGTCTCCATAATTCTCTTCTCTCTAAATGTACTGCATTTTACCAACTCTAAGATCTCTCTTCTGTGCTTCATGTGGTGCGTTTATGGATCCGAGAATCCAATTACATCATACCTATGACCTGGCATGTGAATCCTGAGACCTTGTTACCCCCTAACATTATAAATAAAATAAATGTGCCATTCCATTCTAATTCTGTTATTGGGTTTACGGTTATCTATTCATTGTGTGATAATGTTGACTATGAATTTAAATTTGCAGTATGTTTCCATTTCAACTGGTTCTAAATGTGTTCTTTGACGTGCAGTGGCGATAACCATCTAGCTCGCTGAACAGTACAATCTCACAAGGTTACTTTGTAAGCGTTTGAAATAAATTTACGTAACGCTATGAGAATTTGCTTATCGTTTACTTGTTGATCAACAACGTACGGATTTATTTATAATCATAACTTTTAAAGGTTCTGTAGTTCATTGTGTGTACAATGTGATAACTTCATTACGTCGTACTTATAATATTTATTTTCATTTTAAATGGTCGCTATTAATATTTAATTCCAGTATGCATGCTTCATGGAGTATTAAATGATGGTGACAAGTGATAGAAACCGTATCCAAACTTTGATACGATTTTGTTGATTGTTTGGAATTAAGAGGTTTTATTTAACAATATTAAGGGTGACAAATAAGCACCTAGTTTCCCTGATGGTTAGTGATGAATGCGGTACATAACATCTATATCCGTCGTCGACAAAGATTCAAGATGCACATGCACGTTAACCCCTAAGATGAAATGCCTTGCTACCAGTAATTGAGTTACTGGATCCGTTTAGTCCTCCACGAAACACAGCATCGTTATGTTGCTATTGTGTTAGAACGTGGACCTAGATTTATTTCTGGTATTGATGGGGCAAGGCAGAGATATTTGGGATTTCTCCAAATAATTCTCCCTTCAACAAACTTCACAACAAAACTTCAAGCCAAGCCAACACAACCAAGACAGACTTTCGTTATAATGAAAGGCTGTCTTGGCTGTGTTGTGTTCATACAGATTTCCTACAAACCCACTATCATAAAATTTGCATTTCCGTAACTTTATGAATTTAATTTCACAAAATATTTAATTATTTCGAAGCTCCTCTGCAGGCGCAAGAAACTTTTCAATATAAGTTTTGAAACATCTTCATTCGTAGGAAATTTCACTACAAGCGTGTCGGAGTTTAGTGGTTTCTAGCTTATATTTTCAAGGCCGCCTCGAGATTGCAACGTATATTTGGAATTGTTTGACGTTGTTACGTTATTGGACAGCTGTGCGGTTACTCCATTCAATTTAATTAATTACTGCTTATTTTATTGTATTTAAGTAATTATTATTAGTCTGACCATTACACACGCTTGAGTAATGTTATCGTAATCACTTAATTTCTCTCCCGAAGAGTATTCTAATACAACATTTGACAAATATAGCCAGACATTAGACGGTATAGCAAGGGCTGTTGATTCAATGTGCACCATTGAATTATCAGCATTGGCTGGCTGTTCCACTAGTTGAAGCGGGCAAACTAGAGGACAAGAATAGAACGAAATTCGTACAAAAATTATGGTCATCATAGTGAGTATCATTATCTAAAAAGAGTTGAATTTGTGTTTCGTTGTTGCATTTTACTTCCCTTGTGGCAATTCCCGGCTGAGCCGACCCATTCAAGATGCACACCTTGACTCTATCATATACTCTATCCATCCTCAACAAAGTTTCGGGATGCGAATGCGTTATCACCCCTGAGGACCGCGAATGGTTGGCTCGTTACATGTGATTGGGTCCAGCGGGTAGCTGTATAGCGTGTTCATTAATAATTTGCATTACATTCGTATGGATAGTGCGAGCTCGATCCGAATGCATTTGGGAAAGATGATAAAACGTAAATATATATTTTATATCCAACTATACCTATTTCTATATTGAAATATTAATAAATTTGAACCTTGTTCTTAATTTTAGTATGGAAAGAAAATGATTATAAGACATTTTGACTCCGTTTTCGAAATCTATTGTATATTTTAATCAATACGCTCGTATATACTGTAAAATCATAACTTATAAAATTAAAACAATAAAATTAAGTTACTTTATTAAACTATCTACAATAAAATAAATTTTATCAGAATTTGATAGAATTTATTTTTGCACACATATAAATGTAAACTCGGCCACTACTTGATTATTTGGATTCACATATACACGTGTGAATCACGGCATGGATGCAGTGGATAAAAGAGAGGTGCGTCACAGACGGGAGGAATCATTTCCTTTCGAAAGGTTTCGGTAATTTATTGTGCAGTTATATTTTTTGTGCTTTCACTTTTCGATGTATGCGGTTTCATGCATTTTTACATTAATTAGCCCTCGATTCCTTTAACTTTTTATATTATTCGGGCAGTTATTCAGTGCTATTTTTAATGATAACTATTATATAACTTATAATCAAATATCAAATATTTATTTAAATAATTATCATGTTAAATAATATATATTAATGAGAAAAATTTCGTAATTAATTATGGTCATGTTCAGCGATGAACCGAAAATCAGGCCACGAAGGCAACCTGCTATTTGACAGACGACGGTCTAAAAGATCTTAGAGAGATAGACCATACCGAAGATTCCGCCAGAAATCGTGCCGTCTGGGTGGGTTAGGACGAGGAAGGCTGACCTCAAATAATTGGGAAAAGGTGTAAGGAGAAAACTTCACAATATTAGACTCATACAATTATAGCTTCTATGTAATTATTTCCGGATATTGGTTGAAGATATAAATTTTTAAATGTTACAACCCGATGTTACGAGGAAACAGTAGAAATACACACACAATGGTGTTGAGATATTACGTTATTCGTATAATAGTAATACACAAAACTTTGTATTATTATTTTACAATTTTAATATAGCTGAGATATATTGGTATTCATCTAAATGCAATCTCAAACAAACACCTAACCCGTATCGCTGCAGACGCTCCGCTGTAAGAGGACTTACCTAGGCTATGAATATTTAAGTTATTTAAATCATGATCTCAACTCGAAATAAACCTACCCACATACTTTTTCGCGCAGCGAAAACACATTTTATAAAAGTTCTCATTGACACTTGGTTGTTTTATGTTGGGCGACTTTCTTTTTGTTATTAACCTATATACGCTGCGCCGTATAGCAATAATACTCAATAAGTAGTTATTTTTATTGTTAAAATTTTAAAATATTCTTACTGTAAAGTGGCGGTAGAAGGTTTACTATACAGCTCCACAGTTTCTCCGAACTTGTTAGCGATATGATTTTGATTCCCTTTATGGAAAGCTTTGTGCAAATATAATTCTTTATGCATGACAAAAATGGGACTAAATACGTATTTAGTTTTTTTCCTTAATTGATATTTGCTTCAATATTATTAGTTGTAGCGGTATGAATGTGAAGACATTTTGTCTTGTTTGAATTTGTTTTATTGTATCGAGGGCGACACAGTTCACCTCATGGTAAGTTATTCCTGCGATCTAGTAGACCTAAACATGCCTCGGTTAGAATCAAACTGCAGCGTGGCGCCACCACTGAATTCATTTAACATTGTTTGTTAATATTCGTGATAGAGGACAGAGTGACGAATGCACACAATACACTTAAAGAGTTGTTAGTTTGACCCACGACGTCACCATAAGGTTATAAAGGTATGCCTTTCGTATAGAAATATGTTGACGAAGCTTTGTCTTTTACTTAATCACAATGCAATTCCTTATTACCAATAATAAGTAAAATTTAACATGCTCACAAAACCAATATATAAAAACCAGAACCGTCAACACTAAAGTCCCAACGCACGCAACTTTCTCGATATCCAAACGCTGACTTCAATAAACTCAGTGAAGTTCTTTGTTTAACTTCGACATTTATTTTATTATTATCTCGTATTACATCCGGTAAGGTTGGACTACAGTAAACAGCAGAAGATCTTATCTTTGAAATTGCTGGATTGAAAACATGCGCTGTCTGTCAAGTTGAATTTCTATAAAAACACGTGGACAAACATTTACAAACCTTGTGTATGTACTATACCTATACAAAAGCTGATACATTTCGGGCTAATGTTGTTGTGTTTGCTAATGTACACAAGTAGTTCTCCGGCTGTCAATCGAACTCGAGACCCGCGATTCAGCAGCCAGGTACTCTAATCACTAAACCACGCATAATAAATGATATGTATAAATTGAAAGCTAGATTACCAGCTAATTGTCACTTTTGTGGTCTCGCTTTAGACGCGGTCGCATTATATACGCACCATTTCTATATATCTATGTATCCACAGTCGACCTCAACTGCGGTTCCATTTTACATTTAATCAATTGTAAAATAATAAGCTGAGTTAGAATGACTAACTGAAATGTTAGTAATGTCAATAACACATCAAATTTTCTTTTAAAAAAAAATCATGAATGTAATATAAACGTAATAAGTACGTAATTATATAACGTGGGAGGGTTTTCATAGGTAACACGATAGAACTTTGAATATCGACAATTGCAAATAAATTGGCTTATACATAAAGTATATGTCGAATGCTATCACGGTAGTATGTGCTGGATACTATGTTAATTAGGAACACCTTTGTCCTGCAAATAAAGATTAGGATTCTGTTTATAAGAATTAATTCCTGCAAGGATGGTTGGTAAACTGTCGTCCGTTAAAGTGTTTTATTGTCAATCTCCAGTCGTATTTTTTTTTCATTAAAGCACAATACGTGGTGACCCACACATGGTTAAAATCAATCTAGTATAGCTCTTAGTATATGCAAGGTTTTCTTTTTATATGAGCTGTGACAAATTACATTATCTATGAATAAAGAAAAACAATACCGGGATAGTATGTGACGATAGTGGGCCATGACATCTACCAGCATCCTTAATGATCAAGATGCACACGCTTTGTCATTCCGGAGGAGTGAAATGGAATGACCACGTTACTCGTAATTGGGTCCCGGATCTCTACCCTCACTATTTCACCTAGATATTCTGTCGAGGTGGCCCAATTATTTAGTGGTAGCAGACTACAACGTGGTTCTATCACTACTACTGTAAATTTGAACTAAACGCGTTTTTATTAAAAGCCTACAACGCATCTGCGACTCCTCTGGTCTCGCGAAGGTCCCATGGGCAGCGCTGATCACTTGCCATCAGGTGAGCTATATACTCGTTTGCCGCCTATTGTTGTTAAAAACTAAAATCCCCCGTCATACAATCGACTGCACCACGGTTACTAATTCATTAACACTACATTAACTTAGTATTATATAGATTGGATACTGGGATAACTTCCGCTAAGTTCGCTACGTGTGTGCAATCGGTAACGAATGATAGAACAAACAACGGACACGAGTGTGGACATAAATTGTAGGTCAGACGTAAATGTCAGAATACTTAGCTGCAAATTCAAACAACTTACTCCATATTGCGATAAGAGCGTAATTGCACTTTTGTTATACTATCGAGGTTATTATTACATTGAGAGTAACAGACGAGCACAAAGTACACCTGATGATAAGTGATTCCTTCGGCGTTGTCACTGAGGACTGAGATGGAATGTCTCGACACCACTAATTAAGGTCTCCAGATCCCTACTCACCAGACAAAACACAGCAACATTACGCTCCTATTTTGCGCTGGTATTCTGTGAGTGCGTGGTCCTACCCCGGTCGAGCTAACCCATTCATTCTGCAGCTTGAAACAAACTGCAGTATAGTGATGAACCAGCACTGGTGATAACCAGCTCATAGTTCACCTGATGATCAGTGAATCCTGTGGCCCCTGACACCCACATTCATTCTCGATTAGGAAAAAATAGATACAGCAATCATAATACTAATGCGTTGTCACCTCTGAGGACTAAGTGGAACGCCTCGTCACCAGCAAAATGGTACTCCGGATCCATATCCTGACCAGTCGGCGCACAGCAGTCGTGCATGCACTATGCATTATAAAATAAAGTGTTTTGCTGTTTTGCTTTCTATAGTGTTCTGTAAGAACGCGATGTATTGAAACTAATCACGGAATGTTTTGGAATACGTTGTAGAATTTCGAAGTTTTTAAAGTGCCAATCGACATCATTATATTAAAGTATAAGCTATATAATGAGATTATTAATGGGTTGTAATAGCTTAACTTTAAAGCTGGAACCTGTCGCCTATTATATGTCCGCTCTCAATGACAGCGTCTAGTGTAAAAATGGCCAAAAAATCACCACATACAAGTAATTCTTAAACAATCAATAAAATGTTTGGAGCTTAAAAAATTATACGAATACTGTGGTGTCAGAGATTTTTTTAAAACCTTATGCACAGAATTGTACATTGACGGACTTAACCTTAAGGTCTCACCACTGCACCCCGTAAGTGTCTCCTGTCTAGGCGAGCAAAGGTGAAAACATACACTAAATATATAAAAGCCTATATATATAATACATTATAATATTAAGACATACTAAATATATATATATACATTTTTGAGAATTGGGATCGTTATGAATTATCATTATATATTACGAATTACTTACGAATACGCCGAGACGGACGCCGTAAATTTTAAATAGTCAATAGTCCGTTTGTACACTTTAAGAATGCGTGATGACATTAAAGTCGTATGCAAGGAATTGGGTCTCGTCGAGTTTTATGCAACAATTCCCGTGTGACTATTATTGTGCCTCTTGCTACATTCGATTTGACGTTTAGCGTAATAATAAAGACGTTGAAAAGTCACTTGTTTGCCTAATGGTTTGTGCGTTTTGCGAAACAAAAGGTCATAGGTTCCAATCCGCAGTTCAATTATTGCCGTATACCATCTCATAGTATCATACGTCCAGTTGGAGTGGTAAACGGATATGTTAGTAATACCAATAGGACTGCGAACTTTTTTTTTAAATAACAATATCTGCAGACTATGCTTACAAATATCTTTTTTAATCCTCCTCTATGTGACATAACTTTAATAAAATCCGGACTTGAAAATAACTTCTTTTTTAACAACGACCCGACCGAGCCTTTGAGCATGATAATATCAGAGCAGTTTAATGTTAGACTGAGCGCTTAAGTGGCCCGTCTCGTAGATTCCGTGCGCTTCTAAAATAGTACTCAAGCTAACAGGTTTCCTCTTATTCGTCATTTCCGTGTCCGCCATTTTAGAGTTATGTTCCGAGTTGGAGTTTTAAATGAATTGTAAAAATAGTATTGTATTTGGCTTGATTTTTTATAGCATTAGATGCATTCCATCTAAGTGGTAACTGTAGAACTTAATGATTCAATAAAAATTCGAGATGAACATGCATTTTTACCCCTGAGGTCTGAGGAATGCCGACTTACCTATAATTGGTTAGCCGTAGTCCTATACTCATCATCCGAGACAGAAGCGTTATGGCTGCGATTTCACCAGTATTGTAGTATTGTGCTTTCTGTAGCATTCTGTGAGCACGTTCTCCTTCCCCGGTCTACCCATTTTTCTACCTAGAAGCTAGCTACAGTGTGGCTCTAGCCTTCTTAAAAATATAGGTTAAATATAGATTTCAAATTTATATCCCCTTTAATCTTTAGTAAAGTAAATGTAAAATTATGGTTTATGTAAATTCATTTTTGTCATTTTGGTTTTTATTTTCTCTAAAAACTTTTAATTTTTATAATTTTAATATATGATTTTCTTAGGCTTGCGAATTTCACGATGTTACTCAAAAAAATCGAACAAAAGTTTATGATTTTGTAAATATTCTATTAATATCGAAAATGAAATATTCCCTTATCTTCAATGTCATTTATAAAGGCAGTTTTATTAAATGGCTTAAGAAGTAGTTTGGGTGCATCTAGTCTGTTTAATTTGCTTTGCCGAGTAAATTCTTTGCATAAATTTTACATAACTGTTTTTAAGTTAGCGCCGTTTATTAGTCGCCAGCATTTGGTTGTGTAAACCAAAAATATATGTATACACCTATATAGAGTAGTGTGTACATTTTAGATCTTAAATATCATAACAAACAATGAAGTCATCCTACGCTCAGTTCCAATTAAATCGTGTGTTTATATTTAGTCATATTTCAGTATTCGTTTTCACTAACTCGTAATTCGCAAAACTACGAGCATTCACAATGCAGACCCTCCGTGACAAATGCTATGTGTTTCTAACAACTTTCACACGTGGTTTTATCCGCTTCAACACGATGTGTTCAGTACGCGAGCATACCAAGCATTAAGTTTATTGTTTTACTTGTTATCATAGCCTTGATACTACTGTCCTAAATAGACGAATATAACAAGCAAATTAATATGGAAGGTTTTCTACAAATGTGTGTAATATGAGGGAGAGAATATAACAACAGAAACATGTTTAAACTAACATAACTAACAATAAATTTTAAACAAACCGCTGTACATTGAGAATGTACTAAGAAATGAAATAGTATTGACTATATGTCAAAACTTTCCACATAGGTGTCTACGGGCTTTTAATAGAGTTTATTTGAAACTAACGTCGGTAGGTTAAAATTCAACAATATATAAATGTTGCAATATATAAAACTATATTTATTAATTACCGCAGGCAAATTAATAAATATAGTTCTGATATAAAACTAATTTAATGCATTTGATTTTAATTTTATTTTAACGGGGGGCTGTGGTGTTTGAAGTCCACTTGAAACAGTTAACATGATAAGAACCGTAAGATCTATGCATGTGTGTGTGGTACTAGTGTAAATATTGACATGAATAAATCTAGTTTTATTTATGAATTTTCCCTGCAATGATTAATTAATGAAATGTGATCCATTTATCTGTGTCCAACTAGCCCCGAAATGGATGACCCAATTCAACTGCTGCCCACTACTCATTATTGCTCAACATTGTATAAGGCTTCACTATTATAAATTATGTTTTATACTTTTAAAATTATGTTTCTTAATAGCTTTTTATGTTTAATCAAGAACGTAGTTTTAAAATGAACTTTTGACTCTTCTACGATAGTTTTGGTTTCCCTTTTTTTATTCTCCGTATTTTAATAATGATTAAGGGCGTTTTATTTCACGTCCTACTATATGAACTGTATAAACTATGTTATATATGATTCATAAATATTTTTTTCGTTTCTTAAGATTTATGTACAGATGTCGAATCGATTTTTTAATGTCTACCGTAATTAATATTATTTTTTTCTATTCTCATTATTGGCCATGATGTTCAATACGGTGCATAATATTGTCTTTGTGCGAGGAAGACGTCGCCATGCCAGCGGACAATGTTATTGCGGGTATACATATATCCAGGCGTTCACCTTATATTCGCATTACACACTAGCATTAAACCATCTGAAGGCATGGTTGCCTTGAATTGAAGACGAGAGGAACAGGAGTATCTAATAAAATTATATATAATAGTCGAAATTAGTATCGACATTAGAATAGTTCCTCTGGGTTTTGGTTTGATGCCCATTAGTAATACTGTGGTTGGTTTCGAGTTCCGATTCCATGGGCCGGAGTTTTGAACCGGACTATGTCATGCGACCATTCTCAGCTCGAGCCAACATATACCTGCTAACGCTTTTTATTTATTTATTTTAAACTTCGTGCACAAAGTAAAGAACATAGGCGGACTTAATGCTAAAAGCATTTTCTACTAGTCGGCCTGAGGGTGGTATTGAGAAGCTAGGGTAGGTGCACAGTTAATATAAAAATGGGATAATTAACAGTTACTTTTATTTTATTTTTATTAAAATATATATTTTCTAATAATGTACTAAATATACTTAAAAAAAATGTAATAGTTCATATATTATACAATAAATATATAGGATACATAAATTAAATACTTTATAATAGCTGTATTCAGAACGGTTATCGTGTAGCTTTATAAAATCTTGACTATGCCACTTTGATTGAAGTTTCAAGCTTTTAAGGTTCAAGTTAGTTTTTTGCCGTTTTTAGTGTCAAGTAAATTTTAGCGGTTGTCCAATTTTTGGTGGAATTTAAAATAAGTGAAGTCAAAAATGTAAAGAAAAATAAACAGTCACTATATATATATATATATATAAATCCCGCCGCTGGTCATAGTAGGCGTGTGTTTAGTAAGAGTATAGTTCGCTTCGTTTTTACTTATTGTTTAACAAAATGAGGTAAAAAATTGCAATAATGCCGGTACCGGGGTGGAACTCTGCTCGCGTACCGTCAATCACTGAGATATCACAGCTTTAAAAGTAAAAACTAATATGTAACTGCGACAACCGTATGCGTAGGAAAATTAAATTAGCATATTACTCTGGACAAAAAAAATACTTCATTTAAGTAGCGCTAAAAAGTACGTCTTAAAGATTTATTTAATAAAATAAACGTAGTAGCAGCGAGCACATAAATAGGTAATAATAAAATAAAAACAATAACTTTGCTTAAATGAACTAATGAAAAGACGTCAAGATCTGATTGAAGCCACGCTAACCGGTCGTTTTCCTGTTATGTAAGCACAGAACAAACATACATGTAAACTCATCAAGCTGTAAATTTACTATCAACGAGATCATCTTTTTTAATGTATACACGGCGTAGGTTCGGAGTTTCGTTGGAATAGAATACACACGCGAACACAGACCCCGCGAGGCGTTTCGACGCGCTTCATCTAAACCAAATAACATGCTGTAAGTGCAACGGACACCAGTATACATTTCGTTATTTATATTACAGAATGAAGCTGTTAATATTATTAAATAATTAATTGTTCATTGAATTTGTAATATATTACAAATAGGTATAAATTAAATCTTGTTTTTGTAATGCGTAAGATATATGATAATAATAATGTGCAATACGGGTTTTTCCGCAACGTGGGCGACCAGTAACCATAAACACTATGCCAGTATCTTTACATCATTGGTACATATCGTTATTTTTAATTGCATTAGATTGTATCTCAAGGCCACTCCATTAATTTGTAATTTTATTGTTAAGTAAACATCACGGAAGAAGCTGAATGCGTTGCGTTAAGTAAACAGTAATTTGAACGGTGGTAGAGCTACGCTGCAGTGATTCTGGTTGCGGCGTATGAGTCGGCTCGATAGGGGAAGAGCACCACGCCCTGACAGAATACCAGAGTAAAATGACAGCATAACGTTGCTGTGCTTCGTCTGGTGAGTTTCTGGGAGACCTTTATTACTGGTCAAGAGGCATTCCATTGGAGATGACGCAAGCGCATCTTGATTTTTCAACAATATAGTTATTATTATATATATTTATTTATAATAAAAGAGTACAAATGCCTAGTTTCCGCTCAAGTATAGCATATAGCTTAACTAACCTCACTAATAAATTCACTTATATGTAGTATATCAAGCACGACGTCAATGTCTTGAACTTACTGTAATTCTTGGAACTTAAATCTGTCTATGTATGTGTCGTTTTTGCAATTTGAATAGAAATATTTTATGTAGTTATTTGTTGCTCGGTTTTATTTTGAGTTATTTCAATCGTCAACCTCAAATTGTAAAGCCGAAATCGTTTAATTGTTTCTCAGTTACACACTAAGCTTACCTTTCAGTTTTGTCTTGGTTCTTAAGGAGGACGACAAGCTATTTTGTAGTTTAGTAGCAACCGGTGAAAAAATACAATAACTTCATAATTATTGTATTATTTGTGCCGCGCGAAGCTACTAGCGCCTTAAGAAACGTGACGCACGCACAACAAACGTTTAATATTTTCGAGTGGTCACTTCAAAACTTTGGTCTACCGCCAACAGGGAACTAACACGTACCTCGTCATAAACTAGGAACAATGGAGTTACCTGTTGCGTGTTCGTTTTGAATCGGGTAACACTGGCACTTGCGGATTTTACGAGGTAACATATGAGAGCGGGTCCGGAGCAGCAGTTGTTCACCGAGTGCGATGTACACAGACGCATGCGGCGTGTTGGTCGGCGCGCGCGCGACTGGCTCGTCGCGAGGTGCGCAATTTTGACCTTCGTGGCTCGGTACCCTACCGCCCACCTATCAAATGCTGACTCTAGGGCTGCCAGACAATACTCCGCCCTGCACTCGAACCTGGCTCGATTTCCGTTCTGCAATGTTTCAGTATGAATAGGACGTAATATTATGATTCATCGATTGATCTTATCACTGGTTAAGTAAGTTTTTGTATTTGCATAATGAAAAATGTTTTATAAGGGCCAATAACACGTGTAAAGCAATATTTGTTAATAACTGTGCATTTATTTTGACCATTAGCTTTAGAGTATCCAAAATTAGAATACGGGGAAAGTACAATAACGTCTCGGTCAAACAAACGCGAATGCTTATAGTGTAATTATGTCTTATTTCTAGGACATAAAAACTTCATACTCATATTTAAATCAAGATTCATTCTCGCAAGCTAAGACAGCCGTGTTTTATCATTATCATTCATTTTAGCGATTCAAACTCATCCATATGCCCTAACTCGTAGGATTACATTAACACGAGAATGTTTGTAAATGGTAACGGTTGAAATATATTTAATTTTTTTACTCTGCCATGTTTTGTTTGGTCAGTGTAGGGATCCAGGTGTCCGATTATTGTTTCAATTAATTAACACATGTAGGGTACAAGGCATTCCATCTCAATGATCGGGGGTGGTGACGCATTTTCATTTACAATCTTTGAAGATGTATGTGTTACTCACACACAATGTTTCACCCCCTTATGTTATGAAACAAAAATGCATTTTGATGATGTCATATTATTTAAGGATTCCAGATATCTCGGTCCGCAGTAATCTCTTACCATCAGGTGTTCTCGTTTCTCGAGCTATTTGTGACATGTTATATTCTAAAAAAGTATCTTGTTATTAACGTATATGTATTGCGTATATTTACTATAAAATGTGCCACGTATTTTTAAAAAAAATCTCACCAGGGCATTAAATGAATTGATGAATTGTATGGAAACAATTATAGTAAAAAACAGCTACTGACACAATAATTAATTTCAATAAAAGTTTGATATATAAATTCATAACGTAAATGATAGAAGCATAATTTGTCAGTGTTCTAGAGGAAGTCACTTTAATTTTTACAAATTGACGCTAAGTGGTCCTACGGAGCTGGACACAAGAAACGTAATCAAATCACTGCAGAGTTCACCGCTCACACGGTATGAGTACGGTACAAAGATAATTATAACGTCGTCCTCACTTTTTTTAATTAATAGTGAACTTTGAATTCATTTTAAAAATTGAAACTTCTATTATGCTTAAATTTTAATGAAAATATTTATTTATTCATCAAGAATACAAAACGCGGCTCCGGCGATGTTTACTTCGTATTGTAGACATTTCTCGTTTACTGTAATTATTCATCATTATCACTGCTCAACGGAGGCTTCCCACATAGATTAATTGATCGCCATAAAACACGATCCTGAGACGTTGTTCTTATCCGGGTGCGCCGACACATGCTTGCTGTCATCCACCACTGTTAAAAGGTATACGAACTCTTCAACAACAATTGAGTGTTTCCAATTACAACCGGTATAGTTCCGACATGGTTTTTGAAAATTAACTTCAACTACGATCAATCCGTTAGTGGTCACTTCGGCTAACACATTGTTTAATAGCTCTTAGGACCGATAACAGATGGGTAAGGGTTTTTTAAACGAAGGACAATTTTTAATAATATAAGTCATTGCGTTTTTAATATTTAAATTTACTGCCGTCTACTAAAAAAAGGGAAATATTTTTAGTAGACGGCATATATATATTTAATATCTGAAATTTTTACTATCTTTGTCCGTTATTTAATCTCCCCAATTAATTTACAGGTGTATGGATAACTTTTGGCATCTGAGTTTTTAACATTGGCTTAAAACAGTTAGTCTGTGAAAAATAAAGTTTTTTTGACAATAAATATTATTATCGACCGGGTCGATTCGGGATGTTTTTTCTTTGACTGGGTGGCTACTAACTAATTTAAACTAGTTAGGCCATTACTGAATGCCTATTATGTTAGGGATACTCCTAACATTCATATTTAATTGCTACTGGAGATGAAACCTTGGTTTCTTTATATGATGAATATCACCTCGTCTACTGCGAGGGCGATAATAACATCTGGTTATTACCTGATGACATCGTCTGCTCATGCTATATTATAGTGCCGTAAGTATTTGCGCGTACCCTCCCCGCTCCCACTCACCTCACATATTCACCCGTCCCCACCCCTAATCTGTTGTAACGAATGTGTAATAATTCCGTACAAATGCAGTGCCAAAAACACAAATCACTCAGACCCGAAAACCAACAACTCGTGACACAAATATTCTAAGAATGTTATCCCATACTATCTATCTACTTGTAAATTGAATATCGCATAATTTAAAATCGTAGCAAGGCAGGAATTTTAGAGATTCATCGACTCGTTCTACACTTACATGCAGACTTTAATTTCGAGCAGCACAATAATCCAACCAGACGCGGAATGCAATAACGAATACCTCCTCACAAACTAGAAAAAACAATCTCTGGAATACAATTTTCCTACGATATAGAGGTCAATGCTGTAATGCATATTTACTTCAGAAAATATATGTTGGGGGATTTTTTTGTTTTATATATTTGGTGTAATCGTTTGTTTTTGCATGGATAGACTCATAAAGCTGTAGCACAAAAACGTGTACTCGACCTGGGCTACCGTTACTCGGTATATATCGGTGTAAAATAGTGGTATAGTACTACTGTGTTTCACTTGGCTAGCGAAAGGAATCGGAGGCCACATCATTGTTGACGAAGCGTTCCATCTTAATGATCAGTTTACATCATCTCTTATGGAGGATGTTTGATACTGATGTAACATTATAAAAAGGTTATATGGTATATGTGTGTTTAAAACATGAAATACAAAACCATGTTTTGTGATTTTCTTTTTATTATTGTTTCATCGATTGTGGCAAGTGAGCGGGCAAGAGTCACCTGAAGGTAAGCGATTTCCTCGATCCACGACACTCATTTTTATCCTCGATATATTATTGTATGATTGAAGATACCTTGTCACTCCTGTAGGTAAAAACAATACGGATCTTCGGAGAACCACACTAATATAAAGCAGTGTTATGCTGCAACTTTACTGGTATTCTGTGAAGGCGTGGTCCTTCCTGGTCGTATAGTCCCATGCGTGCTATAGTTAGACATATACAATATACAAACTGCAGCGTAAAACTACAACAAAAAAAAATTGTACTTTAAACTTTAAAACTGCTGGACGATATGAAATGATGTGATCTTCGATGTGGGTTGCTCAGAATATATATTGCTTTGTGATAAATGAGTTCTGAGAAAGGAATTAATATGTACGTATAATAAACTACGTAGTCGAGCTAGTAATCGATAAGTAATAGGGCCAGACTATCAAAAATATCTCGAATGAATATTCATTTTCAGGCTCATAACTCGTAGGTTGCTTTTTATGTCGTGTTCTAAATAGATATTGAGCGAAGATATTTCTAATCCCTGGCGTAACAAAAAAATTTGCATCCTTTGTTTCACGTTTGTGCGTTTCATGTGTGTATGCAGAGTGGAAAAGGACACAGCGATTTGCAATTTTTAGTTTCCCGTCTTTTGACATGCAGGCTTCCTCGCAATGTCGAGTTCGTCGTGAGTAGGCAGTAAATCAGCACTTGAATTAGCAATTAACGATTTCATTTAAGTTAATTTAATTTAATTTGTTAATTTTTTTATAATTAGAAGAATCATTTGAAAGTTTTCGCTTACTAAATATTTATAAAGACACCGGTGGACGTTACCGTCTGAATATTTCAAGTTATTGAAAAAATCATTGTTATAATTTCGTAAATTAAAACATCAATTCCTCTTTTGCTGAAGTATGGATAACGCGTCACTGAAGCCGATGTGGATAGCCTAAGTCACTGTTATTAGTACTGACCTTAAGTTCCTTATCAGCACTCACATAAATTTCGATAAAGTAAAATATGTTTACAATATTATGTACTCGTGATAAATGAGCGGCGTGGGTGTGTAACAAAACAGAAGGTATGGAAAACTTACGTAAATATTTAATGAATGTTCGCGTTTAACGAACGATGAATAATTCGTTCAAAAAATGCCTTTAAAATATAGTTATATATTTATTGATACATATTAATTGAAAGGTTATGCTATAAATAAACATTCCCCTAACCACTCTTATCTTAATTGCTTATGTAAAAGATGATTAACTTTAACCACTTTATGTTTCGCAGACCGTACTCTAAACCATTATTTGACTATATTGAAGCATTAAACTTTTTGTTTAGATGTTAATAGGGAAAAGCCATATATATATATATATATATATATATATATATATATATAAATGAAAGTAGAACAAAATTGATTGTATGGTAGTAACATATAGTAATAAACTTCATTTAATTTTCAAAATCATATGAGTGATACGTTTACCACATTAGTACAAAAAATAAAGGGGAATGAAGTAAACGGATAATCTAAACGCGTGTACAATTAATATACTGCCGAAATAAACAAGTCTGGTGGTTTGAGTATAGGAGGCTTAATAATATATAGCCTTAGTTGGTGAGTAATAAAGATCAGTTTTCAGTAAGCGTTGATAGGGATTCGTGAACTGTGTATTAGTAAGACGTTGTCCAGGTTTCCGTTACAGATTTGTTTAAATGTTGCCTCTAAGTTTACGTTAAGTTTGAGCGTCAGAATAGAACTGATTTAAGGGTATCTTAGTTAAACATAGAATCTATACTTATTAGTGCACACTAAGGCATCAATACGTTTCTTTACATATACAAAATATATAATACTTTTGTATATGTAAAGAACATAATACATAAAGTAACAAAACGCAATGTTTTTGAATATTGTTGTGTTAGAATAATTGCTACGTAATTCAATATATATTTCTAAGTATAGCACGTTTAAAAAGGTTAATAGTAGTATAAAAAGTAAATAATTTACACAGAAAACGAATTATGCTATTTTACGTAGTAGTATCGACTGAAGTATTTTGGGATAATTGTCTTTGAGGATACACACGAAGATTAGCTATATATTTTTTGTTAATTAGTACATGGCTATATCTATGCACCATTATAGCACATTTAATTTTGCACTTTGTAGAACCGTTTTAGACAACATCCTTAAAATTTGCTTTTTTTTATTTATGTGTGTCATCTGTAACTAATGCAGTACCGTTTTACCATAGTCATATTTACAGATTGTCTGGCTTTCACGGGATAAAAAATCTAAAACAATTTTTATATGGCTTAGCTAGTAGTCAATTTTAATTAAGAACCATGATTATGGTCATATTAGTTTTCAATAAAAGACATACTGTGTACACCTATAGGAAGTAAATTCCCTGTTACCTACATTAATGTCAGTTTTGAAGAACAACAACAAAAACAAAACCTGTCCGTCACACTCATTTCCATTGAAAATATATAAGTTATATAAAGTAAATATGGTGGAAACGATGTTGTTAACATAAATAACATTCCCGTTAACCAGTCTTACTAAGCTTACTGCTTAAATGGTTCACGACGTCGTACGTCTATTACGTATAGCGGAATCGTTACAACGTAGTGTCCCGGACCACGCCCTAAACCATTAGGCTATTGAGGCTTAAAAATATGTATAACAGCGTAAGGTGATTGCGTCAAGACACCCACGTCCCAAGAAGCTCTTAATTACCAATCGCATCGGATGTTGTATTTTCGATTCGACTGAGACACGATCAGACGCCGCTCAAATGCACTTGACCTATTAGTACTTTATCTCACACACGGCTCACAAGTTTAAGGTTGGATAACAGACGTGTGTATGCTGTGTGTCAAGCCATTTTATATTAAATTATGAATATATATATATATATCAAGTTACACATTTGATATGTAATAAAATATATTTGGTAAAATTGATACTCATAGATTTAACGTTTAAATTGTTTTTTTTCGATTTGTAAATTTATAGGGAAAGTGAAACTTGTCATTTTTATTGTAAAAATTAATAACAATTCACGTATAAAACGCGTAAAATACGTACAGTTCATTGCAAATAAAGTTTGAGAGATTATATACACATGAAATATAACTAACGATGTACATAACCACAGACAATATAATCATGACAACAAAAACAGTCTCTTGTTGCTTTCTGACGCCTTTTAAGAGCAAGATATTTTTACTATTTTTTTAAATATGATAACTGGGGGCAGGGTTGTATTTGAAAAAAAAAATAAAGCATCCAATAGTAGCAATCGGCCACGTGGTTCCAATGCAGATTAGCGAACTTGCAGGTTTCGTGCAGCTCGTATTAATTCAACACTTAAAATTGCAATCAAAAATTTCATCTTCGCCGGCACCGGAGATCAAAATCGGTTTGCTCGCGTACCGTGAAATTAAAAGCGCGCGCTTACATTGAGCTAACACAGCGCCACGGGTGGTTTATATACATATGCACGATGAATAATTGCAGGACAGTACAAAACTTGGAAGTATAGATTGCCAATTTATCAGTATCTAGTGGATTTTAATTCCTTAGTATTAGTGAATTAATAAGTAGTAAAGAGTTTCGCTTATTCATTTTCATATTTTAGTTCAGTATACGGCGGTAGGGGTATTTTTCCCTAATAACATTTTAGACTTAACAGACTAAAGAAATAATGTGGTGTTTACTACCTCTCTACAACAACTGGAATATAAAACGCTATTTATTATGAAATGTACTAAAACTGTAAGCACTACGACAATTTGGAAACTATATAATTTACTCATTAGCTGAGTGACGACAGTAAGTTTCCAAAAGAAAGTTCTCAATGAACAATCAACGAATAGATCAAAATTTAAGCTTTACTTCATTAATTAAATATTACAAACGATTTTAATCATTCCCATAATTAATCAAGGAGAACTACTGCACTATGGAATTAAGTTCCTGAAATGGTGGGATGTTCATGAAAAAAGCTCAAATGTTTTGTTACAAGGCCAGCAACGTACGAAGGTTTTCTTAAACATCCTTCTTGCTACCCCTATTATAGATAGTATAGTTTATCCTAAAAAAAAATGTCTCCAATGTGAAAGACGCACGGCGGATATCCATCCTTTCACCGTGGACATTTCTCGCCTACAGACGAAGAATTATACTTAATCGTTCCTTGTTGCGTTTCGGAAAGTAACTGAAATAATTTACAGACGTCAGTCTTTTCGCCCCGATTTAATTTGGTTTGCTTTATTGAATCACAACACATCTCACGACAGGCATTATAGTCAAGCACTAGTTGAAAAAGCACAAACAGCAGTAACGCGGCGTTGTATCTTTTATTTTTAGTCTTGAGAAGTGACAAAAGCATTTATTTGCATTTAAATCCATCATGGATGTCGCTGGGCTGGCTTATTATCAAGTGAATAGCATGCTTGTCACTGGTATTCTATAAAAAAGTGACTTAATGACTTAGACAAAGTGTTTATCGACGCAAATATAATTATATTTCATCAATCATTAACAAAGTTTAAGAACCACGTTTAAAAAGAGTTCTTATGGGTCGTAACTGTCTGGCTTTTTAATTTATTAGGTATACACATAATTGGAAACTGTTTAAGTATACCTATTGTGTGTATACTAACATAATTAGAAGCTGTTACTTGTTTCCTTAAATAAATGCCCATGAAATAGAAAAATATTTATACGGCAAAAACATAGTACGTCCTTAAGCCAAACCGAACCAAAGCATTCTTGTACGTATTAGAAATAATGCAACTCGGACCAAAAATATAATTAAAAGCAGACTATTGTTGCCAAAGCACACGAAACTTCAACTATTTGTAGTTTTTAGAAAATAAAAGCTTCATAGATGAATGAATGAAAAGAAAAAGTTTGCTATTTTATTTCATACAATTGCACATTCCGTGTAAGGTAGCCCAAAAATGATAATTATTCTTATATATATAAATGATTATATAAATATATAAGTATATATATATTCGACAGCCGAATTGGTGTAATAATAAGATACACTATCACGTTCAACATTTATTTCTGAAGTAACAATGATGTATTAACACATTTTTCTACCATACTAGACACTGAAACAGAACTACTGAGATTTTTTTTTATTTGTAGCCTTTAAACACAAACGGAACATACTACTGACTATAAGAACGGGTCAGGATTAATTAGCATGGTGTGACGACGTGAAATATTTGTATAACACATCGGGAATTTATATATATACATATATATGTTTATATATTTTCTACAGCCGTATTGGTCTAATAATAAGATACACTATCACGTTCAACATTTATTTCTGAAGTAACATTCATGTTACAACACATTTTTCTACCATACTAGACACTGAAACAGAACTACTGAGATTTTTTTGTATTTTTAGTCTAAAACACATATGGAACATACTACTGACTATAAGAACGGGTCAGGATTAATTAGCATGGTGTGACGACGTGAAATATTTGTATAACCAATCGGGAATTTATATATATATATATATATATATGTTTATATATTTTCTACAGCCGTATTGGTCTAATAATAAGATACACTGTCACGTTTAACATTTATTTCTGAAGTAACAATGATGTATTAACACATTTTTCTACCATACTAGACACTGAAACAGAACTACTGAGATTTTTTTGTATTTTTAGTCTAAAACACATATGGAACATACTACTGACTATAAGAACGGGTCAGGATAAATTAGCATGGTGTGACGACGTGAAATATTCGTATAACCAATCGGAAATGTTTATATGTATATATATATATATCGTCGACAGGTCTATTGGTCTAATTATAATATACACTTTCACATTCAACATTTATTTCTGAAGTAACATGGATTATATTACACGTTTTTCTACCATGCTATACACTGAAACAGAACTACTGAGGTTTAAAATTTTCTATACATTTTTTTGTTTATTTATTTATTTATGATATTTAATATTGATTAAATGGAAACATTAAAATTGGAACACCGTGCACCGTAACGCAACCACTTACTAATATATTATCTCTCCTGATGATTCAAACTGACCGCCGTGGCTTAATACGTTGTGTTGCGTGGTATCCCGTCCTTAACTTATAAACTTTATTAAGTTGATATTACATTTAACACCGATTAACATTAACGTGAAGCAACTGTTTGAAGCCTAATACACATATGGAACTTACTTCTGTTTATCAGAACCTGGCAGGTTAGGATAGGATTAGCATGGTGTGACGACGTGAAATATTCGTAAAACCTATCAGATTTTTTTTCTCCAAGGATCATAATTTATTTATTAAAATTACTTATCGCCAAATAAAAATGTTGAAGTTCGAAGTTATTAACTAGTGAATACTTTTCTCTTCTCTAGAATTTAAAGCACCACTTAGTAGGGAATATTTTATACGATAAGTTATATCATTAAAGAAGTCGAGATTCTGAAAGCATTCACTAACCTTAAGAATGATAGCGTAGATAGGAGGATCGAATAAATTTAAATATTTTGCTAATTTACAATGGTTACATTCTACGAACATACATGAATATAGATGTATGTTTCCTTTCGACAAATACATTCAAATATTAATGTCTTTTTAATCCAGAAGAGGTAACTGCTATTTGGTATACTAATTTGTTAAATGCACTTATTTTAATGCTTATTACGGAATTTTTTTAACATATTGTTAATCAATTCCAAATATGTGCGATGGCGGCTAGTGCTTTTCTTAAAGTACTCCTATACAAAGCAAAGATAAAAAGCGTAGTTAAAGAAATTCTTAAATAAAGGAAAAGTCATGCCTCAGGATGGCCTTAAATAAAATTAATTACCGTTATAAATTATATACAACAAAACGTTACAACCATGTCTTATTTGACACAATTATTCGTTACTCAATATAATTTAATTTAAACAAAATTAATATCACAGCAAAGAAACGCTTAAGCATCGCACGCTAGCAGCCCGCCCGGAATGCGTTCAGACCATGGCACAGGGGTCGATTCCCCAGTAATAATCGCCGTTATCGTTGTAGAAGGGCGTGGGCGAAGCGGGACGACGCGAGCGTTTGCGCGGCTTTCTTTCAGCCTCGACCTCATACTCCAGCGTCGTCCGCCCACAAGCCGAATCTCACACATGGTTTAGCGACGTGCCCTCGCCGGGGTCTAAGAAGTCAGGCTTCTCCGGCAGAGGGCGATTGATCATTTTACCCGAGTTGTTAGAAGCTGTAGACTTGTTCGATTTTATTGTTGACATGTGTTGAGGCCCCGAGATGACGCTGGTCATTGCTTTGGCCGGGCTAACAGTTACGCTTGAATTCATCTTGTCCCGAACTGCTCGCAGGTATGGTCCACGAGGAACAGCTTGTTCGGCTATGACATCGGGAATTGCACCCAAGAATATTTTTTTTTCCTTGTCGCAATTTGCGATTTCAGCATACAAATGAACAGCAAAATCCTTGGGTTCAAAATATTCATGTACTAAAGCAGTTTGTCGATTATACGGGGAAAGTGGTAATAATTTGTCAAGCGAAGGTGTTCGGGTGCCAATACTGATCATCTGTTTTTTGTTCTTTCCTATACGTGGTGAGGTATTTTGGAATGGTAATTCATAAATATTTTCTTCAACATTGACTATAGTAGGAGAGTTAGCATTGCAGCTTTCCTCAACTTTAATCAATTCGTACAAGTGTTCTATCATTTCCCGAGCTTCAACATAATTCTCTGGATCCTCAAGTTTTTCTTTGAGGTTCTCCAGTAACTCTTTAGTTAATTCCTCAGGCAATGTTTGTGTCATTTTGTCATCCATAGGTACTATCTCTTCTGTATATAAGTTAGGAAGTGCAGTCTCTTGAATCATTTCTTGAACTCGCGGTTCATTTAGACGATGGCGTTCGGAATATTCGTGTACAGATAATTGCGAAATGGATCGCGCGTTATCCAAACCATTGTTGAGACCACATAGTCTTTCACAAAAAGAGCCACAAGATGAATTTGAAGAAAGAAGAATATTTTTGATGCTAAGACAGTATCCCTTGTGTCTCATCCACCTTATTAGACTTATGAACATTACAATAACGACGCAGCCTAAGGCAGTGACGATGACTATGCCGATAACTTTTTTATCCCTTTCGCTCAATCCTTCTTCTTCAACATGTTTGTGCGGAAATCTTGGATTCTTTATTTCTACTTGTTTTCCTTGTTGCTTGCTGCGATATGCTTCGCACTCAATATTCTCCTGATTGGTACAAACTTTTTCTTTAAACTCTGTAAACTGCATGTTTTGTTCGGGAACGTTGAAGCAACGAGCAAACATTTCGTCTACTGTACAGAAACTTTCAGATTCAAATGGTTCTACATTTCCATACCCCATAGCTTTACCTATGAATTCAGTAAAGTTACAATGACAAGGATGCCCATAGTAGTTATATGTGTAATACACTTTCGGTGCAATCTTTGCGTAGGCTTGTCCTATAAAGGCTAAACTATTCTCGTTTAATGTTTCGATCTCATTATTGGTGAATGAAAGTTCGTGAGGAGTCGACCCTGGGGCGATAATTGAGAACGAAGGCAATTCGTCGAATGAATTTTTGTTAATATAAAACTTGTTGCATGAAGTGAGCACAAAACCTTTTTCATGGAAGTAGTGGAATATATTATGTTCAATTTTAACATACGCTACTGTGGCGTTAATTGCCCCCGTTTCGACGTTGGTAATTCTGGAAACAAGCGTAAAAATATTATTAACGAAAGTTTCAACTAAGCTTAAAAAATTATACCTAATAGGCAATAACAAAATAAAATGAGCAATGTAACTTACAGGTTTTCTGAAAACTCGAGCTTTGCAACTGCCGATTGTATTGCATTCGAGCCAAACTTATGAATTGTGCAGCCGTAAAATCGAAGACTGTTTATCAATGACTTTTGCGCAAACGATTCTCCTTCAATAAGATGGAAGGAGCAATTTGTTGCCATCACGATATTGTAAGTGTTGGCAGAAAATGCTCCTAAACGGATGACGTGCACGTCAACCGATTCCATATTAATTGACGCGGCTGAAGAACCGAAAGTTTGCTCCGGAATTTCTGCGACTGTTAAATTTTTTAATTCCACCTGAAATAGGAAATTAGGTTAATATAAACTTTAGTAAAAAAACTTTGAAATAACTCGCGTAGCGATATTATTTCGCGGTTGGCTGGGAAGCGCTGCACAGTTTACATTATAGATACTAACCGTCATACCGGGGCCATGTTCCCCGACATTGGCCGCCGTCGGATCTAGTGTGAATGAGCCCGAACCCAGCTGTAGTTTGCGGACGTTACTGATTTCTATCGATAGCAGCCAAGAAAATGCTTCTCCTTCAAATGAAACAAAGTCACAATTTTTGATTGACACCGAGAGTGGTCCTGAAATAAAAGAAACACTATAATTAAACTACTTCTACCACTACACATTACTATTAAAAATCACCTGTAAATAGCAACTCCAATTAATTACCAACTTAAATTTAAATGTGACACGTTCACGATGAAACTTGATGAATGAATACTTTGGCATTAGTCGTTATCGATAGCACTTTACGGATTCACGTCTATTGTCTACGATACATACATGCTTTTGTATTACGGTCTGTTCGAATCTCATGAGTCATTATCCTGTAAAACACGAATACCGACTCGGGGAAACGCGTATTTTTAGATAGCGATCCGCGGACGGGTACGCGTTGCCTCGCTGTTGGATACCTATATATGTTCTCTATTTGGAACAGAATTGATTAGCTAACTTCTGCGCTGCGATATTTTGAATTAAATCAATTGATTTTAAACATAATTCTCAACTAATGGTTAGCCACTGATATATAACATTCGTCCATTTGCAACATAAAGTTGCCTCACTCATGGAAACTAATAAATGAAGCTTATAAAGATACACGAAGACGAAAGCCAATATGCGGTCGGGGAGCGAGTTTCTGACCAATCGACTAGTCCGTTTGATTCGTCGAAGTAAATTGACATGTGGATAACTTGTACAAACGAGTCTGCTTGCAATAAGAGCCGTGAGTTGAGTTGATATTCTCGAGGAAATCAATGAAGTAGAAACGGGTTCTGAATATGACCCTTACTGAATATGTCAATTGGCCAGCAATTATGAAGCTACTTGCAATTTGTATAATTTTATATCACTGGAGATACTCTGTTCGTCAGAACATAATAGTATTCAGAATATTTATATTGTGCCATATATTTTGAAAAATTAAATATACTCGTAATTTATAATAATATAATATTTACATGTTATTGGCTAAACTGGTCTGTATATACGTATACCTGCAAGGAGGTAGGAAGGACGCAAATAGTTTAGAATTAGTCACTCAGTGCAAAGCTAACTGTACGGTCTTTATGCGACTCATAAAGCTCCATCCATTCGAGTACCGACCGATAAAATGGTATAAAATAATAATTTGTTTAAATACCTTATGTTACTTTGTATAGTATCTATATGATATGTTATTTTTTGGAAAGGTAATCTGAATTAGGTCAAACATATCTAATAGTACCTTACTGGAATGGTATTATATGTTGTTGTTAAATACCAATTTACAATATGTTATAAATAATATACATGTACCAACAATATAACCGTAGAACAGAACCTTAGCATCAATTTAAAATCTTTCAACTATTTACAACCACAAGCAGCAATATCGGTAATTCTTGAAATTACAATTCAACAATCAACTTAATATTGATTTACCGCCGGCAATTCCCTAATCAAATAAACGAAGTCGAATATTGGCTTAGTTGTAGAATTGTACCTATGAAATACTCATGACCTCAGAACCAAGCAATCAACAGAATTCTGGATTGGACTGCGTTCAACTATCGAACTATGTAATAACTACCGTCTATGTTTATTTTATTATATCGACGGAATTGCTGTATGCATTCAATATGAATATCTATATAAATAAATATGTTCTTTATTGTGGTTGGTTATTTTTTTTAAATGTTCTTAATATTCTTAATTATAAATATTTTTATGGAAAGAAAAGTTGTATAAGTTACACCGATATTTAACAAATTCGGGAAAATTAGAACACTCTTTTTCTATGGAATAATTTTATGAACACAAGACGATAACTACGATTCAAACGACGGATAATCTTCATAATCCATAAAACGGTAACAAATTAATTTATTGTATTTGGGCGGGACAACGTCTGTCCAGTCAGCTAATATATAATACATATTGGGATTCTTCAAATAAGTTACCTCAACAGTACTAATGACTTATTTTTTCAATATCAGTTCATATTTATGTCGCATTCTCAGGGTTAGATCGTAAACTTTAACCCTATGCATTGGATCATAAGCTGTCATGGCCCCCCATTACAATTCGGCGGAATACAATATCTCTAAATATTTTCTTTATTTTCGTCAAGCAGATTTCCTTCCTTACCTCACAACAGGTGGTAAATCAACACCTAACACTTTACTTAAAATTAGCAATTCTACGCACTAGTGATCGAAGTCAGGTTGGCTAGCGTACCAAATTATAAGCAAGCACTGTGAGCTACCAGAGCCGAGTAACATTTCACAAGCCTCAGTAGTATTTCCTTTAATTGGAAAGGCATGCGTAGTCCTCAAAGACCGATGATAAACTTTGTGTGTAGTCAAATCAGACTACTATAAACTAAGGTAGATCGCAATACATTTTGATATTGTTCAATTCTATTTCGGATAAAGTGAGTAACCATTGCAGACATTGATTAGTGTTCGTTTATATAACGCGTTGAGTGTCAATATATTTAACGATTTGTGTGCTTGCGCTAGTGCTTGCAGGTCAGGACAGAAAAGAATCAACGAATGTTTGGTAGATCTGAGAAGTCTGCGTTAAAAAAATATTTTAACGAGCTTTTTGCAGAATTAGCTTTGGGTGTTTTAACTTTTTTTTATGTGTATCTACATCTAGCGTAAATAAAATAAATCATAACTGCAATTGTTACCAAGTTAATTCATATGTTCACTGGGAATTCAAAAATACAGTATAAAATTAAAAAGTTGAGCGTATGTAATAATGTATTGTAATGTATGTGTTGTAAATCTTATGACACAATATAAAACTAATGTTCACTATTTGATGAAAATGCAAATGCGGAAGTGTAAGTGAAGAGGAGACATTCTGTGGTTGTTTTGTCACACGCTGTGTGCGTCAGGACAGCCTCGGTGCACATGTCGCGACGTCGTTCTTGACACACCATTTCTAAATCACCGAATGTCGAATGAAAATTAGTCTGTATAAGTCTTTGTGTTTTATATTTGAAATGTAGTGTGCTGTTGTGAAATGTCTTAACAACACCACACTATTTTTATTAACTGTCATTCATTGTCTATCATTGTCTGCGAATGAATTTTTTTTGTTTTCTTTCGTGTACGTTTTATTTTTTTCAATTAATGAAATACAACACATAATATTCGCACATAGAAAATGTCGTAATTTCAATTTTAATGATAACAATACCTAGAGCGTGATGTTTAAATTACTTCCCTGCAGTGGCCCTTTGGGAGCAAGCTTATATTGCGTATCGAATAGCGTGGTTAATAATTATGCGGGCTAACCAACCACCTACACAATAAAGTTGTGCCACTTTTTGTGACATATAACAAAAATATATGTACATCTAAAATACCTCCTAACAATTACTCTGTAGTATAGTAAGTCTTTAAAACTTTGACCTAAAGCAAGTTAATTTCAAAGTAACAAGCAACATCCGTTTAAACTTTATTTAATTGGAAATATTTGATGTATGTAATATATATTATATAAAGAGAATACGTTCGTTTTCGTTTGCATCAGTAATATTATTAAACTTGTACTCACGCGTACGTTTGATTATGTAACCTTTAACAAGAGCTTAATATTTTTAAGGCAAACCGACGAACCATAATATCAGCATTAGCTGAATAATGTGAGTTGTTGATCGTATATTTCATTAGCTACAACCGTACCGTAACCGAGGAATAGCAAAAACTACAAAAACTAATTCATGTTTCTGTACATCATTTGAGTGGTGTCATGTGTTTGAATAGCAAACATGTATACATAAAAATACACTTAAATGAGCGCAAATTGGACGCCATCTTTGTAAAAAGGATAGTAAATGTCTGAGAAGCAATACATAAAGTAATGGGTAAATCGTTATGAACTCTTTATCTATATATAATATCCACGCTCATCTTATCGACCTACCTATATCAACGCTTCGTCACCAGAATCTGTACTTTTCTTCTATGAAGTCAGGAGGAGAACTGAAGGCCTATTTAAATAATATAATAAACATGGTCCATACAGTGGAGATTGGAAGACAGGGCCAGATAATCGAGTCCATCCGGTGGCACACGAACCTCGCCTCTCTGTCCAAACCGGTTGTCAGCGAGTACGCAATAACACGTTTCCACTGCTGCCATATCTCTTATATCATGTCAACGCAAAGCCAACCTTCGTTATACATAATAATTAAAAGTCGAATGTGCTATTCATTTTAATACTTATAATCCAGTGTTTATTATAATCCCAATGGTTTTTAAAAGGCTCGTAATCATTAATGGTAAGGCGCAGTAGTTATATATGTGAATGTCTGTAAATATCGAAAAGGTCTTTACCAAAAATACTATATTTGGACCAAAACACTGATGTAATTTATTATGATAGTATTGATTATGTCATTGATTATAATTTCTAAAAGTACATGAAATTATCCAAACATATAAATAACTTGTAAATATATACACATCGTCATTACCCCTGACAAACGATAATTTATAAATCTTTCGCTATCTGCTACGCTGTACAAACATCAATGGTGCCGAAATAAATACATTTCGCAGGCGGCTCACGCTTTGTATCAAGGAAGATCCTAGGGAAGTCGATAGTGGAAACGGACACCTTTCGGGCTCCTTATAGATTATACAATAAATCTACGCCCAATTGATAGGATTGCGCAGAGCATACTAAAGAGTCAGGTGCATTCCCCTATCGGCAGACAGTCGGTGAACTTGGTTCAATTAAATCATTATACTTTCTTTATTGCATGATGACAATGTTATAACTCATAAGTAAAAATACTATCAATACTATAAAATCTACTACTGCTAATAGACAACCAAAATTAACCAACGCCATATACATTTTTTCGTACATTAAATAATATTTAATTTTATTACCCTTGACTTTTCTTAAAATCAACATTGGATGAGAGTGAATAATGTTTATTCACCAAAAATTAAAAAAGTAGTAGCAGCATTTATGTATGTAATGTTTACCACAGTCATGACGCGATATCACGGCATACATAACAAAATCGCTTCGGCTATTTCGTCCTCCGACTAAAGAAAAATAAAAAAATAATTAATATTCGCGGTGCGGTAATAAATAAATTAAACATCGCTCACCTCTAATGCTATTGAAGGTTTTCTCCTCGATGCGCAGCAGATCGCAGTTCTCGATCTCGAGGAAGAGGCTTACAATGGTCAGTTGAACACCTGCATATTTTCTCATTAGAATAATTTTTGTGTCGTATATCTGAATAAATCTTGCGTCTTTAAGATGGGTCAGCGAGTTGGTTCCGAATAGTACCGCCTCAGCACCGGTTACTATGAGATTCGAGGTGGTTACCGGGAGATCTCCTTCCAGTAAGTCCAATTTCTGAAAGTCAAAAATTGATTTAAGGTAACAGACATTAGTCTCCAACTCCACGACGTCCAAAGACGCCCGGACGATCATATGGTGAAGCTTGCGCTAGAATTGCCAATGACCTAACGTACACGTGTCACCTGACTGATGACGGTCGAAAAAGACCTAAAAGAAGCTCGCCTCAACAATAACAATATAAATCCGTACAACAAGGAGAATGCGGACAAGGGAGGCAGACTTAACGTAAATGGAAAAAGTACTAGGAGGAAGTACGAGTAGATGCAAAATAATGCTATAACTAGCGAAACTGATTTTTCATAATTCTTACATTTTATACCTTTTTTCACCAGTCTCGGCATACGGGCAATCAATTTGTTAATGTGTCTTCCATGTTTGTTCCTAATTTCGCATAAAGCATTCCACAATTCTTCTCGCGAGGATGGGCTACGATTACGGTCTTTCCTATCAAGCTCTTCCCACAAAAGTTCAATGGGATTGAGATCCGGGCTCTGATGAGGCCAAACCATGTTTTTTAACACCCCTTTCTCTTCTAAATATCCTCTACATCATTTTGATATATGCTTTGGATCATTATCTTATTGGAAAATGAATCCATCTCCAATTAATCGCAACCCGGAAGAAACTGTAAAATGTTTTTGTACTGTTCCTTTTTCTCAATTCCTTCAAATTTATTATTTATTAATCATATTAATCAAAGTTCTAGTTCCTTGGCTAGAATAGCAGCCCCAGACCATAATTGAGCCACCACCATGCTTGATTGTTGGGACTACACAATCTGACATCATCTTTTCTTGGGCACTGCGTCGAACGTAAATTCTACGTTTTGAACCGAATAGAACTTGGATTTATCGATCCAAAGCACTTTTTTAAAATCTTCTTCGGTCCAATACACCTTCGCATCTCTCAGTCGCCGTTTTATGGTAAAGCTCAATGATAAAGGTTTAACTCGGATTTTGTTTACTTCAATGCGGATTTCTGGTGCTGTTAAGCGTCTATTTCGCTTGCTGGTAACAGCAATGAAATTATCGTCACTAGACGTGGTAGCTCTCGGCCTTCACGAGCGTGGACGATCTTGAAAACTGCCTATATCCCTGTATCGAGTTATTGTGCCATGAACACAAGTCTTCGAAAACTTCAGTTGTGAAGCAAACTCACGTTCGGATTTGGCTTCATTATATGAAACAACGATGGCAGATCGCACTTCACTGCTAATTTCTCGAGCTTTTCCCATTTTATGACGTCTTCACTGTAGAAACCACAAGTTTAGACTAATCGAGATTGTTTGTGAACAAACCCATGTAAACTCGGGTAATAATAAGTCAGAAACACGTTTTTTCAGGAGCTAAATAATCCTAATTATTGATCAATACGTAACAAAAGCAAAGTAATTAGTAATGAGGACATTATATTAAAATATTATTACGACTCTACCACCTGGCTCTAGCGCAGCGTTTGTCAGTGTTTGAAAACAATAGATGTTTATTGTCCAATAACTTGAAAGTAAACAAAAGAATGACTTGTTTAAATATTCGATACTAACAATAGAATATACAGATGTGCATTTTTTTTATTTATCCTATGGGATATTATTACAATTAATAGATATTTATGTGCGGTGTTAAACATTTGGCTGGCAAGGTATATTTGGTAAGTGAGAAGTCAACATTCCGAAAGGTATCGACAATTAAATTCTATAAGACTCACCATATTTAAATATTTATTGGCAAAGGCTTTAAAAAATAGTCAGCAGCTGTTTATTTAAACTTTAATTTTATTTTATTAGTTTGTTTTTTAAACAGAACTTATTATTCTTAATACATAATCGTCCATGTTTTCGATGACGAAATATTAGTAGTTAAAAAAAAAAGATTTGTTTACAAGTAGCCACATTTGCACAGTTGGCTTTAGATTTGCCTAGGGTTGTAGTGGCTTAACAAAGACTTTGAATAACTAATAACTGTATATTCTATATTATGCAGAATGTTATGTTCATTTATTTACAATGACCGTGAAGTCTGTTATACATTAACACTGCTATACTTGTACCGTGTGTAACAAGATAATACACTACTATTATAAAATATTATACTCTCATTTAATTTAATTGTTATGCCTTAAAAACAGGTATATTCCATGAGTTTGTCATGTCATCCTATTGAGGGTACTACATACACATAGTAAGAGATTGCCTCTTGAGATATTTTTACCATACTCTTACAATAAATCGTGTCCTTACTATCAGAAACAAAGTGTGGATGTGTTATTTGTAATTTAGTGTGATAGTTTAAAATATTCGCGATTTGACTGTATTTTAGTGAATATTTCGGTTATACAGAAATCGGCACAGAAAATTTGTGCACCTTTGTTTTACCAATGTTTCGGCCAGATTGGTCCGATCGTATATTTGTATAAAGGCTACATTATTATTATTATTAACATTAACCGTACAACACATTTTAAGGCTCTAATGAAACTTTTGATTATATCTGTCAATGATCACATTCAAAACAATTTAACTGAAGGGAATCATCAGGGAAATGCTAGGCGTTAGAAAATATACCATTCATTTTCAATAATACTTTCATTAAGTAGTTTGAACTATTACTAAAATCGAAGTGAAACGTTATGAATTTATTTGTTGCTTTCGATAAGCAGTGGCTTCTTGTGGGTAGCTGATAACTGTTCGAGTGTATTAGTCATAAACAAAAGATAGCGTTCTCACTCACACGTGTTCCTCGGAACTTTGTACGTGGCGCATCTTCCTCTTTGCCCGTTTATACCAGTGTTTTTTTGTTTTATTTTAGCCCCAAATATAATTTATATGCACGGTATTAAACATAGCAATGAATATACCTAAAACATTTAATATCATTTGATATAATAAATAATTATATTGATTACAATATACGATTAGATTAAATGACAATAAAGTAGTGTTACAACAAATTGTATCAATGTATTCACACACTATTCGGTTTCCAATTCGTGCAGTGAAGTCCGACAACTCTACAAAAAGAAGATGGAGATGACACGTCCGCTCTCACATGCGCCACGCTAAATAAAAATAAACGGGCCGACTAAACAACCGGAGCCAATTGTATGTTGACTTTCGTGGCTACTATTTCATGAGTAGTACTTCACCAGAATGATATCAGTTGTTTGTTGTGTTGAGGAATAAATTGATCTTACAAAATTTCAAAACTGCTGCAAATCCGTTTTTGCATTATTTGTAAGAGAGTTTTTAAATAAAATAAAGTAAACATAGCTTACAAAGCGACCTCTCTGATCTTTTTCATTCTCTGAGCTGTACTGAAGTTTGCAAGTGTCGAGTTGCGTACTCAACTCGTGACTCAGAATCTGATCCGGCCAGCTTTGTTTTGCAACTTCGTACGAAGTAGTGTTCGCCTTTTACGGCCTTACAACTGATGACTGCGATACTGTCCACACTCGTTCACTCTCAAAATTCGAACTCTTCTGTGAAGTTTACGTCATTCAAATCAGTAATGCTATTTACATTATAATTAAATATATATATATATATATATATATATATATATATATATATATATATATATATATATATATATTTACAATCAACTTCTGCGTTTCAAAGGACGCCTATTCTTAGGAAGATCCGACAAACAATGTCCGTTGATTTGTGCTAAGTATTCGTGAACAATAGATGGGAGTGTCCGCGGCGGTACCGTAGTGCACATTTTTGCGTAAAGCAAACGTTTAATTCAGAAACGTTAAAAAGACGTAAGTCACGTGTTCTCGAGTTGTTTGCAATCGATATAACGTATGTTTAAATATACAGACTCTCGTTTACCCTTGACATATACACGGTAGTCGTAACTGAAACATATTCGATATTGAAATCCAATTTTTATAAAGCATAAAAAAAATAGTTTACCGAGAATTGAGCTAACCGATCGCTAATTAAATAAGCTATTATATATTTAACTTGATGCACTACTGGAGTTAATCATAGTAAAATATATACAATAATATATGTACGTAACAATCCGATACAAAAACAAACTGTTTTTATTTATTTAATAATTTTTGCTTTTCACCAATGATATTTATTCGTTCATTACACACAGCTTGTTGCTACTTAGTCTTCATTAAATTGGTCTTCATTTAGTGAGATTTGTGGCACGAAGCGATAAGGTCTATCGGCCAGCAAGATCGTTGCCCTGACACAAGATATTGTGCTATGTGCCGCCACCGCTAAGGTCTAAGTTGGCGTGTAGAGTCAGATTCGTCTCTAGACAAACGAGCCTAAGTATAGCAGAGGCGCTTCAGTCGCGACAGAATTGATTCTGATTTCCAATTTGGTGCCCCGGGTTCATAAGGCCATTCGTTGGTTTAAGTATTTAACAAATAGCTATATGAACTGATTTTGAATATTGAGCTCAAAAAGGTTTAATATAAGTAATTTTAGATTTACTAAAATCTAATGTTCAATCAGACACTTTTATAACTATTATATAAACTTAAACGACTAGACAGAATGCTACAATAATTCAATTAACATACAATTGGTTAATAATAATCAAGTATTATATGGTATTAGAACGTGTTTTATATTTAATCGAATGCTTTGACAGTTTTAATGAATTCTTCTTAAAAGCTGCTATAGCAACAAACCTCGATATCCAGGTTCCGGTTTCGTACAGATGTTATTTTTAACTATCCGTCGGACCGAGAGGATATTGAAAAATTATATTAAAATGTATAAGTTTACGTAATTCGGTAAAAGTTATGTCAGTAAACATATTCGGTGTGGTACCGCCTTAATAATGTAACATATTATAAAATCAGCTGTGAAAGAGTGTATATAGAGGGTATCGTCATGTCGCCTAGTCTGGTGAAGGTGACCATAGTAATGTACTCCTAGGCATATCAGCCATAAAGAGGCGTCGGCCACTTTATTGTTTGAGCCTATTACTATTTTAAATATATACTTAACTATGTTTTGTGTATAAAATAACACATTTGTTTTTAAGACATGGTGTACATTTATATCGTATATCTATTGATAAAATTTCCCCTTTCTGATCAACCATTTTATTCTTTGCAATAATAATAGTAATTAAACTTGTATCAATGAAATCAATTTGTGTATTTCTTAGTTAATAGTAAAAAAAAATTTCTTTTCAAGCGATTACGTTTCTAAATTTTATCAATATTATTTAAATATTTAGACATTACCTATATATGCCATTGTTAAAGGTTGTTATTGTTATTTATTTGTTGCTTTTCTCGTCTCAAATACTGTATTCGGTCCTAAAATCCGTTCCTTCAATTGCTAATCAAGTTTCATTATTAAAATTACCATTACAGATTTTAGCTATGAGTAATGTACACTCAAAGTACCGTCCTTGGAAGACGGAACAGTGTATTGTCCACCACACGTAGGTATTCCGTTTCACTAATGTCTAGGCGAAACGTTTTTAAATAACACTTGTTATTCGATTCTCACCTCTATGGGATGTTAATTGTGTTGAAAATTAAACAAATTTACGTCTGAACATGACACGCCACCGTTCTAGTTACATTCAGGCCGTATGGTGCGCTAGTTATGAGATACTGTGACATTACGCGTAATCAGAAATCATCGCCTACAAATTAACAAATCTTTGTAGTTGTGGAAACTTCACTGGTAGACAAATTGTTCGTGTATATATATATATATACTTTTTGGAATTTATAGTATTTCGTCTGGTTAGTCAATTAACCGGATGAACTATTTATAAATTTCCTATATATATCCTGGATTTTTCATTGTGATTGCTTTGTTGGGTAAATAGTTTAGACGTCCTTTTATATTGCTTGTTTACAAAAACAAATTCTATGGGTGCAAGCTAAATGATTTGTAAAAATAAAATACAGGGCCTCAACCAGTATCCACATGGGTTGTGAGTAGAAATTACTACCGGCTGAGGTAATTATTTCTGCTTTTAAGGTATTCTCAGAATACTGGATTTATTTTAAAATATTGTATATGTTTACTATATGTGCCCGCGCTCTTGGTTTTTCATAGTAATTGAGCCTGAACTGGACTTGATCTCGTTTCCGGGTTGTGGTGGGTTATGCTTGCTGTCGCGGTTTTTTTAACTACTTCTTAGCCTGTCTTTTCTGAATATAAAAGCTAATAGTCTTAAAGGGCTTAGATGTGCTCCCCAAAATTATAAAAAGGCAAAAGAATGCTGAAAAAACAAGAACTTGGCGGAGACTTGAAAACGCAATCTAGGATGGAAAATTGGAATCTGAAAGTGAAACAAAAAAAGTTCAGCAAGAAAAACTGATGTCGGCCGCAACTGAGCGGAATAGTTTTTTCTTTAAAATGTTTCGCCCGGTAGAGAGCTTTGTTAGGGCTGTTCGGTTCTCACTTGACTCTTAAAAGAATGAACGAGCGAGTTTTAAAGAATTATCTATTAGACAGCAATAGCGGTACCGGAAGATTTATAGTGTGTTTCATGTATTTATTTTTTTACAAATTTGTAACCTCCTACGAGTAAGACATATTGTGTGGATTTTTAAGAGGTTACATTTTAATTATTGATGCAGAGCTGAATCTTCCACCCTAGATAGTTTAAACCAGAGTATAGCAAGCATAGTCAACATAAAGTATCGTCATCGATGAAATTGTTAATGACAACGCTAAATATTGAGTTTTGTGTGTATCTGATTGTCAAGGAAAACAGCCTAAGGAAACGCATAAGAAAAATCCTTTTTTTTTTATAAATCCTCCTGCTTTGCTTTTAGTACAATATTGTAATATGTTTTTTCCGTATATAATTGTCTCCAGCATTTATATCCTCAGTTAAATGTTTTTACGTTAAATTTTCATGATATTCGTCAGAGTGAGTCTCGTAGACTGGGCAGTGTGTTCAAATGCAGCTTCCACGTCGCCGCTGCATTCGACACCCGCGCTAAGATGGTTTAATTTTAATATTAGACTACATTCCCGGAATGTGTGCGCTGACGCCGCACATATAACGTGAATGGACCAGATCTCGATTAATAACATTTGACGAATTTGTTTAATTTTTCCTTTCATTTATTTGAATTTGTCAAGTACAATTCTGTTCCATATCCTCCAATTTGTTATAATTTAAAAGTTTACTATATATAACTTAAAAGATTACGACGATTGAATTCTATCGCTCTGATAACTTTGATTTGATTAACTGATAAGTGTGGGGAAACGGGTCTGGGATTTTACGGATAGTACATTTTTTTTTAATCGTAATGTAATTTTCACTAACATCTCTCTTGATACTATTAACACCGCAATTCTTAGTCAACATCTGTAAGCGTTGAAAGATAACGCAAAGATACAATTATCTTAACATTTTTGACTTATTGCCGCCTAGGATCTGCTTTAAAATAACTTGCGAATATATATCCCCGCATCATCGTATGTGAAGACTATTGTTATCTAAGAAAGTGTAAAACTATTTAACTTCGACATATTCAACTATTTAAAACGTAATCTTTTCTAAATAGTACTTATATTCATCTGAAAGCGACGAAATCTTTTGTTATTTTCAATTAGATTCCTATTGTTGTTGACGCGAACGAAGCTCTATGGATTAACTAAATTGCATTCAATAAGTAGTGAGGGCCAATCAAATTTCGCTTCAGAGCTTCTTCGGTTACACGCGAAAAAGAGACACGATATAACGAGTTGCGATAATGAGGGAGAAAGTCTGCGACCTCAGGTATACCCATGCACCGCCGAAGTCTGTCCTCTCATTAAATAAAGTATTATATTACTTATATAAGAGTCAATTCTAGAGAAAGTTTTAAATTATCACACTACGGCTGAATTAAGATCAACATAAATTTATCGAAGTTGGCTTGACATTATCATTTTATATCAATATCGATTATATTTTTTATTGTATATATCTTTGCAATATTTATGCGGGACATACACTGCAGGCCAAAAGTTAAAGACCATCTTAAATAAAGTAGGAAAATAAAGTAAAACTCCAATAAAGTATTAAATGTTTAATTAACATGCTTAATCATCTAATAGAACATTGATTGACAAACTTAAACTTCTTTAAAAGCGTAAAGAAATATTAACAGTCCATGCAAAAAAAGGCTATAGTTGGCTAAACTGATTTTTCATCAAAAACTCCTTTACATTTTATGACTTTTTTCACAAGTCTCGGCATACGGGCAATCAATTTGTAAATGTTGGCAATCCACATTTCTTCTCGCGAGGATGGGCCACGATTACGGATGTTCCTATCAAGCTCTTCCCACAAAAGTTCAATGGGATTGAGGATTGAGGAGGCTCTGAGGAGGCCAAACCATGTTTTTAACACCCCTTGTGCCTCTTTCTCTTCTAAATATCCTCTACATCATTTTGGGCTATGCTTTGGATCATTATCTTGTTGGAAAATGAATCCATCTCCAATTAATCGCAACCTGGAATAAACGGCATTTTGTTCTAAAATGTTTTTGTACTGTTCGATTTTCAAAATTCCTTCAATTTTAATCAAATCGCCAGTTCCTTGGCTAGAGAAGCAACCCCAGACCATAATTGAGCCACCACCATGCTTGATTGTTGGGACTACACAATCTGACATCATCTTTTCTTTTCTAACGCAGTGCGCGTTGAATGTAAATTCTACGTTTTGAACGGAATAGTTCAAACTTGGATTCATCGGTCCAAAGCACTTTTTTAAAATCTTCTTCAGTCTAATCTCGATGTGCAGGAGCCCACGGCATCCGTTTTTCCTTGTTTTGCTGCCTTAGCAGAGGTTTTCGACAGGCAACCCGCCCATAAAACTTCACATCTCAGGCGCCGTTTTACTGATAAAGGTTTAACTCGGGTTTTGTTTACTTCTACGCGGATTTCTGGTGCTGATAAGCGTCTATTTCGATGGATAATTATGTTGTTTTGTGCGGTCTTAAACTTTTGGCCGGCAGGGTATATCATAATGCTGCACACGGCGAATGCATGAGATATTTCTGTCGACGTGTGACCCCACCATTTACATGAATATAATCTGACTTGTAGATCGCTTTGCGAATATGTTTACATGTTATATATTTACACTTAGGTATTATATTAAATTTGCATCGACATATTTTGTAAAGAAGAAGCGAACGTGCCTAGTAACATATAATACGTAAAGCATTCAAGCGGTGTGTCGTATGGTCGTCTGCTCGCAGGAAGCCATCTTTCATTGCTTTTTTTACGGTCTGTCCCATGCGCCCGCGAGTATATGCACTCACTACGAGCATCGACTGGTTTGTTTCATTTACAATTTTTTATAAATACCGTTCCGACGAAACCACGCTAAAGATTGCGCCTAATAATATTACACATATTCCAAACATAAAACTGTTATTACTCAATCCACTTTCTTTATGAAACTAATAAACATATTCAATATATTTTTATATCGTGTTCGTTGATTGTGTATTTGCAATAATTCCGGAAGCGTGAACAGTAACGCCCTGAACAATACACGTAGGCTGCATGCAGCCGGTCCAGTCCCCATTTAACTGCTATAATAGACAATGAACCCGCGGGGGACATGACAACTGTAATTAACTTCCTGCGTTCCAGTTACGGAAACAAAGACCCTTTAACGTGCATCGCGTACCCATTGAAAATCATATGTCGATTATGTTCCTGTGTTGAAACGGTATGCAAATTCACTGACACATTTCTGTAAATATAATTATTTTCTTGAAGTGAAGCCGTTTGGCCTATTTGTTTTAGCCCATTGCAGTCTATGAAACTATCCATCATAAATAAAATCATCACCCCTGGATACAGCTTATTTTTTTAATATTTTGTGCAGAGGAAGGTAAAAGATGTCGGTGTTAGGTATTTACTCACTTGCACATTAGTTATCTTTTTATAAATATTTTCTGTCTTTTAGGCCCTTATCTACGTACTTTATGATTTTATTTTTTATATACGACGTTAGTATCTGACATTAAATAGTAATCTAATCGTAGAACTGTGTCCTTGGTTTGGCGTTAAAGAGCATTTTTTATATCTGAACCATCGATGTCCTAAAGTTACTACAACGAGGTATCAAATGAAAGATCTGGAGACCTTTATTACTGGTTACTGGTACATTCCATCTTAGTCCTCAAGGGTGACAACTCATCTGCATTATGATTCCTTATTAAGGATGTATGTATGGTAGATTTCATGGGCCACAGGAATCACTGGTCATCAGGTGAACTGTGTGTGTGCTCGCTTGTTACTCTCCATGAAATAAAAAATAAGAGAGTGGTGGAATCACGTGGTCGATAGGCAGAGTTTACACTTGAGGAAAACCAACGCTAAATATCGTATCGTGAGTTACGCTGTGGAGTACGCAGTGGTGACTGAATCTGGAGACCCAGTCACCACTGTAAGTACGGCATTCTGTGTCTGTCCTCAGAAGTGACGACGCATATATATCTTAGATCTTCGATGAACGTGGGTTCGGGTGTTTTTTGCACCATTAGATGTGTTCGCACTTATCTTTTTTTTTAAATATTGTATGATGAAGTGTTATTTTTATGGACTGTAAGACTGTTCCTTTGCAAGAGCTTTATATGCTTGCGCGAGAAGCATAATATACTTTTCCCAATGCTGAGTAAGTTAGGCTTTGTCGTTTACCTATACCTATCCTGTGATATGTACTATAGGGAAATAAATAATAAATATAAAAAGGCCAGTATACATAAACGAGAATAATTAATTTATTTGGTTTGGTATGTCATCGTACATCATTCTCAACATCGCCACTACCTGTTAATTTTTGATTTCTTCAGTGTCATCAGAATACCATAATAAAATCATTATTTGATTGTCTTCAATAAAATTGTTTATTTAACTATTCCTAGAACCATAAGACTAGATTCGGTTTTGAGTCAATTAACGATACGATCGCGACCCAGATTTAATTTTTATATTTAATTATAACCCAGATTTTCTAAAACAAGACCCGAAATATTTTAACATTTTCCGTCATCCCTCTGTACATTACATAGTCAATAACTTTTATTATAAAGTTTAGAAATAACGGGTCACTTAAATGTCTAGCTTTTAATATAATACATAAGGTGTTAGTTATGTATAAATGTCGATAGGAGTGTCTACTCGTTATAATACTATATCGTTAGTGTCAATGTCCGCGGTCGGTATACAACTGTCGGCCGCCAGATTATGGGTTACAACAAAAATTACCAGTTGTGTTGCCGGAAGCGATGGATGACACAATGCAATAAACTATCTTTTCTATTATATAAATTTAGAGCAATTATATTTCTTTATTATAATTGGGTTGCTATGACGTAGCCAAATCCTTTAGAAATATTGCAGAAATACTATTAAATAAGGTTAGGTAGCCTAAAAGTATTAACATTTAAGCTAGTCAAATTAGCGAATGCGCCGGTGACGTAAATAGACTGATCAGTATTTAAGACAACTATCCCCTTCACGGCCGGTAAAAATGAGCGAGAGGGAAGACATGTTGGCGAGAATATTTGGGCCAAATCATTTCTGGGCTGCCCAACGAGTGTTTACACTGTGTAAATTCTTTACACTCTACTTCATATGTATATATACATTTATATGTATATATTTTTATTCACATTATAAATGCTTATATTTATGAGGTTAATATAGGTAGTATTTTGCAATTTTTTTACACTGCTAGAGCTGCATTGTGTTTTAAACTGCAGAATGAATGGGTCAGATCGACCGGGCCTACCATGCACTCACAGAATACCACCGCAAAATAGCAGCATAATATTGCTGTGTCTCGTCTGGTGAGTGCGCAGGGATCCGGAGACCTTTATTACTGGTGACGACGCATTCTATCATATGATTCCTTTTCAAGGATGAATTCCGATGTCATGGGCCGCAGGTGTCACTTACCATAAGGTGAAAACTGTTTGCTCGTTTGTTACTCACAAAGTAATAATAAAAAAACAGTCCCTTCATTTGTAGTAAAGTAGGCAAAGTAGTAATAGGCCATATATAAAAACTCCACTTCTGGACATCTCTACAGTGGGTTTTATAGCATAGTTCACCACGTGACTCCGACTTAACATATCTCAGATATACAGGTTTCCTCACGATTGTTTTCCTTCGCCGCCTAGCACGTGGTAAATGAGCACTTAAAATTGTAATTAATAATTACATCGGTGCGGGCACCGGCACGAGATAGGGCTCGGTTTGCTCGGGTACCGCATTTAGACACCACGCTACCACAGCTATTGTATTGGCAGCAGATATGCGAACAGTTTTATATTGCCTATATAACAATATAACAACTGAACTAATTCAAGATCACAGTCTGTAAATACATATATAGCACAGTTTATGTACCCGTGTAATATTTACTTCGTTATTTATTTATTGTATAGAGTGTGACAAACGAGGACACTTCACATTCATCCTTGATAAGGTATCATACACCTGAGGACTAAGATAAAATGCTTTGGTACTATTAAAAATAGTTTCAGGACCATAACGGTATTTCACGTTAGTATCCCGAGGGCATGGTCCTTGCCGGTCGAGCCAACCCATTTATGCCGTAGCTAGAAATAACCTTCATCGCGTCTCTACCAAAATTGTAGTTTTACGCTATCACGATATCGTATTAAGATGTCGTATGCGTTATAGTTTATTTCCTAAGTATTTGTCCACAGCTAAGTACATTGTTTATTGAGAGGGAATTAATCACTACCTTGGCTTTGTCATTTTACGTGAATTGATACTGATAATAGTTGTTGACATGAATTGATACTGAGGTTACATTGTTCTTAGTGGGGTGTGGTCGAGTTCATCATATATTAGTTTCATCGTTTTTTCAATATTTTATATTTTACCAATTATTATAGCTATTAGCATTTTCGTGCTGATCGGTAATAGTACAAAGTAATAAATAAATGTTTTCTAAATAAATATATTCAAGTCAAGTGGCCGAACGGCGGTAAAACACTTGTTGCACGAGTCTCCGGTCGGTGGATAAAGATCGTAAGAGGAGGGCTCCCTTAAGACCGCTTACAATCAGCCGTACGACCCCCAGGTAGTTTTGTCTTTGTTTACAATTATATAGCGTTGGAAAAAAAACTTCATATAAAAACATGGTTTACGATCAGGTAAAGGCTTTCCTTACACTACCCGCACTATGTATTGTAATATGTCCAATATTATTTATAATACATGTAATAAATATGTAAAATAATATGGCGAATATTCATATGAAACCCACAAAATATTAATTACCTTTCCTGTACTATCAAATCCAGTTCTCCATTTTTAAATCACGTGTCACACCTCAAATATGCCTAAGTAATTAACGGAACAAAGAAGTGATTGTGATGTTTATTTTATTTTTATGGTTGGCTTTAAAGTTGAATACCGATAGTTACGTATATAATTTAAAAAAAAAATCGAGTCTACTCACATAATCATCTAAAATTTTAATAGTTATATTGATAGAAACTTTTGTAGCAAATCTTTATAGCGACTACGTGACTTTTAAGCGCCGGTCGTCTGTCACATATACTAAATGTGGCTGGCTTCTCCTATATGACACATCTGTCGTAAACAATTGGAAAAGTTGTATACCTGGTTATTCGGGACGGTGCAGTTGACCGTGGTCCATGACGGGTGTTCGGATGCATAGCAGGCGCAGTATATGGAGTCGCACACAGTGTAATGCTCTGAACGGGCAGCATAGGCCACCGCAAGAAGCGCAAGGAACGCGGGTACACGCGACATACTGCCGCGCTGAGCGCGAACGACCGCGCACTCCAACTGTCATGCACTGACTGGCTCCCAGCTCCACTGCGAGAGTTGCCGTGCTACTAATATAGGTTTCTAGAGATGTCTGTATATGACGCACTTGGTAATTATCGACATGGATGATTTTATTTAATTAGGATAATTTTCATTGTTTTTGTTGATCGGTATCATTAATGATGTATGTATTTTATGTTTTCGATTATTATTATTATTATCATTCCATATTCATTACATATTCTACATTTTATTTTTCAATATCAATTAAGGGTTAAACTATTTTCAGTAGACGTGATTCTTGTAAACCATGAAAACCTATAATGGTACTTTATTGGAAGTTCATTTTTGTTTAAATATACATCATGAACAATATGCAGACCATCTTTGTTTTCATTATACAATAATTTATAAATAACAATAAAATCTGTTAGTGTTATGTGTTTATAAACTTTTGCACTACAAGCATTCGAAACAAAGTTGTTAAACACAACCTACCAAGACTGTGTTGACTGATGGCAATCAAACTATATATATTTCTTAAAACAGTAGCGCCACTAGCGTGAGGTTAACCGGCACCATTTTGACCAGAACGCCTGCCCATCATGGTGCGTATCGCTAAATCTTCGAACTACAAGACTATTCCTAATAGTTTTAAGAAATCGATTATTGTTAATTTAAAATTATCAAGAAAAGGCCTTTATTAGAATTTACTACATTGTTAGAGAAAACTGTTAACAAAGTTTTCTCGAACAATGTAGTAAATTCCTAAATGAATATTTAAAAATTGTTTGTTCGACATGGTTGTTGTATTTATGAAATAGATAAATAAATAATGAATGAATTCAAAAAAAGAATTATATCACTTTAGGTCTTTGCTTTATCACAATCAACATAATCTTTTTTTAACAATTTTTTATTAGGTAATAAATTATTTATATATATATATAAATAATTTATTATTTAATATATTTATATATAATATAAATATTTATTAAAATATTTATATATATATATAAATATTTTATATCGATACTGTTACCTCACTACGCAATGATAGAAAGGTCGGGCAGGCGCAATAGCGGCCCTTCGAGTTTGAGATGCACTTGGTGCTTCCCGTTCTTCAGTATCACTGCGTCAAGTAGGCCAGTATCGCCATGTATACTGTTATTGGTTTACTTTAAATTGATGAAGATGTATATGGGTTCCGAATGAAAACATGCAATTTTAAACAATTATAAATTCGTCTATAATATGATAAGAAATTGTTTAATTCAAAAATCAAATCAAATCAAATCTGGTCAAATCTGTTTTGCGCTTCTTTGCTAACTGCTATTGTTTGCTATGTAAGTTGATAGACAGATTAATGTTTAGTCAATGTATTTTGACCAAAATGGCTGAACATTAAATCACACTAAAGAGGAATAGCTGTTTACCAGTGGCTTCTTAACTCGACGTACGAAATAGTAATCATCCGGATTCTTATGCGTCTTATGGGTCACGCGAATCCCCTCTTGCGGTTAAATCCTGTCTCTAAGTTTTCACTACATGTTTATATTCTTCCTATTAATTTCATACACGGTGAACTGTGTATTCATTTGTAATTTCTCACGTTTAAAAAGAAAAAAACATACAAGTCTTAAAAACAAATCGAATAAAGTCCATGCAAACAATAATGGTCTAACCCTGATGTGGTGAGGTCCAAGTCGGATAACTTTGGACAGTTACAAGTTCACATCGTTATATAACAACATTTTGCTAGCTGTGCAATGTGCTCTAACACGGTGCAAATCACTTAGACTATGAAATTAAGCTTTGCCACGGTACCACGGTAGTTGAAGGTTACTACACTGTGACATCTGAATTGGATTCACGAGTAATTGCACATCGTTTTTGACACTTAAAAGTTTTGATTTTATTATTGTATTGAGGGTGACAAATGAGCAGTTCACCTGTTGGTTGGTGATTAATGTGGTCCATGACGCCCACATTCATCCTCGATTAGGTGTCATAATGTATCGAGGGAAGAAGCTCTTGTTACCTTTCGATTGACGCAGGTACCCACCGGGCACGGGTGTTTCGGTGAGTACCCGAACAGGATTGAATGCGAATCCTGGTCCAGAGGATCGGGCAAGACTTCTCTCCGCCAGTCGTAGTAGCGGCTGCGCTGGCGGATAAAAATGCGTGGAAGGCGCTGGTCTCCTTCTGTGAAGCCGTAATGGTACAGAAGGAGAGCGCCGATCGTGATCGGGAGAGGGCCGATCCCGCTCGGAGACGGCGACGCCGGACCGTTGGCGACGAACGCCAGGGCCCGGCAGCCCTTTAGTCCCGGGCATAATAATAGGGCTAAGGTACCCGCTGCCTGTTGTACAAGGCGTTCAAGTTCGCGGGCGATCAGCGTGGGGGCTCTGACCGTCCGGGCAAACGAACCCGGGGAGGACGGTGACTATATGCATACGAGCCAAAAGATGGCCTGACTGAAGGTGATCACTACCACGACACTAGAGGAGTGGTTAGTTAAGGCTGTGTGCGTGTACTATGTTAGTTATTACTATCGTTTTACTATCCTTGACAAAAGCATTTATAAGTTTATAAGCGAAAACTCAAAAACGTGATGTGAAACGTTAATGTGTTATGAAAATGTCGGGCAGTAAACGCTTTTAGCACAACACGTTTATTAAGTATATTAAGTATTAGTATATTAATTCCATATCCGATAGTCACTTTAATTGTGCTAGAGCCACACTAACGGCTGGTTTCTGGTTGGTTTATAGCATGAAGCTCGTCTCTACCGGGGAAGCACCGCGACCTCATACAATACCAACCAAAAGTAATAGCATTACGTTGCTTTCCGTTCATAACAGTCCACAGAAGAGATTTCGTATCAATCGGTGTAACTTGATTCTTTTTTGAGGACATGTTGGTCGATGGCATCACATGCTTTTCAGGTGAACTGTGTTTCTGGATTGTCAACCTTAAAATTTAAAGAAAAACGTGATTTTTTTGGATTTTAGACATAACCAATTGATAACCCATTGTTTAACACCTATTTAACTAATCACTATTTCTAAGAAACAAATTTAAACGACTAATTGGTAATTTATATTAAATAATACATTTTACATATGTGTTTAGTAAATGAACACACAAAATATTTTTATTGCTGCATTTAAGCATCGATAGCCTTAATGGTTTATGGTACAGTTTGCGAAACTTAACATCGTTGGTTCTAATCCGTCATTAGACTATTGTACCGAGCACAAACATTATACGCTTAGTTGAGTGTTTAGTAATACTAATACTATTGTTAGTATATGGTAAAAAAAATATTTAACGAGCTATTGATAGGACCAAATATTTACCGAGGGAACATTTTTTTTAGGGAAATATCTATAGAAAGCTACCCTGCTATTAATTATTGATGTACTTAAAATCACGATGATTAGAAAATAAAACAAGCAAAAAATATTTTTATATATATTATATATTTTGTTCGCAAAAAGCTATTTGCTTTTTTTGAAGTCTAGCAAGAGCATGATTATTGCAAAAAATTCCGAGAGCAATGAATGTGTTGTGCTATGTTCTTTGTAACGGAGATAGTATTGTAACACGGATGTTTATCTCTCAGCGGACGACCGTGTCTCTTGTACCTGGAATAACGAGATGGATATCCCCAAGGATGGAATCCGAAGGTACTATGCCGCCAACTTACGTTCGCATAAAAGCCAATGGTTGGTGGAACCATGCTTTAGCTACTTTACGGCTGCTGTATAAAACAGATTGCCCGACCGGGGAAGGGCTACGTCCACACAGAATTTTATCGTAAAATTTTCGTATGTTGTGTGTTAATATCCGGGTACCCATTTACAGCTAACGAGAGATAGCTTTACCCGTTACTCAATAAAAATAGCAAAATGTCCCTGCGTAATAAAATTACACTATACAATACAAAGCGTGCATCCGACCCATAATGACATACGCAAGCCCCGTCTTTGCGCATGCTTCCCCGCGTCACATTCACCGACTTCAGGTAATACAAAATCGTTTCATGCGCAAGGCCACCGGTGCACCGTGGTTCTTGCGTAATGAAAATCTACACATAGATCTTGAGCTGCCGACCATAGCTCAGTACCTGAAGCAGGCTTCCCGCCGATATTTCGACTCTGCCGTCACACACTCTAACCCCTTGATTGTAAGTGCCGCCACTTACAATCCCATCGCGAATCACAGATTCACCCGCGTCCGAAGGAGACCGAGGCACGCTCTCGATGACCCCGACGACGTGACTACCAGGCCCAAGCCCTTCATAAAACACAACACACGTACATTGCACCCTCACATCGCCCCGCCGACGGCGAGGGCGTCACAAACAAGGATATTCGCGATACCGCCATGTCACTGGTCGGTTCACTCCAGTCCATACAGATAGAAGCGTCGCTGGAGTTTCTTGCGCCACTTCTTCTCCAGCGCCCACGCATTCCGAAGTGGTGGTACAGATAGCTAATAATCATAGCGAATTTAAAGAATCCTCTGTCAGAAGCAACTGACCGAACCGAGGTTCGGCCCTCTCGGGCACCCTCGAGTCAGACGCTCTCGCGAAACAAGGTAACGGTCCAAGCCGAGGCTCCCTCTCGGGAGCCCTTGTGCTGGTTACCTATATATAGAGTTCTCGACTGAGTGCCATTAGCGCTCGGTCACCTCTCGACCCGGTGAAACTGTAAAAGCCCTCGGGCTAACAGTGGCCTTCAGCCCGAAAAAAAAAAAAAAAACGAGAGATAGCAACTCCAACATCAAGGGCGACAACAATGCATGTACACCCTGAATATGTGTTGAGAACGGATGTAGATGACAACGTTAAGTCATCACCTACCATCAGGTGAACTGTATGCTCGGCTGTCGCCTTTTAAATATATTACAATATGATCTGCCAAAGTTGATATCTCTTTTGATGTAGCAATAGACAATATCTCTTATTAATATGTACAGAATACGACGTAATGTACAGTCTAATAATATGATGATGACGATGCCTTCCCCGAAGATCTTCTGGTTATGCCAGATGACATCAACTGAGCAGATTTTTTTATAGTGCCCTAACCAAATGATTATGCGCAATTGCGCAAATACAGAGACACTCACTGGTCCTATTCTGGTGTAATGCATATGCAATAAGATCGGAGGAAGTACAGACGCAATGTCAGGGGCACGGGACATACATATACAACACATCCAAACCAGAATACCGACAATCTATGATGTAGCAGCCAGGTACTATAACCACTATACCGCGCGGACCTCAACTTCTTGTATAAACATTTCGATTATATTGTTAGCTTCGTGTTTTTTTTTCATGTTATCAAAGCTTCCATCAGAAAACTTATTAGACTTGCATCGAGTTATTACGAGGTAAAACTATCTATTTTAATATTTAAGTTTGTATTAGGGTTCCGTAGTTAAGAGATCGTTATAAGGTCCGTTCCATCCGCCCATAACTTTTAATGTTATAAACCTAACCCTACGTACCCATAACTGGGTATCATGCTACGTGCGACGCATAAATCTGCAAAAGTGAAGTTAAAACCATGAAGCAACACTGACGTTAGTCATTAACACTTCTTCATATGGTGCGTGAATACTACAAAATAGCAAAGTGCTCTCTCAGCAGGGGAATAATGACTGGCGTCAGTCTTTCTCAATGTTTTAAATTATATAAGATTAAAATGTCATTTATGTAAATGTCATTTAAAAAAGTAAAACAATATAGAGTAATCTCTCATAATTTTATTTTAAAATTGGCCGTACTGTTTTGCGTCAATATAATGGCAAGAGAACCCTTTGTTATCCGCGGTCCGCCACACTTGGTAGGTTTTACTGCTCTGCAAATGCATTTATTTTTAAGTCATTCTTTGATGGAAAACGGAGTAACTTTTTAAAAAGTATTTTTTTTTGTTATTGAAGAAAATGGTGCATAATAGCTTTTCCTTCAATAGCAACAACAATTTTCTAGAATACTCATTTGAGCGTTCTATATTCTTTCAAAACAAAACACCTTAACACTTTAAGTTGATCTGGCTCTGTACATTTCTTACACTATGATTATAAAAAAAACGTTAATAGCATATAAATATATATATATATATATATATGTATATATATATATATATATATACAAATCCCACTGTTGGGCATAAGCTTCCTCTTTCACCCATTGTTAGAGCATACTCCGTCACGCGGCTCCACCACTGCGTATTGGCGGTCCTCAAATGATTTCGACTTTTTTTTTATTTTATTCTTATACATGCCGGTTTAACACTTTAGCACTTAAACTCAACTTTCTCGCGGCCGGCTTCTATCGTATAACTTATACAGGGTATTAGGAGACCGCTTCCGAAAACGAAGACAGACGATAGTACTAATGACACCTTTGATGATGGGACGGAAAAAAATCGATCGTGATTAAATAAAATCGTATTTTTAAAACGTTTTATTAGCATTTTACTTTTCTTCATCGCTATTGCATTTCTTCTAGCTTACTTTGCTTCCAGTAGATTACAAAAACCAAAGTTTTTTTTTATTGTTGTAGTCTCATGAAACCAAAATCATACGAAATACCACCTTAAAATAAGGACAATTATTTTAAGTTACTTTGTTTCAAATGGTGGGTGAGAAAATTAGTAACAACTAACAAACGGAAAAATAGGCAATCCGTCGTAGTTTTCAATGGGGGTGCCCCATTTCAATTTTTTTATTCTATTTCTTCGAGAATGATCGTGCCGGAAACGGTTCGCATTTGAAAAAAAATTGCGGTTGCTTGTCATCGTTATTTACTATTAAATAATAGGCTGTCCATAAATAAGGTTGCAATTTAAAGTTTTTTTTTCTGAATTCGATTGTTTGCACTTATTCCATTTTCCGCAATTTCATATATTTATTCTCATCGTCATTGGTAAATTACAATATGTAGTGGGGTGTTAAAGAAAATACAATTGCAGTTTGTATATTGCAATATCGAAAGGTACATCCACTTTTCCTTTGTTGAAGACTTGAAAGATCGTGGCGACCCCGTTCTGTTCAGACCAAACGGACTGTGAACACTGTCAAAGGCAGAATTCGACAAATAGAAAAAAATATACTATCGCGTGAAATGAAGATTCCCGCTCAGACCTTGTGAACGATTAAATGAGAGCTGAAACTAGGTGTTTCCGTCTTTATACATGACATGCCCTAAATCAGTTCCCGCAGAATGAGACAGTAGTTCGACCAAAACGCATGCTGCCCCAATACGCGGGTGGAAGACACAGAAATGTATAGAGAGATATGTTTTAAGCGTCAATAGCCTGTTTAGGGTACGGTCTGTGAAAGTTACGTACGTAGGTTCCAATCCGATATTCCACTATTTTCTAGAACAAGATCTTAAGCTTAATCGGAGTGGTTAATCGCAATGCATTACTAGCACACTTTAATAAAATATGTATAACAGTGTGTATATAGTAGTACTTGTAATATAAGAGGAATTTTACCATTTAAGTCGTAATAAAGTGTACTTCAACTCTGAGTATGTAACTATGTGCTTCTCTTCAAATTTGAATTTTAGCTGAAATCGATAAATGCACGTGTGTGCTATAAGTGTCACCATCTATTGTAATAAATGAAGTCAAGGCTGACGGTTGAAGGTCTAAAATTCCGCCTCCAGCTCAGGGTCCTTCGTTACACGCTTCACGACATGTGTTTATTGCAACATGCAAATTTTAAGCACTGCACCGCTGAAATCCTTGTCTCAGCATGTCACAGTACAAAATATATCAAATATTTTAACTCTTCGTAGATTCTGAGAATGAATCAGGATAGTCTCATGATGTACGACGCGTACGTACAGTTATACGAAAAATATATCGGATAAACATTCACAAGTTTAGTTATAAAATAACTTAGTATCCAATATTTGGCAGTGTATATTTAATTTATTGCTTTTTTGTTTCTCTTTTATTATTTAACTTACTAGAGATTAAGACCAACCTTTATAAATGTCAGAAATTAAGTATTTGAAATGCACATACACAAACAAGTTTATTGTTTATTTAGTTTTTCGATTATCTGTCCATCACCATGTCACCATGTGTGGCTATCGTCCATATATAGAGAGGCTTAAAAGCATCGTTTTATTATTCGCTCATAAACATTTTACGGGATAAATATTTTGCTTGCTTTCTTAGACTTATTTTGAAATTATTTTTTATTCATATTATCGTTTGACACTAATCAAGTATATTTCCTTTGTAAATAGATGTGTGTCAACGGAGCACCAGTTCCTGGCGGATTTCGTGGCGGGTGCAGAGAACACGGCAGGGGGTCGTCTGGCCCACTGGTTGGCGCAGATGCCGCGGGTGGAGCCCGCACTCTGTGGACTGGGCTCCCCGACCTCAACCATACGATTATCTACACCTTTAACGATACCCATCTACATTCGAGACCAGTACGGGGCCGCTGTCATATCCCCTTCGCTTAAAGTTGAGGTAATATTGTTACTTTCTTTCCCATCCTTGTATTTTTGTTTTTGTATGCCCATTCATAGGTTGTCGTAGATCGCGATTAGCTGTAAGACCGCCTATTGCGCATTTTGAATAATTGTTAAATATTTCACTTTGTTTTTATGTATTATTTATGGTGTGCTGTAATGTATGCTCTATACTAAGGGTCGGCAACCAATGACCTGTGGGCCGACCGTGCGACCCATTTGACAATTTCAAATGACGAGTCTCATAAGTTCAGAAAATAAAGTATAATATATAAAATTATAAATAATAATTAAATAAAATTTATTGTCTCATATATCTTATAATTTACTAAAATACTTAATACGATAATATCTAATCCGAACGTCTCTTTGATATTCACATCACTAATATCTATTATATAATGTATATAATCTTTACTACCTCGTGTTATATGTATATGCTTAGTTGTAGGTGTATTTGTAACTTAGTATATGTTATATATAAAAATAAACGAAGTAATCTTCCGTTTGAAATTATCTCTGTGCGGTACAATATTATTGTAACAAAATTGTACGACCGAGTAACGTAATTTATGATCAGAGACACAAATTGTTTTGAGATGGAAACTAGAAAATAAATATGTCTCGTGTCCAATGAAAAAGTCAGTTGTATTCAAGCGATACTCTGATCTTAACACTACTACTACTAATTACATCGGACAAGGGGGAGACGAGATAATTTCTTTTTATTACATTGAGAGTAACAAACGAGCACGCAGTTCACCCGATGGTAAGTGATTCCTGCGGCCCATGACATCTACATTCATTCTTGACAAGGGATCATAATGCAGATGCGTTGTCACCCTCGAGGACTGAGATAGAATACCTTATCACCAGTAATAATGTACATACTTGACGAGGAATCGTCATGCAGATTTATTGTCACCCGTGAAGACCTAGATGGAACGCGTCTTCGCCAGTAATAAAGGTCTCCGGGTCCCTATACTCTGCAGACGAAACACAGCATAGCATTATGCAGCTATTTCAAGCTAGTATTTTGTGAGGGCGTGGTTACCCCGGTCGAGCCGAGCTTTTCATCCTGCAACGTAGTTCTACCACTGTTTTAATTCTTTATTTGGTAACAGTGGAAGAGCTACGTGCTAATATGTTCACATCTCGTGAACTACCAGACCTTTTATTACTTACAATTCATTAGTTTGAAGAAAACGCGAACAGCGCTCATAGTTCACTCTAAATACTGCCCCAAACGTTTATAACGTTGCAAGATTTCCAAAAAAGTAAAGCAAAGGTAGTATTTAGTAAAAGTAAAGTAAGGTTATCTATATAATTCACACGGCTAGGAGGCATAACATATACGAGGGTATTGGCCTAACACTAACTAGGGTATTGGAGCATAGTCCGGCACGGGGGCTCTATTGCGGATTGGTCGATTTCACGTGGTGTGTAATTTTTATTTTATTTATATCATATCTTATACGTGCAGGTTCACTCATGATAGTTTCCTTCAATGCCCAGCACGTGTTGTAAACCAACACTTATTTGCAACAATTTAATTGGGGAATCGAAAGCAAGCGCTCAGACACTGTGCTTCCACGGCTATACCGCCAGTGTATATGCTTAAAATATTCCATAAATCGTTACCATGATAATTAGACGACTCGAACATTGCCAATTTGTAATGCAAGTTTTGAATAAACTTAATTTTCGTAACACGCCCAAGTTAATTTTAACGTACATTATGTATCACGCGCAGGAAGTCCGGCCTTGTGTGTACGCAAATATGGTTAGCGCTGGGGAGATCCATTAATGAATTTATCACGAGTAGATGATGCAGCCCGTGTATCGAGCAACGCAGACCTTTGGCTTATAATTACCTATTTGCGATAAGCTAACAAGGTAAAAGGTTTATTAATTGTAGCTTGTTAACTGGCTCGTCTGCAATATATGACATCGATAAACTCTTTCAAAATATACATTTATTTTAAAGCGGCTATGTGATGAAAAGACATTTTTATTTATATATGTTTAAAGATCTTTGATGACTGTAAATTTTTTCGTTATTAGGCTATAAATTCTTTAATTTATAAAGTTTCTATTATCGTTCAGAATGCTCAAATATGTTAAAAATATTTATTCGTGATTTTCATAATTAGGATACTTTAGAAGGACCTTATGAATTACGCGTATTCAGATGAAACTAACATGAAACTAAGGGTAAAGTAAAGTATAATATATAATATAATAATTTCATTTCTTAACCAAACCATTGTTTACAGAGAAGCAACATACATATTAAAACACTTAACTACAAACAAACCAATCTTCTATGTATATTCGATAATAAAAGACCTTTAAATTTATACTCACAATTATTTTTTTCTTCCTTTAGCAGCGGTGCTAGGTCCTAGACCTGCTAATCCCCTCATAATTTGTGATAAAACTTAGAATAACTGTTACATTCAAATCATTTAAAATTTAATTAGTAATGCGATTAAAAAAAGAAAAAAGTTATAATTAGGGGGTAGTAGTAAAATATTTTAGTTTTACATCGTACATATATAACTAGCGTAGTGAATTAACTTGTCTTGAGTGGTACAAGAGATTTTTATTAATGTAACTTAAATTTACTGTAAAAATATGTGTTTATCGTATATAAATAAAGATGGATAGATAGATAGATATATAATTGTGTCTTTTAAACATTACGTTCACATACCGGAAACAATTTACTTATTTATTTTTAATAAACTTTCTGTATTCTCGTACTTCAGATATATTAAATAGGTTGTGAATGAAAATGAGTTAGCGTATATATATATAGTGATGGCATTACTTATTCTGACATAAAGGTAAGGCCCCAAATAACAATCATGTGTCTGTTCATAGGAGGATAAAAAAGATTCTGGTAATATAATTCGGTCTTTTCTTATTAGATTCTGGAAAATATTAACATTTAGTCTACAAACTGAATGAGTCTTTAGTACTGAATTCATAATAAATAACTGTCGAACCCAAAGCACCTTCACTTCAGAGAAAAGCTGTAAGGTTGGAAATGCATAGGGTTTGTGAAGCATTACTTTGAACAATGCTCTCTGGGATCGTTCGATTCGCAAAAGATAATTTTTACAAACTTTTTAAAGTACCGGCTTAAATGTATAAATCCCACTATTGGGCATAGTCCACCATGCGGCGAAATTTACATGTGTTTGAAATATATAGTATATATTTTATTTATTATAGGCACCGGTTGGTCTGAACATGGATTGTTCGCGTACCGTGAATTAAAAGCGAGCCCGCTTGTATTGAGTACGTACTCTTAGCTACCACAGCTCTTAAACGAAGCGTATAATTTAATGAATTAAGATTTATTTTAAAATATATTTTTTTATTGTTGCACGTGCGTTTACATTTATTTTATTTTATTTAGAAAACATACAGTTATAATAATTAGTAAATTTATAGTTGTTTTCATTTGGATATTTGAGACTAAATGCAATCACATAAATGTGCTTAAACATAACCTAAAGCAGACTGACTCAAGGGATTGGTTTAATTGTGTTTCATAAGTATTAAATCCACTCTGGATACAATATCTCGCGGAGAGACTAATACTGCCGTTTCGTATGGCAGGTGTAGGGATCAGGGGAGCCAATTATTCCTAACTAGGCATATCTCAGTCAGAGATGACAACACATGCCAATAGTATAGTGTATAGATGTCATGGGCCGCAGTCATCACTTACCGTCAAGTGAACTGTGTGCTCGCTTGTCACCTTTAATATACTACAAAAAAAAACTACGAAACACAGCGACGTAACGTGTTATTTCACGATGGTATTACTACGAGGACGTGTATTATTAGTTCTCAGAGGAGAAAATAGCGAGGTACATTTCCCGATAGACATCTAGTTATGTAGTGTAATACGGTTCTTGCAATAAAATGTATTTCGCGCTGTGGAAAACACAAATATATCGTTAACTTTATAAAAATTACTTTGATATAATTCGTATCATAAATTAATATGTACTTTTTTGCAGGTTATTGTCCATCGCCTGGAAGATAACGCCTTCAATGGCCGACCGCCTATTACTAGCAGTAGTCACAATCTTCCTCCGGTGCCCTACCAAACCACGGTACGAGATAATATGCGTTTCAACGCCATTACCTTCATGAAGGTTCGTATATACGTTGCCTCACTTTTTGTACGTTGTACATTATTAAAATTATTCTCTATATCTGTTTAACTGGTTTAGCTTTATTTTAAATCTGCACTGTAATGCGACCTCGGCCAGCTTTCAACCCGACGAAGCTGTAAAAGCCCTCAGACTAACAGTGGTGATCAGCCTTATAAAAAAATACTATGCTTTCTATGGGTGCGTTATTTGTTTCACCATCACGTGAAAAAGTGCCCTCGTTTATCACCCTTTATTTCATATAAAACATTTCATAAAAGAATTTATATAAGACTAGCTGTTGCCCGCGTTGCATTGTTTCGCATGCGTATAAATATCTAAATTATTATAAGATTCGTAGTTTGAGTAGACATAGCTAACAGCCGCGCTTAACGAGCCTAACGAGCTTAGATGTAAACTTATTTATTATATTTTTTTTCTAAACTTTATATAAGCATTCATATTGAATTTCATACATCTTCCTTCAAAAATGATGATCTTTCCATATAAACTTTCAACCCCTAAATCACCTTTTTTAGGGGTAATACATTTATTTCTAAATAGAAGCAGATATATGAAATTTCGTTTTACTCACTTTGATGAATCCTCATAATCCTCAAAATTATGTACTCCCATCCAACCGTTCATCCTCTTATTTACCCCCTTAGGTGTGATATTTTCATAAATCTTTCCTTAGTAGATACTTACAACATGAAAGGTATCAAGTAGCCCCACGTCCATTTAGGCTCTGTGTTGATGAACCATTCAGTCATTCAGTATAAGTAATTATTTATGTAGAGATAATATTATTTTAGTTAATTATATTAAACAGTTATTTCTTAATATAAATGTATAATAGCATTACAAACATACGTAAATGAGTTTTTTGGACGATAAAATTTTTAAGAAGTAAAGCGATGACAATAAATTTTATGTTAGTTAATTGATTATGTCAGGAATTCCTGAAGCTTATAACATACTTTCATCCCCAATAAGAAGTCATAATACAGATACGTTTTCACCTCTGAGGACTGATAAGGTATGGCTCATCAATATCTCCAAGAAATTACAGAGCGATATACACATAAGGTACGCTGAGGAAAACTACTCTGTGGATGTTCTATTAGACTTGACCATTCATTAAGTCCTGGTTTATTCCTTGCTAATTGTAAAGTTGGTTCAATTCTTAACTTCTGTGTAATAACGCCAAACTTTACTGCTCCGGAAATGTGTACAGTAGCCTTGTATTTAAAATTACTGCGATGTAGTAATTGATGGTAAAGAGCATAGTAAATGCCTTCATTTTTTCTGAACACGCGCACCGAAAACACTGACATATAGTATTTAGTGATTTGCAATACCTTGGTTGTATACGAGGCCGTTTTTAAATCATGACAGCCAATAGAACACTTTGAAAATATTTTGGCCTCAAACACACAGAATATATAATAGTACTAATATATAATAGTATTAGTACATACGTATCCAAAAAAAAAATCATCTATTCTGGTCGTAAATACAAAAACATTTTGAGATAAGCACGTCGCTCCGAATATCGGCGGTATTTAAGAGTTTCATTTAAGCATTTCTGCAAATGGAATTTGCATGTTTGAGATAACTATTGGAATTTTGAAAACTTCCTAATGGATTTTTTATTATGAATCTTTAGCGAAAAACGGACTCACAACTCACACGTTATTAAAGCAGCGTTATTTATATGGCGTTATTTTCCAGCTCATAGGTATAGGGTGTTCACGTCATCATCGATGATGAAACAAGATGAAGGTGCTTTGACATCATGAATTATTCCTTTTACAAATATATTAAACTGTAAGTTTAATCTCTTATAGATTTTTTCTCATAATACTTCTCTGTAGAGCAGTAATAACAGTCGAAACGCTAACGATACCAATAAGTGTAATTAACAGTTGCAATAAGCAGTGTGCCAATCACACTGCTTATTGCTGGTGACGAGGCATTCCACCAAGATACTCGGGGGTATCTCATCTGGGTTACGTTTCCCTGTACAGGATAAATGTAGAATCCTTGGGCCGCTGGAAATGCTTACCATCAGTGTCAACTGTGTGCGCATGCAGCTTTTCTCAAGATGTTTTCGTTCACCGTCGTAAATCAGCACGTAAAATCGTGAGTAACTGGCTCGCCTACTGAGAATTAAAAGCCAGCTCATATACACTGAGCTACCGCGGATATAAATATAATGTATGTATATATAGACATATTACATTATGTTTAGTATTATATTTTCGCGGCCATCGTTCAACTTAGATGATGTTCATACACAATTGAAATTCATAATTTTAAAAATTACAACAATAAGTATGTAGGTGAGTCGAGATGTTGGTGTTACATTGTTGGAATATACTGTAGCGAGCCTGTAGTATGGTTCATTATACATTACATACAAGTACATACATAGTAACACGTTAAATTCATTTCAGAAGAAATATTTATGAAGTTCCAATCCACCATAAAACACCGGTGGCAAACATAATAAACGACGAAAGCTTTCATAATATTAGGGGTGATAAACGAGCACACTGTTCATCCGATGGCAAATTTCAGATTCCGGACTAAGATGTCCAACCTCGTTACCCCGTAATTGGGTGTGCAAATGTAAAAAAGTATGTGTGGAGTATGAAGTACCCTCAACAATCAATGTTCATCGATGAACCAATTATCTGGGTTAATAATAATTACTCCTTTTTTTAACACCCGTTGCCAAACAGATTCGACATAGTTATGGAAGCACGGCCCGTATACATTGTGCGTATGTCAACATAAAAGCACACCTGCAGTGCTTTCGTAACAGAGCATTGTTATGTTATCACGTAGGTTAAGTTTCAGTAAGACATTTTAACGTTCAGTTTGTGGTGATGGTTTGGACATTCGTTGTTGGCATCCCACTATGGCAACACACTAATTAAATTCGTTTGTAATTAAGTTTAGTCTTTTATTTTTAAAAAGTCCAAAGGACGCTCTCGAAACCTGATTAAATCTTCAGTTATAGCTATAAGTTTTTCTCTTTCAGGCTTACCAGAGCTTTTCTTTTGAGGAGCTTCGCTTTAATACTGGCATATGGTGGGATCGCAACGCTGCCGGTACTGCCGGTGCGTGCTTGACCGCGGAACGTTTGACGATACACCCGCAGACCGACGGCTCATACATGGCGACGTGGGTGCCTTGCATGCCGGGACACTACACTTTCACGTGCTTGCTGGATGATCTGCCCACCGCACAGGTAAGCGTACTAACGTAGATGGTCAGCTTTAATTATTTCCGATGTTGTTACGAGTACAATTTACCGCGCAACATCACTGGCCGATTTCACAAATCTTATCGGCGAAATGTTTTTTTTTATATTTAATTTATTTTTTCTTTTTTAAATTTTTTAATATATAATTATTAGACATCTAGGTGTTTCCTCACCTGTTTCCACAAGTTTTCCTTCACAACCGATTTCGTTGTAAATCGAAATTTAAATTTAAAATTATCAAGTTCATGGAACCCTCGTGCCGTCTGCACCGGGGTTCCAACCCGTAATGCTCGCGTGCCGTAAATGTGAATTAAAGAAAAGGGGTTTGGACACAGATACCACGGCTCTAGAATATAGAAATTTAGTATATTACGCAAATTCGGTATTTGACGGAAATAGTGTGTCTTGAAATTCTGAATTTAACAGACGGTGACGTCATCTAAATGTGATAACGTAATCAAAGATTATAGTAATTTTATATTATAAATCGTGGCCTCATTTTCGTAGTAATTGTTTTATATTAACCTGAATTAAAGAAGTGAACTATGTTGATTGATGGAGTTGGAAATCGACGATTTTAATGATGCATTTATAATGCAACTTCTTGTTTTTTTTATAATGAGTTGTGTCTTAGTTAGTTTACTTAATGGTGATATAATATTGAACTTTCCATGGTGCCGTTTCTGTGCTACAGTAAACACTGGCTTTAAGCCTAGGACTATAATATATCCTGTTCAATTGATCAGCACTTAATTAGAAATCATAATGGGCAATTAGTCATAATCATTCAAAATATTTTTATTTTATAAAAATTGAGATGACAACCGAGCACACGTTTCAATCTGATTGGATGTAATAACATCGACATTCGAGTTGAACGAAGAATCGCTCGGTCACCTCTCAACCCGGTGAAACTGTAAAATTCCTCGGGATCCAACGACCATCAGACCGAAAAAAAAAATCCGAATCTCTACGGTCACAATTCGACATACAACAGTGTTATATTGCCATTTGCCTGTATGGCATTTGTGAAGGCGCTGTCCTTCACCGGCCGAGCCGACCCATTCATCTTGCAGAACGACCATAGCGTAAATTGTATATTAACTCATTACTTGTTTTCACGTTTTCAGGAAATAACAATAGAAGTACTTGGGCCATCTGGGGAGGAGAGCGATGATAAGGCCGTTCAGACTAGTAGTTCTTGTCTGGAGCCTGTAGGTGATGGAGCGGAAACTGGACTGCGGTGCTTCGCCGTCGACTACAGCGCTGGATTGCGCGTGCGCGCTGGACCCAGCTTGCAGGCCGAGGAGATCGGATGTGTGCCGCCCGGTGCCAATGTCGCATTTGTCGAGGAGGTGAGGTTCTTTAGCTAATGTAAGACACATTGACTTATGTATTACATTGGTGTAGTATTTTTTGAATAATATAGTTTTTTCAGTCGTCAGGTCCTCGTCTAACAAGCACTAGAACTGATTAGATCGCGTGAATGTAAGCTTGGAATTAAGTATGTATTGGTATAAAAATAGGGCTTATGTTGTTACGAGCTGTAGGCTTCGGTTATTCGAAAATAGCCTTTAACGTTATAATAATTTAATTGAACTAAAAGGAATCTTGAAACACTTGTAAGAGTATTCATTTTAAAAATAATCCTATGAAATTATCTCAGTTGTCGCTTTTAATTCCCATTAATGTGTGTCGCTTCGTATCTCAACAGAAACTGTGCGTAGCCGCGACCCAACCGGCCCGCTTGAATACACGTGCGGTATATCGCTTTATAAAGTTCTGGAATATTCAAGTCGAATATGGACGTTTCCCTCCTTCATGCGTACAACCGTCCCTTGTACACATAGTCGGGAACATTAGCGTATAGCTATGCTTCTCATACATTTATGGAATATTCCGGAGACATAATTGATAACAATCACTTCTCTCTTTCGCACATATAGCATCTTGCTCACATTTCTTCTGGAATGTTTCAGAAACATGATCAAATATACTAATCTCTTTGCGCTTATAGCCGTCCTATTCACACCTTATCTGGAATGTTCCATGGAGACATGATCGAATATACTCGTCTCTTTTGTTTACACATATAGGCTGTCCTTTTCGCAAACCTTCTAAAGCGTTCCAGAGACTGTTCGGGTATAACGAGGCCCTAAAACGGTCTAATATTGTGTTTTCAGGGAATATTGCCAAATTACTATTAGTGTCCTAAAACGGCGTAAAAACATTAACGTTAAAAAAAGTTAACCCGTCTCCGTGACAATATTATAATCTTACATCTATCTATTATTTATCAAACCTGGGCAAGTCAGAAATAACAGCTATCCACCCACAGATTTAATCGCGTTACTGCCATATTTCACGCCGGTTTTCACCAATTTGTATAGATAGGAGCGTCGCTGGAGTGTCTTGCGCCACTTCTTCTCCAGCGGCAACGCAGTCCGAAGTGGTGGTAAATGTCGTTAAGAACAATAATGTTACTAATTTAGTTAATCCGTCAGAGGTAACTGACCGAGCAGAGGTTCTGTTCTCTCGGGCATCCTCGAGTCAGTTGCTTTCGCGCTCAGGATAACGGTCCAAGCCAAGGCTCCCTCTCGGGAACCCTTGCGCTGATTGCCCAATAATAAGGGCCTCGGCTGAGTGCCCTAAGCGCTCGGACAACTTTTAATCCGGTGAAGCTGTAGAAGCCCTCGGGTTAACAGTGGCCATCAGCCATAAAGAAAAAGCTATCCACCTCACCCTACTGAGTCACCAACAGAGAGGTCTACCCTTGGCAGTTTCATTTAGGTCTTCGTGCTTCGCTTCGCAGCATCGTCGTAGTCTCCTTACTCAGCGGGCCTCCCACTCGCGAGTCTAATTAGATAAAGCTGTAGAGGTCACTGCACCAACAGCAATACTCATACACACAAAAAAAAGCAATGATTGAATTTGTAAATTAGTGAAAATAAAAAATATGATTATAAACAATTGGTCATAATTTTTTTTCTATAGATATTATCGTCACCTAAAATTGGCGTTCTCATCTTAATATCCAAGTGACAGTAATAATTCTGTATTTACTTCAAATGGATGTGCTTCTAATTATTATCCATATTGAAAATTCAACGATTCATCAAAAGTAGAAGTGGCATATATTCTAGTAATTTGTGAAAATGTAAAATATACCCAAGACATTTTTATTTAGAGATTAAAATTTTGGTAGCATTAGGGTTGTTAGGTCCGAGTCCATAGCTTGAAGTCTTACTATTAATATTTTTTTATACTTTACTTCAGTGTAAATACAATGATACAGTCAACGTCAATTTGTAAATTATCAGGTAATACAAATTTATTCCGGCTATTATATACTTAATGTTGGACACTAAAACCTTATTTTTTATATGTTAGGGTGACCCCAAAGTATCACATGTTGATCTGACGATATGTGATACTTACATTCATCCTTAATTACGGATCATATAGCGCTGTCGTGTCTAAGGACCAAGATCCCCTCATAACTAGATAATAAGGCCGGTTTGATACTCCATCACACGAAACACAACGCAAAGCTGCAATTAGACGTTCATATTCTTTGAAAAGGTGATCGCTCCCCGGTCAAGCTGACATAATCGAGCTACTATGTATGTGTTGTATCTAGTACGGTGTAGTTCTGTAGCCATAGCGTTGCTCTTCGACATAACGTTGTTGTATTCTTTTTATTTATCAAATATTAATATTATTAACCCTTTCCACTCGTATGTCGCCGTTCAGGCGACATTATAAAGTAAGCAAATTACTCCCTTGTCATCGCCGACATGTTCCACAATAAAAAGGTTATATTTTTTTTATATTGTATTGCATTATTATAAATATTTTTTTTAAATATACAAATCTTTTAAATAATAGACAGATCTTTTGCCTTCCACAAAGGCGTTCGCGCCCTTCTAAAATTGTCCTAGAGTAGCTGTTTGTAAAAGCTGGAAGTTGTTGGTATTTAAAATTATTGGTGTGCAAAGGGTTAAAATAAAGTTTAGTAATGATTCATTACCATTTTTTTTATTTCTATTTTATGAAAGCCTTTTACGGGCAATACGGCATGTGAGCCCTTAATCTTAAAATATATCAGCTAATAAATATGAATAGTGTTTGCCTCTTATCAGCTAGGTTGTGATAACAAGTCGTTAGCCAGCCAACATTTCTAATTTTCACTTTACATTTTCTTTATAAAGGTTGTGAACAAGGACGGTACGTGGGTGCGTCTGAACGATGAGTCGATGCAAGCCTACACCTTCGGCCATGTCGGCATCGCGTGGTGCTTACAGCATCATCGCCAGCTCGACTTGATACTACTCATGCCCGTCGAGCCCAGCGACCATGAGGTTTGTACATGCGTCATAGTCAAATGGCCTAATTTCAACAAAATAATTTGTAATGTTTTATTTTAATTATTTTTTATTATAATTTAATTCATAACTTCCATACTATATTGTTTATATTTATTTATTTTGTGGTTTTCAAATTCAAACTAAATAATTATTTATTCTAATTTGACTTTTTAAAAGTAACTTTTACACATCAAATAGTCGAAGTGTATTGCTCCCGCTCGAATGAATGAATGAAAGGAATCAACGATCTGCTGAAAAAAAACTGAGGAGAAACTTAGTTTTATTTCATAAAAATTATTACTATTTTAGATGTTCTACATATAAGGGAAATTGAGAATAGAATATTGAGAAAACGATTTCTGACTCCAAGATTCTTTAACACCTGATATACGATTATATATTATGCAGAAGTATAATTTACTAACAAAATGAATATTTTTTTACTTTTTATGTTAATTTAAACTGGCAAATAATTACTGTTTATAAATACAGTTATTAAATAGTTACGTATTTGAAACTATTGCTAATCGTGACTATTGTTTACAGGAAGACGACATCCCCGATGCCTGGAGCGATGATCCACAAGCTGAAGCCAGTGCCTGGAACCCAGACGAAGACGTCGGTTCTAATGGTAAGTTTTATAATTATAAACACTAGTTATTTAACACCTAACAAATATTGCTATATAAATATTCTTATGAACAACTATGATAAAGCTATCTTACTTACACTTTAGAAATTCTCTTTGAAAAACAGTGTCTGCTATTGTGTAACAATGCATGTCCAAGAACATAATGTTATATAGTTACCTCATTGTACAATATGGTATCTTATACTGGTATCATACACACATATAACTCGTTATTTTATTAGATTTATAAATATATACGCCAATAAGGTATTTTAAATTGCCGCGTTCTCTTAGTCTCGCGGAGTAGGGCGACGTTCTCATAGAATACTAACGTGAAATTAAAATATAACGTTGTTGTATCGCTTGGTGGGTTATTTTATTCTATTAGAGGGTGACAAACGGGCACACAGTTCACCTGACACCCTCGTTCATCCTCGATAAGGAATGTTTAGTCACGCCTGATGACTAAAATGAAATGTATTAATATATATTAATTAATACACCAGTATTAATGGTAGTGCAGAGATCCTAAGACCCAGTTACAGGTACGGAAGTATTCCGTCTCATGACTCATGAGACTCGGGGTCAATGTCATATAAATAAGTGTGACAGGAATGTGTGTATGTATATAGATGATGTTAGGGGAAGTTAACATATTGGCGTCATGCGCCAGGTCTAGAAAGGTTGAATCGTTTGCTAGTTCTGGTTGCAGTTATCGATACAATTAGATACAGAATATTCTTATTTCTTACATTACACTGGTATTTATTGTACGGCTGGCACTTTATTTATTGTTTAATTTTTGCTTGTTTACAATCCCATCTGGTGTTAAGTGGTGATGTGGAGACGTATAGATGGTTGTGCGCACTAACTCAACAAATGCCTATTCACATTTCTCTTGAAGACACCCACACTATGATCGAACCCAAAGAGTGCCGCAGTCAAATTATTCCAGTCCCTCGCTGTTCGCATTGAAAACGACGAAGCATATCGCTTCGTACGAATGCGAGGAATATTCACGACGAGAGGATGGTAACTCGCCGTGCATCTTGATGTCCATTGATGAAAAGTGGATGGGAGGGTATTCTGTAGAACACCGAGAGGCTGGCAAACGTGCGCCTGTGCTTAAGGCTAAGCAGGTTGGTTTAACCAAATCCGGTTGCTATACCAATATCTTGCTCAAATTAGATTTCATTACTCCACACTGTGAGAGTAATTAGTCCAGGGGTAGTAAAGATCGACTTGCACACTCTCGTTCGCGGTACAGTCAGATGCTTACTGATATATAAATTAACCACAAAAAATATTTATATTAAATAAGGAATATTTTGAGTTCAGTAAAAATAACATATTTATATATAGTTCAAAATCTCATATTATACATCTTTTATTTATTCCAGATGGCAATGATGGTGAAGAGAGAAAGTTTCCATTCTCTATCGACATTGGCAATGACGTAAGTACATTAAATAATGCTTTATAACCATTTCGTGACGATTGATATTTAAGACAAGACAATATATATATATATATATATATATATATATATATATATATATATATATATATATACCTTTTTTTACCTATGAAATTGCCGTTCAGTATTGGCTATTTCAAACCAAAAAAACGTTTTGATTGGCTGTCGATTCTAAATTCAAATTAATTTTGTTTTAAAAACATGACATTCTTTTTACAAAGTCAGTCTTTTGTTTATTGATTAGCTTTGTCATTACGCAACGTACGCGTTGAGACCTGCCTCGCGCTGTTCAACAGGCACAGAAATGAAAGAATTTTTAACCAAATAGTTACGTGCGACGAAATGCCCTAAACGAAAAATGACCTTTAGAAAGTTGGTGGTCTAGTGCCGGTGTGATTCATCACAGTTTTTTTATCAAACAGCATGAGCATTACTGCAGATGTACTGTGAAGAACTGAAGACAATGATGTTTAAGCTCGCACATCTGCAACCAGCTTTGGTCAATCGGTCGTCTGCCGCTCCTACATAACGCGCGACCCCATACTGCACAACAGACAGTCTCTAAGCTGCAAGAGTTGGGGTTGGAAGCTCACCCTCAATCACCGTACTCACCGACTATTACTTTTTCCAAAATATGGACAACTTTTTAGCGGAAAAAAAGCTATTTTCGAGAGGCAGTACAAAATGCCTTTGAAGAGTTTGTTGCCTCCCGTCCAGTTTACAAGAAGGGCATTAATAAACTATCACTGCGTTGGCAAAGACGCATCGATTATTAGGTGATTACTTTGAATTACAGAAATAAAAAAGTTTGAAAAAAAATACCTTTAACTTATTTCATACAAAACGGCAATTTCATAGGTAAAGACCTATTATATATATATATATATATATATATATATATATATATATATATACATATACATATATATACACGATCATATGCAAAGAACATGTGCCTTAAATAGATTAAAACTTGAAGTTGTAATTGTTATTTTACGAATTATTTACTGATAATATGAAATATACTTACAGAGTGACGAGAGTGCCAGTCCTCTCGATCCCGCGTACGGTGCGGAACCCAGTAAGCGACGCAGACAAGCTCGCCAAGATGAGGCTGCAGCAGCACCGTCCCCGCGGTAAATTTCTTAATAATTACTAATTACTGACCTTTTGTTCAATAAGTGTTTTGTTTCACATAAAATCTCATACACACTAATCTGATTTATTACTTTGTGACTCCAATGATAGATTAATTGGTGACATGTTCATATTTAGACGGTTTCAACGTAAGAGCAATGGCAACGCTGATGACTGGGCGGTGGCGAAACAACGGCAAAACGATAAGGACGTCAACATGCAGGAGGTAAGTCTTGTTCTGCCCTCTCGGGCACCCTCGAGTCAGACGCTCTCGCGGAACAGGGTAACGGTCCAAACCGAAGCTACCTCTTGGGAGGGAGCCCTTGTGCTGGTTACCCACCAATAGACGTTTCGACTTAGCGCCATAAGCGCTCAGTCACCTCTCAGCCCGGCGAAACTGTAAAAGCCCTCGGGCTAACAGCGGCCATCGGCCCGAAAAAAAAAATTAATAACTTTTTTGGTCTATTTACGTTCTTCGTATTTAGTGAATACTAAAAATATAATGAAAGACGACTTAATCATATTACAACAATTTCGTACAACCTAGATAATTATCGGATCAGGATGAGTTATAGAGGAACTTGATTTGTTGTATTCATACTCCTTTAGACGCATTAACATGCGAGCTAAACGTGAACGCAATTAATGATCCGATAAGCCTAAATGGTATGGATATGAAAGATGGTAGAGATGTGCCTGGATCAAGTGAAATAGAATCGTTTGGGTTATTGGCTTGATTGCTTATATTTAAATATTTATTTGCACAAGTAAAGCAAACTTTGTACACAAGGGCCCTAATGCCAAAAGGCATGCTCTATCAGACTATCTTTAGGATGAGTAGAGAATATGTTGTAGATGCAAGAAAAAATCTTATTTTAACTTTAACAGTATATATATATATATATATTAATGGTACTTAACTGTGCTAGGTGGCGGTCGGCGAACAGGAGCCTACCTGCAGCAACCGGGTGGCGCAGGCTGGCACGCAGACCTCGCCGGATATCTTCGTAGAGGACGCAATCGCCCATATGTTTCTTACACCCTCAAAATCAGATGTAAGCGTTGTATCTATAACGCGTTTTGACTCCGCGTCAGTAGTACACTAGATATTTTTGAGTATTCCAATTGACTAAGAAATTGTTTTGAAACCTTTACAATCATCGTTATTTAAATGTAAATCTGTATATCAGGGGAAGAAGGGAGAGAACCAGGGCTCTAATAGCAACGAGGGTCAGGAGCAGAAGGTCGAGAACCAGAGCTCTAACAGCAACGAGGGTCAGGAGCAGAAGGACGAGAACCAGAGCTCTAAAAGCAACGAGGGTCAAAAGCAGAAGGAAGTGAAGCAGAGCTCTAACAGCAAGGAAGGTCAGAAGCAGAAGAAAGTGAACCAGAGCTCAAACAGCAAGGAAGGTCAGGAGCAGAAGGAAGTGAACCAGAGCTCTAACAGCAATGAGGGTCAGGAGCAGAAGGACGAGAACCAGAGCTCTAACAGCAACGAGGGTCAAAAGCAGAAGGAAGTGAACCAGAGCTCTAACAGCAAGGAAGGTCAGAAGCAGAAGGAAGTGAACCAGAGCTCTAACAGCCAGGAGGGTCAGGAACAGAAGGACAAGAATCAGAGCTCTAACAGCAACGAGGGTCAGGAGCAGAAGGAAGAGATCCAGAGTTCTAGCAGCACCGAGGGCCAGGAGCAGAAGGAAGAGAACCAGAGTTTGAAAAGCAGTGAGGGCCAGGAGCAGAAGGAAGAGAACCAGAGTTTGAAAAGCAGTGAGTGTCAGGAGCAGCAGGAAGAGGGCCAGAGTTCTAAGAGCAGCGAGGTTCAGGAGAAGAAGGAAGAGAAACAGAGTTCTAAGAGCAGTGAGGGTCAGGAGCTTGCAAAGGCGCATGCCAGCAGCACTCCTCCACCGCTGCCCGCGCGCGCCTCCTGCTCCTCGTCCAGCAGTACCGCTCAAACCGTTGCGCCTAAGAAATACGCGCTAAGCCCATCACAAGCCGAGTGCCTGCGAGGCATATTTGCCTCACTTCTTTGGCATGAAGGTAATCCCTTATTACCTTCATATGATTCCTATCTACTCATGTTTCAAATAAATTACCTTTAGCAGATTTGTTTACCCGTATCTAAAACAAAAATATTATAATAATGTATTTCCGTACATTTAGTAGTTTAGAAAAACTGTCTGTGACTTACGTATACTTACTAGATATCTATTAACAACATTATCCGGCAGTAACGGTTGACATATGCCTCTTGTAAGAACTAAATCAATTTAAAAAAAAATTGTCTATATAGGCGTTAGTCTCTAAAAACAATACAACATATTGATTTTGGAGAGCGCCTCTATTGATGATTTTTTTTTGTCTTTTTTTGACTGAAGATACTATAGACGATTAACTGTTTTATTATTTATGTGGCATAAACTTTTCGTAGTAATTCCTCGCACACATAACAAGTATTGCTATAAATTTGCTACCGTCAAGTAAATTTTTTTTAAACGAAACGTTTAAAAATAATTTACACAATAATTTTTTAACAAAAATAACTAGTAAATCTATTTTTTAATACAAATATGTGCATACTGCACGTTATAATAAAATATGTTACAAGAATATAACGTTGTACGAGTGTGGTTCAGTTATTTAGATAAACACATTGCACGTTTATCAAGGGCTGTAAAAACAACGTTTACGTGAGTATCCACTGATTAGATGTCAAAGACGGCGTCGTTATTATCAATGGATTTCTAGCTATAGAGATTTCTGTTTAGGATATATAATATTGCAATAAGCTTAACATAGCCTTTGTGTGACTCGAAATTATCAACATATGTTTGTTAACACGCAATATACCGTCGGTGTGCAGGTATTGTTCACGACGCAATCGCGTGCGCGACATTCCTGAAGTTCCATCCGAAGTTGCCAAAGCAGGGTGCGCGAGTTGTGAAGCGCACCACCCACGACCCACCCGCACCGCGGCCCCAGCGCCACTCCGTCGAGGTGGCCAGCGCAGGTGAGGCGTTCCATCTTTATCCACATAGATGACAAAGCATGTACACACTGATACCTTATCCAGGATAAATGTGGGCGTCATGGGCCGCAGGAATTATTGACTATCGAGTAAACTGTGTGCTCGTTTGACACTAAAACCATCACTATATTATAATGTTTCTTTTATAATTGAGAAGAACCACCTCAATGGACTCCATGTGTATCCAATGGTTGGCGGAAAACCGGGTTCGATGATCGGTGCAGCAAAAAAGTTATGAATTGTAATTTTAAGTGCAGAGTGATCACCAGTGAAGGAAAGCATTTTAGGGAATCTTGCAAGTGTATGAAATGCGAAGTTTCTAATTCTCAGTGTAGCTGCGTGCTACATAGATGGCTTGAGTATCGAATATGGGTAGATACAGGTGTGCTATGGATGAAAAATTGTATGTAATAATATTTACTACAGGAAAGGTAAGTGATGTGGAAAAGGTTATCCACAAATCATTAGAAATTCCGTAATAAATCGTTAAATTTGTATTTAATCTCAAGTGACACATTTCAAGACTTGCATAAACACCAACGTATAATGTTGTGTCTCCTGCTAAATTTCGAAACCCTCCTACTCCGAAGTCCCACTTACTTGTAATATTTTTTTTAATTTTGATTCCAAGCGAACATATACAAAATTATTTGTATTCTGTTGCATATGTTAGCAAATTTCTAGTATTTAAATATAACAGTGTCATAGTTTACAATGACAAATAACAGAACTAATGCAAGTTTTAATACAATAGTTAATCGTTTTTTCGATATGATGCTGATTGATATCTGTTATTACAGGCCAGTACCTAAGCCTGCAGCCGTCCACGTTGGAGTCTTTGACCCGAGCTGGCACTGACGCCAGGGTCAATCGCGAGCGCAAATCTGATATAGACGAGGCCATCAAAGAGGAAGACGCGGCAAGCGCTGATGCTGGTAAAAATCCTTTGATATTCCCATGCCTAATACGGTATAGGGTCTATACACATTTTCTTTGGTTTGTTGTATTATTTTGATGCAGTTTTTTTTATATATTTAGTTATATTAGGGTTGGCTAGATGACTGTTTTAAAACAAAATACATGTATGTGTGACAATTATATATCATTGCATTTAGTTATATAATTGTCGACATTAGAGGGGGCATTGATTTATATAATAACATAACAATACAATCATTGAACTTAATATATAATTAGAGAGCCACGATGCAGTTAATTTATAACTGGAACATGATGGAGTTAGTTCGACATGGAAAGCAATACTACTAGCATAAAAAGGCAGCGTAACTCTACTGTTACACATGCAGTCATCCCTACTACTAGTACTAGTACTAGTACGGATGACGAGGCATGTGAATCCCGAAGTTTTGTTTGAGATTGCATTTTGATCATTACATCCCATCAGGTGAACTGTGTACTTTTTGCCGCTACTATTTTTATAAAAAAAAACTATTTTTAATGACTATGACTGTTGACTATATATATATATATATATATATATATATATATATATATATATATATATATATATATATATATATAATATACAGGCTATATAGGCTTAAAGCTTACACTAGCACAAAAACAACACAACCAGAAAGAAATATAGTATTCCTGAGCATTGAATTAAATGAATTTGGTTTATGAGCCATTTTATATTTATATATAAAACTTCAATTGAAAAGATAAGACGACATGTTCTGTTTCTATCCTTTATGAACCCTTATATTATTATTGTTATGTATTGTATGTGTGCCAAGAAGGAATAAATTATTATTGTTAACCAGGGCCATCTCCGTCCGTGATAAACGTACTCCCGCCCGCTCTGCGTGCGTTGGTTGCTCTGTGGGACGCTTTATACGAGTCCGACCAACTTGCCGCCGCTACAGATAAGTAAGTTATTTTTTTTATTGATCTATAAATATTTCAAAGAACTGTGTAACAGTCCACGCAAGCAAACGGAGTTCTATCCCCGGTTCCCACAACAATGAAATTGTTAATTACAATTTAAAAAAGGAAAAGAAAATAATGGCGTAATGTATAATAGATTACTAAAAAGTGTTAGAATCCTGAATTGATTATTTCTTTTATGAATTATTACATTAGTGAAATTCAATAGGATTCTATTGTACAAAATTCCTAACGTAAAAAAAAAATGGACTCGATTTGGATATTTCATGCGATATCTAGTTCCATCACACATCTCAAAAAATAATAATGCATAATGCTTGCTTCGTTTCGATTGGTGAGTGTCACGATCTAAGGACCTATTTACAAGTAACGAGGCAATCAATCTAAGTCCTCGAGGGACAACGCGTGTGTGTGCATCTTGAATCAATCGTTTTGAGAACAATGTCAGTGACCGCAGTTAATATATCATCGGGTGAACTATGTACTAGAAATATCCCAATATACAGACCACATGGCATCCATAAAACAATTGATTTGCCTGTTTTTATAATAATGAAAATGAAATGAATCAGATTTGTTAAATAGATAGGAAATAACCTTCATGGTAATAATGTATTATCTTAACTATGTAAGTTTTGTATAAAATTAGTGGAGACGATTAAAGCTCATTGAATTGCATGTTTTCACATTTCGGTCTAAATGTCGGTTCATTGAGTACAAGGTTGGAAGAAATCGTATGATGTAGCATAGTTAGTAATTTCCTCCAATTTAATGTGCAAAATACTTTCAGATTCATAAAGATAGCGTCAGAGAAACAAGAGGCTGCGGATCAAGGATCACGGTCACACAGTGGCATTCGTAAAAAGAAAGACTGGAAAGCATCCCCGAGGACGCCGTATTCAGGTTTGTATTGGCAGATTACCAAAACACGACAGTATATATGACGGATCATTCAAGTTGCAAAACAAGGAGATAATTCACGATACGAGAATACAAAACAATCTAGGTATTATAACGACCATATTGCGATTAGATAGTCATGGCATATTTTATGATGACTGGATTTAAAAAATATCTTTTACATGGCAAGACACACCGCGGCCGGCAGTTAAAAGGATGACATCGTGAGGAAACCGGCATGTCAATAAAAAAAAAAATAGTCTGCCAAATCTTCAGAGTCTTGGTGGACTACACACCAATACCTTCTCGATAGATATAGAGAGAAGGAGGGAAAGAATATTGTCAAGGAATTTTTAAAACTTAGCTCATTTACGCATTAATTTGTTCTATGATGGACTTCACAGAACTATTTGCTTTCAATTGTTACCTTAGTTACCTAAGTAAAATAACACTTTGAAACTAATTATATTTGTGCGTGGTATAGAGTGAGCTCCATTTGGTGTTACCACTCGCTAATACGATGTTGTGAGTGATTTGGTATGAGTGTGTGAGTGTTGTGTGAGGGAACGAAAACTAAACGTCACTTTAGGCTCAACTTTGTTTTTTTTTAAAAACCAATTTTATATTAATTAATTTATTAAAATGCGCAGGAAAAACGAACGCTGATCCATAAATTATATATAGGCTTAATTATTTTAAGTTTTTTTAAGTATTATTATGGATTTATATGTATGGTGTAAGTTTGAAAACTAGCTTGTTTTAATGCGATTTCGTTTTTCTGATTTTTATCTAAAAAGACATCTGTTTCCGGTACACGACAGTACACGCACATGTAAACTTGTTTTAAAACAACCTTTAGGTGCCTCAATAAAGATTATTTATTCTTTATTTGTAAAAGTAAACCATACATTGTAAAAATGAGCTTAATGCCTTAAGGCATTCCCTACCATTTATACATTTATGTTTTATAACAGTGCGTTGCGAGTTGTGCGGTGCGAACGTGCCCCCCCCACTGGGGGCGCACATGCGGCACGCTCACACGGGCTGCCGTTTGCCCGCCAACAGCGGATACGACCGCGCCGGCGTGTTCCGCCACGCCGACGCCGCCGCTAAGGTTGCCGTGCCCGCCGTCTGCGGACTGCTGGCTCAAGGTACATTCATCTCCTGCACTAATGCCACTGTGTCTCCTAAACAGATTCAGAGAGAGAGAACAGAACGTCTCCTATATCAAATCAAATATTTTTCAATCAATTTCGTTGGAATAAGTTGAGAACGACAAAAAGTACTAGAGCTACTGTATATTGGATAAATAAATTACGTCTTTAATTTAATTTCTGTGTAAGAATATATAAAAAAGAAAAAATTGTACCTTGAATTGTTTTGTAAAATTCAGTTTGATGTTTCCAGGACACCAACTGTGGTATATTTTCTGCGATAAATGCCGCGACAAGGCTCTACGAACGGCCCCGGTGGTAAAACAAACGAAAAGCAAAGTGGTGGCGGGGAACAGCATCCCGCCTGAACCCAAAACCAATCACCATATTATGAAAGCAAACGCCATATTTTTGCTTGACGTTGCACCGATTAATAATCAGGGTATGTACTTTTAATTATATTTTTTATTTTAATTATAGCGTCTTATAGATTTGTGAAGAAGTGTCTAAGACTTAATGCGTCATGGTCGATGCAGTGCCAGCAACAATATATAATATTGGTACATGGGTGTGTTCTGGCGAAAATAAACAATTTACGCATTGCACAAACACCAGCCTCTTTGTTAGGGGCCGATGGTTGGATCAGTGACTAGAGATTGCGATGTAATATCACTTCCTATGGAAATGTAACCATAACTTGAGCATGACTCCCACCTTGTTTTTTTGTATGATAATAGAGATGGCAAACGACCATACGGTTCTCCTGGATGATAAGTGATGACTTCGGCTCAATGCATCGATGTAGTAACATCCATCAGCAGCAAAGTTTCTTGTCACCCTTGAGTATTGAGATGGAATATGATACTGGTAGAATAAAGCTAGTAGAAAAAAGGTATGGAAGTTACAACCTATAAATGTGATTCTTACTGCTACGCTTCATCCAGGCAGTTCCACTGTTGGTATTACTATATATATTATAACTTCACATGTCTTTGAAATATTTCCTTTATATATATTTCGAGAGGAAACTTGCATCCTCACGAAATACGTAAGTGTTTATTTATATTTGAATGCAGACTAATAGTAGAACTAACATCAATACTTGTGTAAGTTATTAGTGTGGACTTGTGTTCAATATAGACAGTTTAGTTTGCAAAAACTCTCCTTCAAACGCAAATATATCGTTATGTTTATAACTACTATCAATTTTAAATTCTTTTCACGGAATGCGCCGGTTGTGCAGATGCGCAGAGTAAATCGTCGTGGCAGGAGGCTACAGGAAACAGTCCGCCAACGCCGCCAGCCAGCATATGGCAGCCGGCGCCACCATTCCAATGCCTGCCATTGCTGGACGCAGCTCCCCGCGCTTCTGCCGCTGACGCTGCAAGATACCACTCCCTTGGCCGGCCTCCGCCACCACCAACTTCACCACCAACTTCACCATTGGTGAGTCACCCTGCTATGCCTGATGCTGCACGCCTGGCTTATCAACGTAACTATTACTCGAATATTCGTTATAATCTAAAAGAGTGTTTTCTTCGCCATTTTAAGATTTTTATACGCAATTATTAGAAATATTAATAAAGAGCAATGATAACCTCATTTACATCGGATTTCAGTATCAGATTATTATTATCCAATGAAATAACCCGTTGTGTAATATTTTCGTTTTTGATATTGAAGTAAAGTTAGTATATTCGCGCTCATCTGATCTTACAAGTGACTAATGCACTAATAAGTACATATGATAAGTGACAGCTGCGGCAAATTAAAATTTACATACATTCATATCGTCAAAGATTTAAAGATCTTACGTTGTCACCCCTTAAGACTGAGATGGAATGCCTCGTTACCTGTGTCTGTGTCCCTGTATCCTTACACTCACCATTCGGAACACACTGTTAAACCGATGGTGGTAGTCCTTTCCACCTCTAGCCGACCCATTCATATTGCAACAGGAAAATAACTGCAGCGTGTCTGTACCAAATTAAAGAATCCTATTAACATATATTAGCGATTGATTGCTGGCAAAAAAAAATCAAAACAGCCTGACCGATGCGGCCTGGCTATCATCGCACTAATTATCTCGATGATTTTAATAGCGACGTACATGTTTCTCGCTTGTAAGGCGTCGGAGCAAGGAGGGAGCGGCTCTAGCACGCAGTGGCCGCGTGTCCAACGCTCAGTGTCGATGGGCCAGGCGGGGCGTGGCCTGCTCGCCGCCAATCGTCCGACGCACGCCCGCACCGCATCACCCGACGCACGGACTACATACTCAGGTTCAGTATCAGCTAGACTTTCATAGCCCATAAAAATATATCTCCATTTTATAAGGGTGACAAACAAGCACACATTTCACCTAATCATAAGTCAAATCTATATCTAAATCTATTTATGATGATGAAACAAAATTCCGAAACGTATCGAGTCGAGAGTGGGTTCCCCCACATCCATCTTAACAGTGGTAGAGCTACACTGCACTGAATGAATGGGTCAGCCCGGTCGTGGTAGGACCACGCCATCACAGAATACCAGCGTAAAATATCAGTATAATATTGCTGTGTTTCGTCTGACAAGTGTAGGGATCCGAAAACCTTTATTACTGGTGACGAGGCATTATGACTCCTTGTCAAGGATGAATGTAGATGTCATAGGCCACAGGAAACACTTGCAATCAGGTGAACTGTGTACTCGCTCGTTTGTTACTCCCAATGTAATAAAAAATAAAAAAAAATCTCGATTAGTTAACAACTGGTAACAATATATTCTGGTCCTATTTGTACTTTCGTTTCTTTATACTATGCGATACAATAATCTAGGTTAAATCTAAGTTTCGTATTGCCTTGGATAATATGTGAAACTGCTATGATATGAAATCGATTAGGAACACAGCGTCATCCTAATTTTTTTCTCATTAGATCACATGAGCAGGATATATTATAGTCCCATAATTTACATGATCACGGCACTCATTCTTTGTACCGTTTTTTAGTCAAAATACATACATCATAAAATAGGAGGAAGGGTCCGTTCGCAATTTCAAGAGCGGAAAAACACAAAAACTCCAACACCTAGAATTTTTATTGAACAGCTGAAAAAAATAAAAAATATTTTGTTCTCAGACATGTAGGTTTCCTTCACCGTTGAGCGCTTGATACAACTACCAGGGCTCGGCAGTGTTGACGTTGCGTCCTTTAAATAAACAACTCGTCCATGCGTAAGTGATTGCGACTGCCCCTATTGCAAATATGTAAGCGACGAATTTTTTTTTACCGCGAGGCATTTCCACCATTTTCCTTTTACTATATGCACCAAAACGGATTGCGTGACCGGTGTCTGTGTTAAATTTAAATGTTATTTTTACGGATTAGGAAATTCAGTGTATAAGGAACACAATCACGTTTTTGTGGTGACGCTGATAATATTGTTGTACTTTATATATATATATATATATATATATATATATATATATATATATATATATATATATATATATATATATATATATATTTAAAATACTAATTTCATTTAATATATTTCAATTTTAGTCTCAGTCGGTTCATCCCTACTAGCGCAACCCAGCGCTGGCTTAAGGCGTCTTATTGGCTCTGGAGGGGACAACGATGGCACTGTGTCTGCCTTCGAAACGCCCGTCGTCGACCCGGCTAATTTATTCCGGAGCCCCGTTCTTACCTTCATACTCTCGCGAAGAGATCTGCAATCGCATAGTCAGAAAATGGACACCGCAGCCAGGATCAACACTGTACGCCAGTATGCTTTGGAGGTAAGGCTTGATCATAACATTTGTATTGTAAACTATATATACGTATAGATAGTGATAATATAATGAGATGAGATGGGATGGCACGAAACAAAAACTAAAGAAACTATAGCAGTATTTCGTTATTTGGACATTGGAGTATAGTCCGCCCCGCGGCTCCAAAGTGGGAATGCCGAACTTCAAATGTCTTGAAATATTTTTTTATGCTTAATGCATGCATACCACGCGATGTTTGTAGTTACATTGATGACCGGCACCGGGGATCCATTTGGTGTGCTTAGGTACCGTGAAGTAATAATTGAGCGTTGATATTGGTGGCTTAATGTCTTAGACATGGCGCTCGACGTTGGAATTTTATCAATGAAATAAATTAAGATGCACATGAGTTTCTCTTCTTTATTGTGGATAATTAGGCATGAGAATGGCCTAGTTGGTAGGAATGTATGGACGCCTACCATTCTCTCATAGCAAAACGCAATACCGTGAGACAATTGGTTTAACTTTGTGTTTATTTCCCCAGGCTCTTAACTGGCTTCTGCGATCGACCACGCAACTATCCAGTGTCCATGACGTGATGTGGTGGTTCTGCGAGTCGCTCTCGCAGTTCTCCAGCATTCCACCCCTACACATGTCCCGCATCTTCGAGGAGAACAAGGAAGTGAGTACACATTATTTAATTATTATTATTATGTAAATGCATGTTATAGCAATTCTTATTACTCTGTAAAATGAACGTGACTAGAGAAATATTTAGTTCTCTGTGCACTTTGTTAGTCCTCGTTAAGGTACGATTTGTACAATTGTAAAATGTAAACGTATACCATAGATCCGAAAATGAATAAATTGTGCTATACAAATTGGCCTCGACCGAATATGGATTCCCGGAGCCACGACTCGGTAGCCTGTGATACGCACCCATACGTAAATCATGTTAAGAAGTCCATTTCGTGGCCACATCAACATTGGAGTCCCGACAGATGATTGTCAACGTGCAGTACGAGAACACAACGAAAAGTGTCGAGCTTTGTTGAAGCCATGCTCACGCGCGTTGTGTTTCCACCAGCACCCGGTGGCCCATCACTCGGCCAACGAGACGCCGCATCGTGAGGTGGCGCAGACCGTGTCCACGTCAACACTTTGCCCGGGGGTCGTTCGGTGCGCGGGGCACGTTCCGCTGTTCACGCGCTGCTGGGCTCGGTGAGCGCGCTCGCGCCTTTGTTGCACCCCTGCAATGCCGTGAGCCTACAGGCCGTACGCTGCTGGGCGTTGCAGTACTCGCAACACGACCGCAACTTCCTGCACAGGTAGCGCTTGCTAGGATATTATTAAAAATATCAAATATAAGATCGATCGTTTGGTTTATTTTGATCGAGTGGATTTTTTGGAAACCAATGAATGACACTGGATATTGGTCTCGTGGGTCACCTTTACACAAATTATATAGTAGAGGAATAATGCTGCTTTTGATATTACGCGAAAATTATATTACAACACATTTTTTTTAAATTACCACAAATTAAAATGGTCAACATAAAATAGGAAACAGATTGTAAGAACGCAGTCGGAATTTTCAGTTACTTAACAATGACGAAGTTATTATAAATTAAAGTATGTAGAAATTTTATTTAAAAAAATTATGGACTGAAATATATAGTACTAATGTAAAAATGTTGCTTAAATTTTATTACCAGTTTAAGCACCCGGCGGCTAAGACAGTGCTGGGCTTTTCAAGAATACTAAGTTCTTTTGTGTACAAATTTTACTACATCGATCTTTATTATTTTAAAATTTATAATTCCGTTCAGTAACGGTATAATTTATTAATTAAAAAATAGATACACCGTCACTATATACCTCTATAATAATAATATGACCATGTTATATAAACAACATACAAATACTCTACGGCGTAGTTATTCCTTCCCAAAACCTTGTAATATAAAATTATATATGAAAGTGGCGATCTATTTACTGGTTTAGACAATTTGTCTTAGTACTCACGGGTATCAATTATTTCTATCGAAATTCTTCGCCGAGTCTGTGTGTATGTTGGTGTATACGGCCTTCAATGACACTTTTATATTTCATGTATCACCTTGATTGTCATCCTTACCTTCGTTCAAGAAAATAGATAACCAAAGGTAATCGTAATCAGCCGTCTCTTCTGGGCTGCACGGGATAGTAGACATACGGACGTATTTTATTTCCTTACACTTAACCTTGAAAATTAAATTGTCTTTTTGTAATCCTATTTTATAATTAATTTAATAAGATGTTTCTTAAGTACAGATATATTTTGAAAAAAAAATATTATTATTACACAGTTGTATTTAGTTTTGAATGTTTGTCTGTTTGTTCACGCTGCATGGAGCAGATCGCAGGTGTTTAGCGTGATCAGCCGGATATTGTCGCAGGAGGACGATGCCTACGACGACGATGACTCAATTAATGTCCTGCAGGAGAGCTGCCTCAACGAGGTATAACATACATATATATATATATATATATATATATATTTTTATTACATTGAGAGTTACAATCGAGCACACAGTTCACCCGATGTTAAGTGATTCCTGCGGCCCATGACATCTACATTCATCCTTTACAAATATATACCTCTGAAGAAACTGTAACGAGAACAAAATATAACAATTTGTCTATCTAAATGCATAGTTCCCAAAGGGAGACTCGACGGAGGTCTACGTTGGCGTGACAAAAAAATGGGGGTTCACAATTCGTGAAGTCCAAGGGGTCCATGAAAATCTATTTGCTTTCGATAGAGAATAACTAAAATGTTGGCTTGACTTCAATGTAGCAGATAATATTTTAAGAAGCTCAGCGTCTATCACTTGTAAAAACTTGCATATTCCACATTTGACGAGTTTTGGGAAGACGGTAGTAATGTTAGGGGGGGTCCACCGGAACCAGCAAAATTTTGAAAGTGGTCTATGAGAAATAAAGTCTGGGAACCTGTGTGATCTAAATTGTATTTAATAATGTTTTAAGAGAAATTAATGTAAACGTATACCCACGGTCAATAAAAGAGTTAGACCTTTTTTACTTTAACTCTACGGTTCATAAACACCCAAAGGAACAAAAAGAGGACCATTCACAATAAAATAAATAGATTTTATACATTTACTATGTATAAAATCTATTTAGTAGTTACTTATCAGTTATGGTATATACCTTTTATCAACACATTCCAGGATAACCTTGTGTGGAGGTGCCCGGACATAACCGAGTGGTGCAATATCACCGTGTCATCGCGTCCAGGAATGGCAGGGGCCTTAAGCGATAATAGTACGGAGACATTCTGGGAGTCGGGCGAAGAGGACCGCAACAAGGCTAAATGGATCCAAGTGTCGTGTCCTAGCTGTCCCCTCGAAGAAAGTCCGTATCTCGTGTGCTTGCACATTGATAATAGTAGGGATACTTTGGTAAGTATATGCACGTAGGGGACAACATAATTAATCGTTTAAACATTCATTATATATCATTAATAAACATAATTTACGTCATCCTTACAGAGTAGGACGCTGGTGACATCGTTCTTATTCAGCAGCGGCTCGCGTGCTATGTCATATATGCAGGATGTGGAGATCGACGAGAGGAACGCTTCCTGGGTCTGCTTCTCTCTACCACGTAAGTTCCCGCCACTTTAAATAAGAGTGTGTGTCGATGGATGACACTGAACTTGCCGTTATATACCGCAATACAAAGCATCACAACGTGCTAATAACTAGAAATGACAAATTCCTCGTAAGCCTGTTTTTAAATAATAATAATTTAAATATATAAAATTTAGACTTTATACTATATATACTGTATGCTACCTTTACTTATCTGAACGGAGTTGCAGTATTATCAGGCGCCGCGACGCGAGTGCGATGCGAGATGCGCGGGCCGGAGGCGGCAGTGCGCGTGCGTCAGGTGCGCGTACTGAGCGTGCCGCGCTTGCATCCCGGCCCCCCTGTTCACATGCAAGCGCTCCATTCGCTCATTGAACAAGACACCTTGCGTGTCTTCCGTCTGCTCACTTCGCAGGTACAAATCATTGCATTTCATGGAATGAGCCAAAGCACTTGGTAGATGCAGGCGCTATTAACGTCAAATCCATGAGTTGTTACGTTCAACTTCAATATATACGTATAAACTTTTACATATATAGCACTAACCCAACACATTGATTTGATGGAAACATTCTGAAGTACAAGATAGTTAATTCCTTAATCGGACAAGATTAAATGCACAACAAGGGTGTGGCAAGACAGTGATTGTCTATTCATATGGGTGTATTTTATCCTTGATTACACCTTACCCCCTAATAAATTATTTTCCTTCAGCCTACTCTTAATACTAACTTAATGCTTAACTGAAGATATCCTGCATTCTGATGCACTATATCCATACGGTCATCTAACTTATTCATGTAATATGTACATACAAGACTGAGACATTTTTTTTTACGTTTAGGTGTTCGGTAAACTTCTAGAGTGGGAACAAAGTGGTAGCAATCCAAGTGAGGGTGCTGCAGCCCTGGAGGATACGGTACCAGACGAAAGCGATCTTCGGGAACACGTGGTCGGCATTCTATTCGCCGGGCATAAACTCACTACACTGCAGAAACAGGTGAATATATTTACTTTCCATACGGTTTCCGTTTGTAAACTGCATTAGTTACATGGAGCAATATCATTTAAGGTTTTATTTTTAATTAGTTTTCTAAAAGTATTTAGATCTAGGTGCCAGTTAATATTTTGGAATGTAGGCCAAAGTTTGGCAACAGAGTTTATCATAATCTCTAAAATCTAAAATTTTATATTTAGATTTCACCAGTGGTCCATTCATAAATATCTCTAAAACTTAGTGCTCAAAATTTATAGAGAAATTTTTAGATATATTATTATATAAACCCGTGAACCGTGACAGTTCTCAAGATGAAACTTAATACGAAATCATAATATCAGACTTTTATATTATGCATTGATAGCATTGTATTTTAAATTTTAATTGAAGATTTTAATTGTATGACATTTGTTTTGTGCAGGTGATGTCGCACATCGTGTGCGCGATACGTTGCGAGGCGACGCGGGTGCGCGACGACTGGGAGACGGAGCTGCTATGCCGTGACATGACTGAGCTTACGACGCCGCATCGTGCTTTAGCCCCACAGGACAATTACTGCTTTGAGATGCTCTCTCTGGTACGTATAGTAGAAACAAATAATCCCCACAGATTTTTTACAAAGTCGATCTTTAATAAGATCGATTATCCGCCGTCGGAGGCCCCAGACCGTACTCTTACATTGTTCTAATTTACAAAATCAGCAATACCACCCAATTACCATAGCACATCCACGCTACTTATTGATTGTTAACCAGCTCACGGACCCCTCAGTTCCGTGAGCCCTGTGTCCGATGAAGCTGTAAGAGCCGCATAGGCTAACAGCATCAACATCAAAATAATCTAAGATATTGATTATTATATGACATTAATGTCTTTGTTTGAAATCTTATAAGGATAATATTTTATAATAATAATAATAAAACAGTTTATTGTCACAGATAAAATAAACAAATTTTCATAAACAATATTATACACTTTGGCAAAGTTCAGCTTTTGCTGAAACTCTCATATTACATAATAGCACAACAGTGTATTGTAAGCGATAGGGTGGCTTTAACCAAGTAACTTTCAAGGTGATGCCAATATAGTTCTTTCTACCCATGACGTTATTGACAAAATCGAACTATTAGTTCGACACTTGAAGTTTGATATTGCCCTTGATCCTTTGGGAAATCTATGTTCTATTTCCTTCGTATTGGATGCTCTCGTACAGTAATATTTAGTGTAACCATTTCGTAAGTTATATTTGCAATAATACTTGTTTAATAAGTATAATATTATAATTGTAATTGTCGTCTAGTTGCTGGCGCTAAGCGGCAGTGCAGTGGGGCGGGCACACCTGGCACAGCGCACCGAGCTGCTGTGCGAATTGCTCTCACTCCTGCATACTGGAAGTGACCGCGTACAGAGACAGGTGAGCTGCCACTTATCTTCTACACTTCCGTAGAAAGGTTGAAGGGTCACCTACCAGACAAAAAAAAAGATCTCAGTAAAAGTGTCACCGTTTTCGAGATTATGAGAATATAATTTTTTTCTTAAAAATACTCCTCTTTCTATCTGTCTTTTGTTGCTGCGTGTACAAATAGGCAGAAAAGTTATATTCAAATATCATTTTGATCAATTTCACTGGAAGAAGTTGAGAACGACAATCATTTTTTAAACGTTCGTGAATTATTTTGTTTAAGTTTGTGATTGGCGGTGAAATAAAAACGTATTGAGCTGCTGCTGCATGCATGTTTCATTAATAGATTACCTGTATTATAGAGATTTCAGAAAGTTGACCACTGTTTTACTTTTTTCTTGGTATTTTTAGAAAAAATAAAAAATCTCATCAATTAGACGAACTTATTTTTTTTTAAAGAATCAAATTACTATGAAAATTTTCCCTACTTATACGAGTATCGTTTGTATTCCAGGTTATATCTTTGCTCCGCCGCATGATTACCGAGATTACACCGCAAAAGGTTTTGATGGCGATCAACTATGGAGTCGAAGTGAGTTCGAGGTGAGTTTCATTCGATTCTGTGTTTTCTTAGTTTAGTATCTTATGTTTATATCGTTAATGAACATCTCTGGTAACTCTAGTAAAGATCGCTAAAGCTAACGTGTGCTTCGGAACATCCTGTGAGCAATCGGCTGGATAGGAAATACCCTCATAGGATACCTGCGTAACACGCATCATAACGGTAAGTGACGGGAAACTTAATTACTGGTAACTAGGTATTCTGTCCAACTTTCATTTAGTAATAACTCCCCTGGATCTTGATGTTTATCAAGAATACTACGGTAACAATTGACTATCATATTCGTTGTTGGTTGGTCACTTTATTTTGACATAAGAAACCTCGTCGTTCCGAAAAAGCTTATGTTCTCGTTAGAATTTTACGATTACATTTATATGTTTAATATAATTAAATATCAAAAATAATTATTTATAAGGAAATTACGTCCTTTTGATGGTTAAAGTAACATACATAGATGAGAATGAAATTTTATTATTCACAGGATAACACTGCTAGATTACCTAGTAAGCTACTTGGCTAAAGCTATCACCATCCAAGTGAAGGTTAAGGGCACCGGGGCCCTTACTCCTGCGCCAGTGACTATGGGAAGCAGCGTGACGCCTGACCCGCCCGCCACTTGGTTCATGAGAGGAGATACTACAAAGCAACACGCACACTTAGTCGCTAAGTTGCTACTGGACATGGCTGAGGTAAACTACTGTCAAGGTCGAAATTTATTTCAGATGCATTAATAAAATTGTAATATTTAAGTTTTATGGGAAAGTAAAGAATCTGAAACGAAGTTTTTTCATTACTTAATAGAAGATAAGAAAAATTCACTGAGAATTCAAAAACCTTACGATATAAGACTAGAAAAATATCTAGCTTTGATTATATTAGATTTTCTTTAATTTAAAGCTGATTCAAAGTCTGCTGTGCACTATGATGATCTAATATTTATTGAATTTTAGATTTGTACATTCCTAATATTAATATTTTCACCTCTATCAAAGATGTTTATAGTTTGTCGTTGAAGATATTTCCACATTTCCGTAATAGCAGCATGACAATATCTTGATATGATTTCTCACAAACTTATGTGTTATTGACTGCAGAGATTAGTTTATCTTTTGTAACTATCTCGTTTTGTAAATAACACCTACCAATAACAGAGCGCTATAAGCGCACGGTCACCTCTCAACGAGTTAACAGCGGCCATCAGGCCCGAAAAAAAAAAATCAGATCCTCCAAATTTTTTGGATTTTGTATGGATCATGCGCAATTAATTCGTGAACTGCTCACATAACAAGTCGTCGTGATTTAATAAAACAAAAGTAGATGCATCGTATATCGTTTGCAGAACCGAGTGTCGGCGGCGTGGGGTGAGGAGACGCGGCTGGCACTGGCCACGTACGCCTCCCAAGTTACGAAGATTAACGAGGCTGACCGACGCCCCGACAAATGCACAGCCGCACCTACCATGTGGATGGCTCTAGCCGCGTTGTGCATCTGCGAGCAGTCCTATGTCGAAGTGTGAGTATAATATAGTACAAAGCGACTTCACAAACTGGGTCAGTGGGGGTGCCCTCACAGAATACCGGCGTGAAATAGCCGCATGAGAGTGTAAGGATGCGGAGACCCTTACATTATTGGTGTCGAGGCATTCCATCTCAGTCCTCAAGGGTGACCAGGATGAATGTAGATGTCATAGGCTGCAGGAATCACTTGCCATCAGGTGAACTGTGTGCTCGTTACTCTCGGTGTAATAAAAAGGAAAAAAAACTGGAATGGAAGTGAAAAAGTGATGAACCCAAGTATTTCTAACGTTACGCAGTTCACCCGCGGATCACAGTTTTTAAACAATATAGAAATGAATGTCTTTGATATTTTTATGACCTAAAATTGAAATATATTCTTTTGAGCGCACTGTAAAACTCAATATGTGATATGATGATTGTAAGAGTTTTTATTTGATGTTGACAAGCCTAAATTTTATTTATATTTGATCTAAAATTAAATTAAAAAATAAGAAAGCGCAATTGACAATGAAATTGCGGTTTCGAGTTATTTTACAGTTCTTTTATGGTATTTCCACCGATCTAATGTATGCTTGGCTCACTTGGCAAACATGCACATATTTAGAGATTAAAGATTTTTATTGTATTAAATTAAATTGTAAGGCAAATGGTAAATAAAAATGCGTCATTAATAAACAGTAATTATATCGCTGGGTACAGACCAGTTGTGATTATGAATGGATGGGTACTTAAAGTAATAATTTTAATTTAGAAAAAAACTTTTAAAATATTTTGTTTAATTGCTCTTCAGTTTGAACAGTTCATCGGGAAGCGACATGCGTAATCAGGCCCAAATGCGCTCGTATTGCGTTAATCACGATGACGGTACCACTTTGGCGGTGGTCGAATGCCGCACATGCGGTCCGCTCTGCACTGAATGCGATCGATTCCTCCATCTTAACCGCTCCGCCAGGACGCATCACCGACAGGTGGGTCCTACTTCTTTTTATTTACCATTTTGATGTTTGACTTTTTTTTAGGTTCTTTTTGACCCGTGGCAGGCAGTGTAGTTCAAAGGCATAGCTAAGATTATTTTTGTTTTTCAACTTTTTTGTTCTAAAATTTGCCAAATATTTTTAGATTTTCACCAATTAATGTGAGTGTTCTTATATTACTTTGTTCATTTATTTTTCAAATAATAATTTATATTTTGAAAAAAGATTGTTTGTTTAACAAAACGCGATAATTTAATCCTATTGGAGACCTCCCTTGAGATGGTTAGTTTACTTAAAAAAACCATGCTCATACAGATTACAGAAAATCTTTATGTTAGATCTTTATTACTTTATTAATTTTAACCGCATAAATAATATTGTTATATATTATGTAGAGGACCCACACCATTTGAGATGTGACGATTGATGATATGTATACTTCGTTTGTCACGTTTTGATTTGTACTTTCAGATATGTAAAGAAGAAGAGAGCGCAATCCGCATCGACATTCACGAGGGCTGTGGGCGTGCAAAACTGTTCTGGCTGCTTTTGCTCGTCGACCGGCGCACCCTAAAGGGATTAGCAGAGTTTAGAGGCTTGGACTCAGTTGTTGAAGGTCCAAAATACGTGGCGGCGGGTGAAGGCGCATCAACAAGCTTCCATGGCCTGGCAGGAACTTGCCGATTCTGTGGCACGCGCAGCACTTCTGGACTATTAGCCATCGGAAATGTCTGTGCTGAGGAGCAATGCCAAGTCAGTAATTTTTTTGCTTTATTACTACTACTGTATGCGAAATACCATTTTATTATAATTCAATATATATATACAATATACGCATAATAACCATCATGTTTTTTTTTATAAAACACGTACACACACATATCTGTATAGTTTGTTCATCAATTAAATTCATTAGTAACATTTAATCATTGTTAACATTATCTTTTCCCAGGAATTCAGCCGCAACGCGTGCACTCGCGATCTGTCATGCGTGCACGCGTGCGGCGGCGTGCGCGGCGAGAAGAAATGCTTGCCGTGCCTCATGGGTTGCGCGCCACCAGCAGACGCTTTACCACTGCGCCAGGATGCGGACGACATGTGCATGATCTGCTTCACCGATCCCTTACAGGCCGCTCCCGCTATACAGGTATGAATATGTAAAACTGTTAGCTAGCCGCCTGTGAAAAGATCCTTTTAACAAAATACCAGCGCTAAATTATTGCATAGTGTTTCTTTTTCGGTCCTCAGGAGGGCATCAATACAATTTATTATTAGGAATTAATGTGACAGTCATGGGCGACAGGAATCATTGTACGTCATCGTAATTTATTAACGCAACCATAACAAAATACAAAGTATCGGATTCTAGGTGCGTTTATTACAATAACTGTAATAAAAGGGTATTGGCATATATACAATAGTTAAACAATATCATTCACATCAAGAGGATGGGTGAATCCTCTTTCCACTGTTGGACGTCAAGGCGCATGTCTGGTATCCATCCAGTCGGTGGTTATGTTGGTTGTTTTTTTTTGTGTTAAAGTCTGGCCTACCATTGTCTTTTCGTTCGAATATAAATGTGTGGGTATATCGTCAATAGTAGAGTAAATATAAGATTCAATGACCACATTATCACATAACGGCTGGTGGAATTATCACCAAACACTTTATTGTAAAAAATATTTATTGTAAATAAATCCACTATTATACGAAAAAAGTATCGCACCTTTATTTATTATAAAATATATTAATCAATGTAATTAGTAAGGAATTTCTATCTAAACCATATCATTAATTTTCTTTTTAAAGAATTGTACCTTTATATAATATAAAATTTGGGACATGCTTAATTATCAAATTTTACTCGTTTTATTATTATCACGTTAGGAAATTACACTTCTTTTTAAATAAAGTTTAATGATCGTAAGAAAACGATAACATATATTTATTATTAACGACACGTTTATTCATTTCAGCTCTCTTGTGGCCACGTATTCCATTTGCACTGCTGTAAGAAAGTGCTTGAATGCAAGTGGATTGGACCGAGGATTACCTTCTCTTTCTCACAATGCCCCATTTGCAAGGTATTAAAGCTAATTTAAATTTTATAGTTCTTAAAAGAAATATTGGTTTAATATTTCTTTTAAGAAAATTTAATATTAGACGACAATGGCTAGACCTATTAGTCACAATGACCAAAAATTAAAATTAATGACTTGGTTTGAATTATTGTAATGATGCTATTGGTGACGGAGAGGGTCCGATGGCCAGCAGAATCGTTATTGCAAGTGGCGGTAATTGCTCTCCAACCTCTATTCAGAGTGCCAATTGTTGTATCTTTGTTTGAAAGTCTTAGATCTCAGAAAGTGAAAATTAATAGTTTTTAGATGATGAATGTGTGTATTTTATTTCGTTACCTTGATGCTAGATAATACATAAACTTTTTATTTTTAATACACCAGGAGAACATGTCCCATTGGACCCTTGAGGAATTATTAGCACCGATTCGCTTGCTGCGGGAGGAAGTCCGCCGTAAAGCGCTGATGCGTCTGGAGTATGAAGGTCTCGCTGACACACAGGGTCGCTCAGCACTGGACCCAGCCGCCTACGCCATGGAGCGGTACGCGTACTATGTCTGCCATATGTGTGGCAAGGTAATAAAATGTTTCCATAATAAAAATGTTCTATGTATTGCTCTTTATTACCACATAAGAAGCGAACTCGTGGCGTTACTAGCATTGTCACTAGCTGATATCTTTCATGTATTCCTTTAGGTATAAAATAACAGTATAAAAATATATTAAGAGTGTTATATAATAATAAACATAGATAACAAGACTTGAGCCTTCAACTGACTTGAGTTAAGTTCTGAAACCTACATGGATGTATGACCACTACTGGTCATTTTAACTACTCGATTCGGGGATTCGAAGAACAAGTTCAGTTTGTAGCATTTATAGGCTTCACAGGGGAAGACCCACGCCCTCACAGTGAACCAACGTGAAATAACATTGTGACTTTGTGTTTAGTATGCCGAGTGCAGGTGTCCGGAGAACATTATGGTGATGAGGTATTTGATCTTAGTCCTTAATGTTGACAACCCATTTGCATTATGATTCCTTATCGAAAATGAATGTGGTTGCCATCAGGTGAACTTTGGCTCGTTTCCCACCATTAATATAATAAAAAAAGGCAGGAATATAAAGAGATTTATCTATGTTGTAGGCGTACTTTGGCGGCCTGGCGCGTTGCGAGGCGGAGTCTAGCGGTCACTGGGAGCCAGCGGAGCTGGTATGCGGCGGCTGTAGCGATGTGGCTGGCGCACGCGTCTGCCCCAAGCACAGCTCGGACTTCCTCGAGTACAAGTGCCGATACTGCTGTTCGGTTAGTGCCCTGACCTGCTTACAAGCTCCATATTTCGTCTGTTCGGACAAGTACCGCTGCTGCTGCTCCTTTAAGTCGAACGGTCATAACACCTTGTGACGAATTTATTTAATTAATGGCTGAAATATTTATATATGTACACACACATATATATATATATATATATATATATATATATAGATATATGTGTGAATATGTAATTATCATAAAAATCATCATATATATTATTTAGGTAAGAAAGAGTTTACTTAAGTAATTTACAGCAATTTACATTATCCGACGACCACTTGGACCACTTATTAGTCATCTAAATCGCAAAGGACTTCTAGTGAAAGGTAATTATCATCATTTATTTTAAGTAGTATTTCAGGAAAAAATTCCGGGAATGGGAATGGCTTCATTAATGCTCCTGTATATATATTTATTTATGATGCTTGAATCGCAACCTGGTATGATCATAAAATATTTAAAATAAAATAAGCTATTAAAAATTTAATTATTTTGATTATATAATAACTAAACTAATGTGACTACTGAATCATATTTATCTAAGTCTAAGCGGCTATTTAAAAACAATTTTATTGAACAAGTTTCCACAAGTTCTAGCTTTCACAGCTCCTCTGGTCGTAACAGCACAGGGTCACCCTGATCTTTTACTGGATAAAAAATACGGCGGTTGCCTAGTTTTCGAAGTCTTAAAAATTATCCATGATTGGCGCCACGACAGATTAAATGTGAAACTTAACCATTATTTGCGTTCCCGTGTCATTTATAAACTTCAATTTAATCTTTTTCAAAAACGCCTTTCGTAGTTTGCACCTATGATTTTTTTAATTCTTTTTATATATAACATACACCGACTGTATATAATCGCATCAGGTTAAGTATAAAGGCGACAAGTAGTTACGGGTGGTTTGAATATAACCTAATATATGACAAAAACCTAGTCATTGTTTGGCTGGCAGCTGGCACATTCCTTTTTAGTTTTGTTATTACCTTTACATTTTCCGTGGTTTGCACGGGTACATTAGAATCGCACTAATAGTCAATTTGTTTTTTGAAAACAATTACTTTATAGACATAATGTATGTAACAGAATTTTTAAGAATATAACTAAATATTTACTAACACTTCATCTATGGTCCAGCTCCTTTGAGTGTTATCTACTACATCTATTTCTATTAACTATTTTAACAGGTTATTATTGCAGCTATTTTAATTATGGTACATTTTTTCATTTTTGTCCTATAATAATAATGTACTTATACGATCATCGCTCGATCCACGTTTGGTCCATACTTCATATAGCAGCAGTGATTCCTGTGGTAAATACATTTTAAGAACCAACTAACAAATATATTTAGTTAACTTTAATTACTTACTTATTATTCATACAATTTATGATGGAAGGTAAAATACAGAATTTATATAGATGGAAAGATTTATGATATCTAAAATGTCTTATAATTTTTTTTTTAGTTCCGTAATACGTACTATACATATAGAGATTATAAGTTTAAAAAACATTGCAACAACAAAAAGAAATTATTGCGAAATGCTCTAAATTTGTATCTAAAAATGATAATAACCGTAGAAGAGGAAGTGAAGAATAATGAATTTAATAGATAATGACTATGCATTGAGTTTTGTAGATTATTTTAGAACTTTAAATATTATTAGACTTTCCTGCGCACTTTATTCCAAAATAGACTGCATGTAGTTATATCATTACATTATTTAAAAAGATCACTATCACCTAAACTACGTCACCAAGTAGCATTCAGTAACTTTGTTTAATTTTCATTTAATTTTCAGTATTTTATTCGAGTAATACAAAAAAATTAAGTCGTATGGATTCTATGTTAATTAAAGACAAACAATTTTCTCATATATCATATCGTCCCACTTTTACGGGTCAATCCCTCGAGACTATTAGCTCTAACCAGAGTTTACATGTATGGAATATAAAATACAAAAACAAAATAGTAATTTATGTCTCCTGTATACGTGATCCGGATATTTTGTTAATATGAATGCATTGCAGATTTTTAAAATAAAAATATATAAAAATGCTAAATTAGCCCGTCTCTGTGGCAGCACGATCTTACAGCAATTATAATTGTGACTAACATAAAAAAGTGGTAATGTCACATAGAGTTATGTTTAATTAATTTCTGATACAGGTGGCTGTGTTCTTCTGCTTCGGCACGTCCCACTTCTGCAACGCATGCCATGATGATTTCCAGCGCGTGACTAACATTCCCAGGCATCTCCTGCCCCAGTGCCCTGCTGGTAAGTAGACTCATAACATGCCCATTCCTCAGGTGAATATACATAGATTTGCCCCATAGATTACAACAAAGCACAACCAGTAGCATATATATTTACTTTCCGCAATTGCATGTTCTTTTTTCACCGCGTTGAGAGGTGACCGAGTTGCAAGTCTTCGATCTTTTTAGTGGAGGGTTAGCAACACGTGTCAGTTATTGTAATCTAAACATCAAAATGAAAGGCCTTGGACAAAAAATACTTACCATATTTGAATCATATGGCGTAGATATTTTTGATAGATTATACTAAAATACCTTTCAGGTCCTAAAGGCGAGCAGTTGCCCGGCACATCGGAGGAATGTCCTCTCCACGTAAATCACCCACCCACCGGCGAAGAATTCGCCCTGGGCTGCGGCGTATGCCGACATTCACAGACCTTTTAAATATTCTCAACGACAGCCAGTGGATTCTCTGAACCCTGGCACAACCGATCGATCGAATGCTTTACAAATCATCAGTATTTTTAATTCTAACTTACAATTCCTTATTTATAATTTTACTAAAAATCACTGATAGACTACATATCTACTATGCGATCTACTAAAATAAGTTTTTTTAAATTAAAACTTATTTCTAAAAATATTAATTTCATTCAATAAATAAGTAATGGGTCTATCAATGTAAAATATTTTTTCTTGCCTTATTATTTTTTATAGGGATGGTATTATTTATTTTAATTTTAAGTGGTACACTGACTGATGAGATGTATAGAGATGATAAGTTTTAAAGACTCAAATAGGAATATAATACCCAATACTGGTGCAAGAAGTATACTATCAACTGTTTCCTGTCGTGTAAACCAGTTTCGTAAAGGATCATTGAGTATTTATGTATGCGGTTACCTTTACTTTCAGGTTCATATGTCGGAGCAGAATTTATTTGTTGCGCATTATTATTATTATTCCATACTTTTTACTAACTTTAATGTTTTTATTAGAAATATTTTTCGAAACTGCTTGTAATTAGAAAAATGAACCTATCTATTCTCTAATTTGTCCAAATTAAAGTTCTGTTGTGAAACATTTTAAAATCATACATTTAATGAAATTTTGCTCGACACGGAATTCATGGGCGTCATTAGTAGTAGATATAAGACGAATGGACTGCTGATGTCACTATACGTCCTCTTTCTTACTAATAATCCATAGTGATAAACATTATTCGAGTGAGACTTGTCCATTGAATAATTTTTATATTAGTAATTTATATTAAGTATTATTTTTTAGTAAAAAAAGACGTAGTCATTGTTTAAGGCTTTCTGCTTCTGGTCCGATAATGGAAACATCACGCGTAATCACCTAAAATGATAATTGTAAGTAGAATAAAATATTTTGAGACTGCTAGAGACGTATTGATGGTAAGGGCTATATAATGTTTTACGTATTACAATTTACATGAATGCGTCTAATTCACTGCTCATATGTAGGCGAGAATCCAATCAAGTATTTTCAAATATCTCTACCGTTAACACAATAACATTAAATTTAAATTGGTTATTCGTTCAGTCTGTAATATTTAAAGCATTATATAATTGCAAGCTTCACGTTATTCAATTGCAATTCATCGGATATGACAAACAAAACATGAGAACATGAGGAAATAATAAAAGTCATAAAGGATTTTGGCGTTATACAAATATCTGGTCATAAAACTCAACGAAAATAAGTAATCTTATTAAAATAGGGAATTATGGAGAACACAGGTAATAAATAGATGGAATAACATGCTTGGGTCGTAAATTTCTTATATGATGCATATCTGTCGCTTGATTATCAGGCATTGGTTTGAAAGTTCTCTTTTACGTATGGTGTACCGAAGTTAAATGAGGATTTCTTTAAAAAGTAAAGGATTACCTTTATACTTTTTAATAACAACATACTTTTCAATAAATACATACTAATAATACTATAATCATGGTCTTATCATATCTATGTCACGTATATGTCGTATATTTAGATGGAGTATAACGAACTATGCAACTTTCTTGCTTAAATCCTTTCCGAATAAGCATAACATGCCTGTTCGGCTCTTACCTCGTACTGCCTTTATTTTAATTTTATTACTTCCCCTTTGCCTTCATATAAATATATATATATATATTTATATACTACTAGTACACAAAAGCAAACGCCCTCCCATATTCTAGGTGGAGATAACGTTACCGTACGTCGCACCAACCTTTTTTTTTTCTAATGAAATTTGTTAAAATAATATTAATCGCCACAATTAATTTTCATACATAATGTGGATATTTTGATTTTATAATATTAGGGTGGACACACGAGAACACCGATCACCTGATAGTTAGTGGTGACTGCGGCCCACGATATCTAACATCTATTCTCAACAAAGATTCAAGATGCGTTGTTAACCCTGAGGAATGTGATGTAAATCCTCGTAACTTGTAATTGAGTCTCTGGATCCCTACATTTTGACCGATGATCGACGACACCCTAAAAGAATTCACAGAAGGTGTGTCTTCACAGTACATCAGTGCTTCATGTGACGAGTGTATTATTTATATTGTATTTTTTTTTTGAGGTTAGATGTCGATGTCATGGACCGCAATCGTCACTTACCATCGGTGACTTGTGTTCTCGTTTTACACTCATTGTATTAGAAAAAAAAGTGTGGAATACTTAATTATTATTAATCGGGTCTCTAGTTTTCTTCCCTTACACGGCAAAACATAGCCAATTCGCCGCCGCTTTAACGATAGTAATCTGTGAAGCTGTAGTCTCCGATCTACTCCTAATGTAGCTAGTTATAGTGCCTTAAAGATATATGGAATGAGAATCAAATTTTACAACAACATACATATCCTCGCACTACAAGTCACTTATTTAGTCAATGATCCAGTATATGATAATGATTGGCTGCAAGAGTTTCTTTGACAATGTATATTAAATTAAAAGTTAATCTTTATTGCTACATCGTGTACGTTTAAACTAGAGCACCCATTGCGTAACGTAGAAAAGAAGTGTCAAATTTCTAGTTTTAGTTTTTATTATATCTTATTTCATATTCTAGTTTTAGTTTATATCTTATTTCATAATAATACGTATCAGCAATATCGTAAATAGACATATAAACAATTCACACGACAGGTCAAGTGCTTCTTAAAAGGGGGGAGGGGGGGGGGGGGCGTAGCTTTTGTGTTTTATTTGAATTATTAATATATCTCATATGTTCGTAACCTGCTGCCTATTTTATCTGTATTTATTCTGACGATATAATTTCAACTCTTTGTTAGTCTTACTGTATAACTTATATATATGTAATACAGTAAACGTATGGTTACTCTGCTTATATTGTTAGTCGTGTCATATGATAGGTGTACTAGAAATATAATAAATGTTGGCGCCCTAATGTACCACCTTATATCCTCTGAATGTGTTATTTATTGGACCTATAATTCACAAATAATATGCTTTCCGTTTGAATTTGCTTTTTTTTATGAAATATGGAGTTATATTATCGTGGTTTATAAAATATCTTATATGATTTTTCAAAATATCTAACCTTAACTAATGTTTCATTTTTCGTATGTTTATATAGACGATGTAATACTAATTCATTTTTGATCACATCGATTTATTTTGATCATTGCTAAAAAACCGGTTTTATAATACCAGAGTCATTTGTCGTAGCCATAAATAATCTGAGGTACTACCATGCAATAAAATCGGGGGAAGATATGGATGCGCGGTGTAAAATGTTGGTACATTTATAGCAGAGAGCACCCAGATACTAATGCCATCAATTTGTATTTTGATCAAATTTTAGTCTTGGAACCGAGACCATTGCATCGGTAAGTAGGTCGTCGTTACTCCACGCGGACTCCTAAGGCTAGACTAACATTCTTGAACATTCATTAAAACTGTGTTAAACATATTTTTGTTGCGGTCAGCCTCTTTGAAATATCCTTTAATATATAAAATATTAAAACTTTTCCTAATTATAAATTTACCATTTTCATAATTATACATTATATATTAAATAGACAGATTATGGTCAATATTTCGTTAAATGTTATGCAATTTAGGTTTCGATACCCATGTAAAAACTTGCAGTTAAAATTAAATATTAAAAATTCATAAAAAAAATCAATGTTAGAAATAGTTGGGTGTAATTGATGTCTGACTTATCTAATCACTCTTAAGCAGTTAATAAGGTACTTAATGTTTTTGGTGTCTACGCTATATTAAGTTATCGTCTTCATAGCTTTATCAAAATTTTTGTATAGTTTACCGCTGTATGCCGTAACTTTTTAATCTTATCTCGTTCAAATTATTCACGTCGCCGTAAGAACAGAGGGAAGGCTCGAAGAAAATGTGCATTTGCGGCATATAGTATTAAAATTGTTAAACAAGTGTAAAGTAAAGTTAGTTTTGTTAAGCTTATTTATTTTATTTATTTCCAAAATACGGGAAGTACATAATGTGAATATAAGTATATATAAAACTACTTCTACTACTTCTTCAAAATTAACTTCCTTTGCGATTATACTCGGTGGCGTTTTAGAATGACGACGCTATTTGGCTATTTATAAATTCCATCAAATATTTTTGGCGGCTGTACGGCAAAATGATGTTCAAGTATTAAAGAAGTTTGAAAATCTTGATTGTGTGATGTTCTGAAAAGCAAATTGTAAGATTCACCGTTATTATAAAAAAACGCCAGACGAGTATCACATTACCGATTTTAATTTAAATCGATGATATGTTAATTTGCTAAATAACTCCTCTGGAAGTGTTGTTATGCCATACAATTTCGTTCAAACTATATGATTATATACCTTTAGGTGATATGAAAATTTCAATAAAGCTTATGGGAATGTAACCGACTTTAATTATTATTATTCTACGTCACTAGATTTTATGTTTTGTCTTATCTCTAATTAATTCTGTCATAAAGGTAGTTTCTATAAGAAATATGTTCGCTTAAAAAAAAAGATAAACCCTAAGTTTAAAATGGTTGCCAAACTTTAAAAACTTAGGGTTTATCTATTTTAACTCGGCATTTGTCTACTAACAAATTTAAATTTTTTTGTTCACTGACGCCTTTTCCTTATTATATAGAATTTTTATCATAATGTTTTGTCTTATTGGTATATTTTGATATGACGTGATAATTTGTTATATTAATTAAGTGTTGTCGAAACATACGGAATTGATTACTATGTATTTTTTTTATTTCTCCACATATTTTGAAAACAATTTAAACGTATTTACTTACCACGTGTAACAGAATGGAACATTTATGATATGAAACTGTACATTTTCAGATCTAAAAAATCTTATAAAATAAACTTAAGTTTCGATATTGTAATAGTAAACTAAACAAATTAATTTATGTACATACAATGATATTCTTTTAAAATATTGGGTTCACGTAGTTATCGGAAAATTAATTGTTACATTGTTATATGATTCCCGCTAATTATATTTTTTCACTCATTGTACGAATAATTAACTCCGTAATCTTCGAAAATAATTTAGTACTGTCTAATTATTCAATTTGCCAGAGTCGTTGAACCCGCTTCCGATCGCATTTACAAGTCAGCGTGTGACACATGATATTTCATGAATTGAAAGCGTCGTGAGCAAATTTATAGACTTTTGCAATAGTCATAACCCTATTTTATTTTCAGATAAGGTTTCGACAATCAAACTATACGGAAACCACTCGAAAGTTGTGTTGATATCTCAATTTCAAACATCGATTCGTCAATACACGAGATATATCGTCGTTTTATCTTGAATTTATCTAAGACGTTACAGATTCTTTGCAGTTGTTTTGGGATGCAGTTCGTATATCGACAGTTAGCGGAGTGATGTGAGCGTGGACCTATTTAATTCGGGCTTATTATTGAACCAAAATGTTCATCAGTTCATACAAATTGAAGGTAAGGCTTGTGTAAAATAAAAATTAATGTACTATGTATATTTAATGTTAAACAATTCAGCCCCTATAATAATTTATTCGTTACTTGAATGTTGTTCAACAATTAAACGATATTCAATTCCTAATTAAAAATAAATGTATATTTAAATTAATATAATTATTTGTGTAGATGTCCAGCATTATTGTTATTTAAAAAAAATAGCACTCTTTAAAGTCAATTATTGCTTTTAAATTATGTCAAAAAACGGGCTGAATTTCCATTAAGATAAAAGTTGGTATTAACTTGGTATCTATTTTGTAATGAATGCAGTGAATTAAACTTGTTTTATTTATTAGGTAATAAACCCTTTTTAAGTGTGTGTATTAATTAATAAATAGTGTTTATTAATTTTGTAATACTACTACTGTCTTGTTGAGCTTGAAACTGATGATAGATGAACTAGATGATATAATAACTGTGGACGATGTAACAACCTGGTCGGTCATAATCACCTAACGAACTGCAAGTTGTAAAGGAAAACTTTAACTATAATTAAGTACAATCATTCTTGGTGTTATGACCTTATGATTTTTTATTTCCCCAGAGTTGGCTTAACTGGCCTCCCATCGGTGCTCATATCTGTACATTCGCGGTTGCCGTTAGCTTTGGCAACACGTGGCGCGCTCCTCGTGACGCTTTTCGCTACGGGGGTCTCATGTACATGCTCATCCTTACCGTCGCCCTAGTTGTGGTTGCCCTACCGATCACGATGCTGCAACTGGCAATCGGGCAATTGAGTCAACAAGACGCCGTCGGTGTATGGAGGGCGGTGCCATTCTTTAAAGGTACTTATATATATTAATGATTTTTTTTTTCGGTCTGATGGCCGCTGTTAGCCCGAGGGAATTTTACAGTTTCACCGGGTCTAGAGGTGACCAAGCGCTTATGGGCACTTAGTCGAGACCTCTATTTGTGGGTAATCAGCACAAGGGCTCCCGACTGGGAGCCTCGGCTTGGACCGTTACCCTGTTTCGCGAAAGTGTCTCGAGGGTGCCCGAGAGGGCCGAACCTCGGCTCGGTCCGTTGGATCTGACAGAGGATTATCTAAATTAATATCGCTATTATTATTAGCTATCTGTACCACCACTTTATATTTTAAAGACATCTGTTTACTTTCATTTTGTTTTTAATGTTTTCTTGAATTCTGTATTGCATGGACAAAAACCGTTTTCTTATTCAGACAAATATTTATTATGATAACGTGTATATATTTATTATTGTTTTCAGGGGTGGGATACTTACGATTAATGATATCTATCCTTGCATCGATGTACGCAAGTGTCTATGTGGGACTGATTGCAGCATATTTTTTGTACACAATAAGCAATTCCATACCGTTCTACGAGTGCCAGTTCGTAATGATACCTGTAAGTACGAATTATGGCCATATCATCTCTTTTTACTTTAATTTCTATTTACTAAAAATAAATTACTCAACTCATTTACATTTTTTTTATTACATTGTGAGTAACAAACGAGATCACCTGATGGTAATTGATTCCTGCGGCCCATGACCATTCCACTCATCAAGGACCATCAGTTGTTTTTATAGAATAGGTGTCAATGGACCATTTCACTCCATTCCACTCATCAAGGCCACATTCATCAAAGATCATAAGGCAGATGCGTTGTCACCCTTGAGGACTGAGATAGAATGCCTCGTAACCAGTAATAAAGGTCTCCGGATCCCTATACTCGCCATACGAAGCACAGTAATATTATACTGCTATTTTAAGCTGGTATTCTGTAAGGGTGTGGTCCTACCCCGATCGAGCTAACCCATTCATTCTGCAGCTAGAAACAAACTGCAGTGCAGTTCTACCACTGTTAAATACTGTACATAGCATAGCATAGCTACGGTGCAGCTAACGCGTACGTTGTAATGTATTTTATATTTATTTTCTATTTCGTACTAGTGATATGAATAGTAAAAATTATAAAAAATCTATAATAGTAGGAAAGACGAATACAGTGTCTGCTATATAAAACTATACATTTACGAGTATACGTCAACAAATAATCTACTGTTTGGAAATTGAACCAGATATAGGACAGGCGACATAGTATAACTTACTATAGACTATAGACTTAGCATGTATGCCGCCATTAAACCACGCAGTCGTGAATTAAATCATAAATAAAATTAAATATTTAAGAATGTTCGATGCTGATCTAAGCAAATTGATGTTTGTATTAATGCTTATAATTATTGTCGATGCACCATTGTGGAAATTGTAACTACATATTTTGATCTACATTGATATATACTTTTTATTACTAATATGGAATTTGTGTGCCCTAGAATAAAAGTTTGAGAATTGTAAAAATACACTTTATTGGTGTAGATTTATAAAACAAAAACATACGAATCCGCATGTATTACAGCAGCACGCACCGGTTAGGAAGTTCGATTCTTTCTACTGAGAAGATTCGTCAAGAGTACTTTCTCTGTTTAAAAATATTAATGACTTACAATTGGTTACACAACAACAATAACAATATTGTTCACAGATAATAATTTGTTTGTTGTGGATCAAATTAGTTTATACATCGTCTATATATACTGACCAGAAAGGTAGTTAGAATACGTAGTAATTAAACGCCAAATATATATAATGTTTATAGGATTAAGTTGTGGAAATTACATTGGCACTCTGGATTTCGGTCCTTGCAGAACAACAGTGTGAAGTAGCTGGATAACAATGCTGTGTTTGTCGAAGACCGAAGGTTTTGACCAGAAAAAAAAATCCATTTTATTGGCTTTTTTTACTCCATCTATATGAAGTCCCTGACTTCTGAGTTAGGTTAGTAATAGCGAGCAACATATTCTTGAGGGTCGATGCCCCCATGTGCATTTTGAATTTGAACCGGTAGTCTCAGTTGTCAAACAATCTCCTACAATTACATTTATTCCCTGGAAAATACACTCTTCTCTCAAACAAACATCGGTATACATACAATAAAAGACCGTCAATTGACTCACTTCTTCAACTTTTTCAGGACGACAACGATAGCTACACAGTGAACGCAAGGACCTGTTTCAAGTAAGCATACCCTTTTATTTTGTACAAGTACAAAATAAGGATCTTTAATATTTTCTATATTTTCTTTTTATTAATATGGTGGTGACACGAGCACATAGTTCACCGGATGTTACATGAGATGTGAATCCATCCTCAACGAAGATTAAAGATGTAGTACTTGCGTTATCACCCGTGAGGACTGAGATCGAATGTTTTGTTACTTGTGAACAGACAGCCTACCCAATCACGTTGCAACAATAAGCTGCCACGTGGTAGATTTTTATTATTACATTGTCAGTAACAAACGAGCACGCAGTTCACCTGATGGCAAGGCCCACGAAACCGTCATTCATCCTTGACAAGGAATCATAATGTAGATCCGTAGTTACCCTTGAGAACTGTGATGGAATTCCTCACCAGACGAAACACAACAGCATTATGCTGCTATTTTACACTGGTATTCTGTGAGGGCGTGGTCCTACCCCGTTCGAGCTGACCCATACATTTCGCAGCTGGAAAATAAACTGCAGCGTTAGTCTACCAAGTTTGAAGAGAATGTGCTAGAACAAGTATACATATAATATATAATCTTATGATTTGTTTCAGCGAAACTTTCCTAGCTCCAGTCGGCGAGAAACCTGAGTACTATGTTGCACTGTCGCTGATTGTCGTGGTCCTGTCGATGCTGTTCCCCTTTGTGTGAGTCATGTCATTAATGACCCTTTGTCAAACACTGCTTATGACGTTATTTATATGCCGACTCTGTACGCAGTATATGTTTGACGTCAATGCGTGCCATTGTACTCGTCGTGTACGTGGATATTATATTTTAAATCCTCTACACATACGTTTTTTAATGCATTCGATTATGTATCAATTTTAAATGTCGACATAAGTTCAGCCAGCTTAGTTCTTTCAGATTTTTTTAAATTTTTTAAATTTTCTTTCTCAACAAATCTAACAATTTTAAACGATAATATATTCAGCCTTGTCGTCTACAACTTTCTCCCATTGTTTAACAAGATTAGTAATAATACCCCTTCCAAATTTATCCAACTAAAATCTCATTCCTTCATCACTATTAGACGAAATCCACATTAATGAACTCGAACAAAACGTGGATTCTGGTGAAACAATGCATCCCTTTCAAACAATCTTAAACATCATGTCAAATTTAATGACGTGCGTAATATAAAATAAAAAAACCGACAAGAACTTAGTTGGTAACCTAGTAAAACATTTTGGGCGTTAGCAGAGACCTCATCGAAGTATAATTTTTTTTATAATATCAGGGTTTAGCTCAGAGTTGACCAGATGGTAAGTAACGATTGCTGCCTATGACAATTGATCCTCAATAAGGAAATATAATACAGATGCGCTATCAATCCCTAGCATTAATATGGATTGCTGCGTCAACAGTAATAAGTTCTCCGGTTTCATTCTTTCACCAGACGAAACGAAATAGCGTCAAACTACAATTTCAAGCGGTATTACGCATAGCGTGGTCGCTGAAACCTACCACGGTTGAGCGAATCTATTCGCGGCACACATACTTACCACGTAATCATTCACTTCAATACATCAGACTTTGTATTAAAACCATGCAGTCTTAATTATCCGTGTAAGTTTCGGTGCAAATTTGCACACTGAAGATCTCCATTGTACAATAAAAACAAAATAAAAAATAGATATAATAGTGGTTAATATTTATTTTAACTCTACACGTATTCATATCAATGTAATTTGATGAATCACATGATCTAAATCAGTTTCCCCCCCTTTTTTTTGTGTGTAATGCTGTTGGTTCAGATAACCTCTACAGCTTTATCTTATTTGACTCGCGAGCGGGGGACCACTGAGTAGGGGAGTTTCCCTACGCTTCCATGCCTTCTATAGAAAGAAAGCCTATGCCCAGCAGTGGGCTGTTGGTCGTTATAGTATGTTGCTGTTTGTGTTATTATACTTACTTATATGGAATATTGATATATCGAAGAATTATAACTTGAGCAATGACATCGTAGACTTATGGGAAATATTAATATTAATAAATACATAAATTTTAATAATATGAGTCCATGGGCGGCGGTAGTCACTTACTATTAGCTGATTTGTTTCCTCGTTTGCCACCTAAACTATAAAAAAAACACCATTTCTGTTCACAAGCAAAAATAAAAGTCATGTTGAAATTCCTTAATTAAGTATTAAAAAGCAAATGATACATGTTAAAAGAGCTTTCTCATTATTTTAGTAGTGGTAAGGCCAAGCTATAGTTTGTTACTAACTAACTAACTAACTAATGAGTGGGTCAGCTTGACCGGGAAAGGACCACGCCTTCACAGAATACCAGTGTTAAATAGGAGCATAATTCTGCTTTGTTTGGACTGGTGACCAGGCATTCCATTACTCAGGCGTCAGGGTGATATCGCATCTGCATTGTGATTCCTTATCGATCGCAGTAACCACTTACCGTCCGGTGAACGGTGTGCTCGTTTGTTTTCTCAATACAATAATACCATACCAATTAATATTATAATTTTTTGTTCTAGGTTATTTAGTCCAATAAAATATATGAAGCGTATCCTTTATATCCTGGGGCCCATGGTGATCATAATAGGCATCGTAATCATGTCATCTGTTGGAGATGGTAATAATTTATCATCATTGTACGATCGTGGCGACATACGAAACATGATGAAACCCGATATTTGGCACGGTGCTTTGATTCAGTCGCTCGTGGCTTCGCACACTTCTAATGGATACCTCATAATAGCAGGCGACACCATTTACTCGAATACAAATGTTCAATGGTAAATTATTTACGAAACTTGTTTAATTACTGTTGTTGTCTTAAAAACTCTCAAAACTACCTAATAGTGGTATAATTTGAAATAAAATTATAAATCCTTTTTCCAAGAAAGTTTTCGAAGTCATATCGAAGATATATACCATTTATGGTATTATACCTTACCATTATAAGAGCAAAAAGAAAAAATGTTGAAAAAATTCCTTAGCCATCTAATACTGGACTTCCTTACTCTGCAAACAAAACAAATAATTGTTTCTGATGTGTTTTCTTCCTCTATTTTTTTCTCAGGACAGCCCTAGCTTTCCTCGGAGCGAACGTGGTAGCGAGTTGGGCGGGACTTGTGTTTTGGTACGGGATCGGTGGCAGTGATGGCAAGGACACCAGTTCCGTGGCAGTGCTCATCGAGACCTACAGCGTTGCCGTTGAGAAAAACTTGAACACTGCATGGCCGCTGTTAACATTTATCATGTTATTACTTTCGGGCATAGTAACTATGGTTAGTTGATGTTTTTTAATATGTTTATGGTATATGGTACGATACACACACACACACACATTGCACCTGGATGATGAGGTATCACAAACAATAATACGTCAACGATTAGTGAAAGTAAAAGTGAGCAAAGCAAAAGTGGTTGGAACCACAGACCAATGTGAAGTTTGATTTGTTTTAATAATACTTTTGTCTACATTTTGGGATCTCTGTAAATACATATAATACTTGATTAATTGTTAATTTAGATTGTTTTAACAAATATCAATTGTTTAACGCTATAAAGTATATATTTTTTTTTATTTCATGCTATTCGTTAGATGAAATAAAACTATATCTCATTACTACTGTTCATTTAAAGTAAAATTAGAAAAAAGAAAAGATCATGGTAAATATTTCTATTGGACTATATGGATATCCATGGTTTTCATAGACCGACACGCGATCACATGTAGGGATATTTAAAATACATAAGACTTATTTATTTGTCTACTCCAGCTTACCCTGCTGTATCCGATCTACGACCACTGTCGTCGTGTTGGAGGTTCAAAGTGGCGTTACTTCGCCATAGCGGCATCTTTAGCAAGTGTGGCGGGAGCACTGGCGCTGCTGGCTGGGGGCCTTCCAGCCTTAAGTGTCATCGAGGACGTGGCGGTGCCTATGCTCATCAGCGTCACCACCGTCATGGAAATCTTAGCATTCGTGCTTGTTTATGGTATATATTTGTTTAAAATTCAATCATTGTAGATGTTATACTAAGTTGTTTTATTTTTTACATTAAGAGTAACAAACAACACAGTTCACGGCCCATGACATCTACATTCGTTCCTGCCAAGGAATCATAATGCAAATGCGTCATTAGTAATAAAGGTCTCCGGATCGCCGCACACACCAGACGAAACACGAACCAGAACACCAACGGGTTCTCAACGAGTACCTCAGCATTGTATACTCATGGCACTATAAGATATCCTGTGCAGTTGGTGTCAGCAGAAGATATTTATTATTATAAGATATAGCTGAGGTCGATATCAACTAGCGAAATCGAAAGCGTTTTTGGCATCGATTATAAACACAGTTAAATATGAAACGTAAACTTTTCCATGGATCCAAGTCTCATGTCCTTTAACGGGATACGCAGTAATAACAATTGCTATCTACATTATACCTTAAGCTTATTACGCCCCAAACTTCGAAGAATCGGAAATACTCGGACTCGAACCAAAGACCTTAACATCTTGAGTCATGTGACATCCTAACTACTAGGTTATAATCATACTACTGTGTACTGTCATACTACATCCCCGTATTGCATGCATTATAATTTAATTTTTTGTCCCCGAAAGGTTATAAAACTCTCACAGAAGATGTGGATTTCTTGATGGGGCATCCAATGAAGAAGCATTGGGTTGTGGGTTGGTTTGCGGTGCCTAGTATTCTTATCGCCTTCGCGACGTGGTGGATAGCCAATTCGCTAATTGACGAGAGTAAATGGATGGAGAGTCCTTGGGAAGCAATCTTCCTTGTTGCCACTGCTGGGGTGTCTTTCATCGTATTCATCGTATTCGCCGTGGTGTCGGTGTCGAAACAGGTGCAATACGATACGCTCTCGGTAAGCATTCCTTAAAATTCCTTCTAGATACCTCTTAGATCATTACGACGGCGTCTTGATATTTTATCTTACATTATTTATAGCATTTTAAATTTGTACATTTATACTTTCGAGTGAAGCGATTTAAACAGTATTAACATTTTGTATAATGCGATCTGCTTGCTCAGCGAATTAATCTTTAACTTTTTTTCCAATAACAATTCAACCAAGGACGAGTCGTCGTTAAATATAAATGTAACCTTTCTCATTTTTCGCTTGTTTATATTAAATCAATTGTAGAGACGCGGTTTTGAGTTAGTAACAATTCTTTGTCAACAGAAACTGCAATCATCTTTTAGGCCTTCAAGACACTGGGGCCCACGGGATCCCATTACGCACTATTACTGGCTGGCACGCCGCGAGGAGTCGCAGAGGAACTTACCCAGAACTAGTTACAGACGTCAGCTCGGTCAATTTTCTGACAACGCAAGTTTTGTTCAAAATTCAAATACGACCACACAGAATGTCGAAAACAAAAAACGCTCGAACTCCGACGACTGGCTGTACACTGTCTGCAGGAAAAACTATTTGAAAGAAGCGTATCCCGAATATACGAAAGAAAGTAAGAAAAGATCAAAATCGTTGGATTGGTCATTGTATTCGAAAGTGAATGTTGTTGTTCCCGATTTAGTTCTGACAGTGCAAGAAACACAAAATAACGTTACAGTTCTGAATAAAAACCTTTCTGCCGTTGTTTGATACATTGCTGCTGCGCTTGAATATTTTGTATGTCTAGTCATAACCAATGGTAGTTGTAAGACTAAATGTAAAGTGATGTACTGCTAGTAAATAATAATTAATTCACAATTTGTCTTTTTTAAAATATTTTCCTTAAAATTTCACAAAAAACTTTATGAAATCGAAACATCACAAACGGGGATCACGAACAGGCTTTCTTTTACCATATTATATATGCACAATCTAAGGAGTTCGCTAAACATCAATAGTGAACTTGATATAAATAACAAAACCTTGAAAATAAACATCAGATCTCCAGGAGTGAATTGAGTAAAACGAAGAAACGTGTGAACCGAGTGTTGCAGTTAGCTGATTGATTAAACTTTAAGCATTAAGTTCGATCAAGTGACACATTATCTACATTTTAGATTCGTCAGCCGACCTTGGAGTTATTTCTTATATATAAGAAAGTAGTGAAATATTTTTAATTTGATTGCTGGCGATTTGTTATATAACGGAATAAAATTGAAGATCAATCCCATCACACAAGTTGAATTTAGCATCCATTATTTTCATAATAGTCCATTGCTGAACCCCTCCATAGGTCGTCTCTCCATTTAGTGAAGTGTCGTGCGTTTTATAAATTCATTAAAAATATATCTTTTATTCTAAAATTATTTTCCTTTATCTGCTAGCGATGTACTTTTAGTAATATATAATTATTGCAATGTCTGTTGTCGGTACGTGATTATCACAGTACTGTGATATCATATTATCACATTTTTTGCACTTGTATAAGTATCTAAGTATGAACTTGAATATTCAAAGATAACTTATGTTGCACACTTCACATTTATTTATAAAGAAAAAAAAAACTAATTATTTCTTTCATATTATGTCAGTACTCTTAATATTATTTCACACATTTTTCCCGTAAGCAAAATGGTACCGACCTCGATAATGTGTTAGGAAATGAATCAATGTTCAATTAGGCCGCTGTGGCTTACGTGTCTCTTAAGTTGACCTCCGTTTGGAAAGAGGATGCCGAAACTCCGTATGTGGCGGGCCAGCCTTCGTTGGCATAACATCGGCCAGTTATGTATTCTCATCGCATAGCCGCACCGTCACGTCCTGCTCGGAGGATGCGTTGAGAAATAACTGCTCATTCTTGTTTATTTTATTACTACTGTTTGTTTGTTTTATTTAAAACATAACATTAAAAGGCATTATAGGAATCGAATGGTAGCAAAAGAACGTATATAGCCAACTATAATTTTATTGAGTGCACGATATCACGTGTCATTAACTTTTAAAGAGAATAAAGTAATAAACATAAAACTATATAAAGAAAATTTTAAAATGCCTTAAATGAAATTGATTCTAATGGTTATAACTCAGTTGGTAAATAACTAAAAAAGAAAGGTAATTTAACTTTTACTCTGTAATATATATATTAGCATTATATATGTATTATATGTTCGTTTTGGTGAGCGATGAGAACAGCAGACCTTAGTTACATGTAGAATGATACCCCTTCTATCTTAACAATTAAGAGTGGTCCGTCAACAGGATCTCCACATCCGTCAACGATCTGAGTGAAAGTAATAACTATCATATGAATTGAGTTGTGACACAATTTCCTGAAATAATCCTTTACCGAAAAATTAAGCCTTCTTGGTTGTATATATATGTACCTAAATAAGTTATACTTATTTAGGTTCATATATATAAAATAAGTAATGAGTTACTCTTATTGTAATATAAATTATATCCCCACTGCTGAAACCAGAGAAAAGCAGATGATGAATAACAACAAACTTGCGAGAAAAGAAATATTTAAATCTTTGTCAGTTGTTTTCTAATAATATATAATAATAATTTTCAAATTTACTATAGGAAGACCAACTCTTATAATAAATTTGGAAATAAATAAAAAAGAACTGCCAATAAATGTTGATATCAGAGCATATCATATTATATGCAAATGAGTCCACTATAGTACTGTAAACAAACTCCGTTGTGCTTAGCGTATTTCCTTTCAAATATTAGATTACTATCTACCGGCTCGATGCTTCAATGCTGTTCAAGTGTATGAGCGCAATTATATCACCGGTTGATCATTATAAATATTAAAATAACGAAACTTCAAATCTGTCTCTAATAACGATAATTCTAGATTCGACGATTCTGGAACATGTATTATTAATGTGTCTCTTAGCTTCATTCTAAGGTTTTTGATAATATTTTTTTAAATAATTAAATAATAATAATAAAAATAGGTCGTGGGAGAGTGTGCGATTTGGAAAGTGCGACTGAAACAATAGATTACGGCAATGTGTTGTAATATTAAATTACACTGCCAAATGTTTCGTCCCCCATCTGGAATTTAAAAGCAATTTCTTTAAGCTGCCACTTCCATTAGGAACAATTTTTTATTCCATATAAATTTTCCCATTTTGCAATTGAATCATTAACCGTACGTACACATGGACATTATTTACATATTAATTAATATATAGACGTGGAAAACTGTTCCCGTATTATGAATGTTTGAATATTTACATAAACGGAATGCGCAACAAAATATGTAGCGTTATTACGTCAAGAAAAACAGGTATTCTTTACAGGGATCACACTTTCACAGAACACAAAAGTTAAAATGGTTATACAGTTGCTATATTTGATACGGTGAGGAAAGAGAACCAAAAATCTAAACGTTGGCAATAAGGCTGATGAATTTTATTATTTCTTTATTCTATAATTATTTACCATCTTAAGAATTGTGAGTTCATTTGTCCCAATTCGAATTTTAAATTGAGATATAATTATTTTTTTAGTAAGCGAAATTTCTAAAAGTTAGTTTCTTAATATGGTAACACTAACTACACCGCTATTGACGCATATTTTATCTGAGATTACCTCTTACCGATCATTGCCTCCTGGTACGGCTCTTCAAACTTTTCCAAAGTTTTATATGAAGCTTTTTTCAAGCAGTAGTAATAATAAAAGATACTTTATATATTGATATATAATAGTTTTTTATGATATATTCTATAAAATAATAGCAATAATAAAACAGCATCCTAAGCATCTTTTATGTACGTAAATAAAAAAGAGAAATTTTGCTTGTAATTTTTAGTGGCGTATAGCGACTTTGTATGTACCTCACGCGTTGGTTATTTTACTAAGTGCACATACGAAAGTATTTGCATATGCACTTAGTTGAAACGTTATTTAAAAATATCTCTTCTGCGCATAAAAGAACTTTAAGCAAATATTAGCCAACAAACACGCTTTCTCCTAAAAATGAATGTATATGTAGTCAGGCATGACGATGAAACAATACTTGGAGAGCATTGTTAAATCCAGACGACGATATTGATCTGCGGAAATTTGATGTTTCCTGTACGCCAACGATTCTAAAAGTTTCACTTATTTGAGAGTTAATTATTTTTAAAAAGAAACTTTTAGAACGCTTGAGGTTCTAAGAGATCAAATAATCTAATGTGACGATATAACTTGCAGCTCTTTCTACTCATTTTTAATTAATTTGACCATAATTTAAGCAAACTAAAAATATGAGGGCACACTCATACCTTATTTAATATTGAATTGGAATATAATAGTATTGCCGATTAATATAAACGATTAATATCTGCATATGGACTAAGAACATGAGGGTTGATTGGATAGCTATCAGGCTCAACAGCTCTTTTATTCTAGAGCCGGTGTTTATTCTTTTTGACTCTAATTACATTATAAGCACGTGTAGTGAATAACTATCAGAAAATTTACTCACATTATTTCTGTTAGAATTTTATATTAAAAAAAATGAACTATATACTATATATAATGTTTTAATGTTTGAGCATCCGTTGCCGATCCGGACCTAACCATACCGACGCGCATATATGATGGGGGCCTGCGCAGCTGTCAGAGTATCTCCTACAGGTTATGTGTCCCTAGTACAGTACTTCGAACTTCTTAAAAGTTGTATACATTATTGAAGCAGAAATTTAGAGCGAAGCAAAGTTAGGAATCTTTTTTTTACTTTGAACAAAACGATTTTTAAAATTATGAATTTTTAACAAACATTATTTGGCTAATTTTTACAAGTATTTTTGGTATCAAGTTTATATAAAGAAAAATATAAGTAATGCATATAAAAAACGTATAAAATTTTCTATGACTTTTTTCTATTTTTTCTTTTTCCATACTAAAATATTTTTTCCTGTTTTCCATCGGTGCTTATCATGGTAAACTGTGAATTATTTTGACACCCAGGTCCAACGAGAGCATACTTAAAACCAGACGACGATATTAATCTGCGGAAATATGATGATTCCTGCACGTTATGTTAAAAATAAATTGTTACAACACTTGAGCTTCTATGAGATCCAATGTGACGATTATAAACAGACATTCTAGAGTAAAAATAATGTGTACTTGCAATTCTTTGTACACAGTTTTAATCCATTTAAGCAGTTTTTAACCAAACTAAAAATATGAGGGCACCTTATTTAGTATTAAATTGGAAAATGTGTTGTCATTTTATCTTAAAGCAAATTGAACTACACACATACTATATAGGTATATTGTTTTAATTTTTGAACATCCGTTGCATCCGGATCTAACTATAAAGGCGCGCGTAAATGTCGGGATTCTGCGCAGCTGCCGGATTTCTTCCTACAGGTTGTGTCCCTAGACAGTACTACAAACTTCTCAAAAGTTTTATGCAATATTGAAGCAGATATTTAGAGCGAAGTTAGGAATCCGTTATACCTCGTACAAAAAAGTTTTGCGGTAATTTTTAAACAAACAATCTGGCTCAAGTAAAATAAATTTTTCTTATAATTTTTAATAACATTTATTTTATTTATTTGCTTCTTTATTATTCATTTATTAATTTTAAGTATTTAATTTTTTGTAACTTCTATATCCTTTATGTAAAATTGAGATGACTGACTAACGTTTAACTGACTAACGACGGTCAAGGTAAGCCTGCAATTTTTCTGGCTGATTTTTAAATCTAAAAATAAGTATTTTAGTATCGAATTAGGAAAAGAAAATTCCAACATTTTTTTTTCATTTGCCCATTACCAACTAACTATATAAAAGGTTATAGAACCTTTTGTCTATTTTATCTTTTCTTTTCCATACTAAAATATTTTTTCCTTTTTTCATCAGAGCTTTTCGTGGTATCGTATAAGCTGCGAATTATTTTGAAATCCAGGTACTAGGAGAACATAATAAACTGCATTTGCGCAAATTGTTTGAAAAATATTTTAGATGTCCTTATGATGCTTATTTTTCTTTTTATTTGAATCTCGTTGTTAATTATATATCTCACATTAAAACATTTTTGATATCCCATCCCATGATATTGCATGCCTTCTATAAAGTTTATTTTAAAAAGATGATGAGAACCTTTTACTTTAAACAATTTTAGGAACTTTTTTTTATTATATTTTAATGGATAATTGTTATGCTACTTTTTTATATTTTACGTTAGTAATAAATTGAATAATTAATCTTCTCGGGTTCCGCCTAAAACCAAAGATTATTATGAGGCTCCGATAGCAGACACTCACTCCCTTAATTTCATTGATAAGTTTTATGAATGGTCGTTCTTCATAAATTTATCTACAACTTGTACAAGTAGTTCTGGATCATAACTTCTTTTTTTATGTATTAAATGTTTTAATAACTTTCCTTGTTAACACCTATATACTTTTCAAAGAAATTATTTTAAGCGAAAGTTAATAAGGGTTAGAGGCAATATATTGAAAAGGAAATAATATATGAGTATATTTTTACCTAGTTTTATATTTTTAGAGAGGTAACAAGCTGAATAAGAACAAATAGAACATGATTAAAGCTTGCATCTCTATTTAATTTGAACGTCGTAAAGGTCGCGAGAGTTTATTTTTATAATATTTATTGTACATAAAACAATTCTTATGAAAATATAGCCTAGGAATAATGTTCCTTCTACTAAGAAATATAGTTGTTGGTATAGACTATAGAAGTTTATAAATATTTTTGAGAAAAGCAGTATTAAATGAATGGTCTGGCGCATATTGAAATAAAGATGGTGTAAAGTCGGTTAATAATCATACTTGAGAAATTCAGTCCAGCGGTGGATTGCGGTAGTCTATTGCATGATGTTTATATCATGCTATGACAATATATATGTTTATATTAGGTTTTCACAAAATATATGTTTTTATATAAGTTATGAAAAGAAACAAGTTTAAATAAATTCAACTAGTTAATAGTTAATCGTTTGATGGCAGATAGCGGATTTTGACATTTATGCTGAATGTTAATAAATTAGAATATATTGTCACACACAGACATTACATTGTATCAAACTGATTTTATGTTTTTGACAATAATATTTAAATAATATTTTTTGCATAATTCCAAATTCTAAATAATGTGAAGTTCGTTGCATCATAATGTACACTAAATTCCGCAAATAAACCGCTAGGCTCGGACAAGGACATTTATATAATAGCGCTCTCACTAGATGGTAAAGAAAATATTCCATACGTGAGCTACTCCTAACTTAAGGTCTTGCTCGGTTGCAAATTACCCGACTTACCCAGCGAAACTTTATTCGATTCACAAGTTGCACTGAGCAGCAACTAGCACTTAACAAGCATCTTGCGTTGAATGTTAATTTATCTTGGCTTCTTGCCTTGACTCTTTAGGGAAAAATAACTTGCATATTGTATATTGGAATCACGTTGGTTACAAAAATGCATTATATAATATATATTTGTTATTACGCTTTTAATAGTTATTATATTAAAAATAATAATAATATAATAAAATAATTTTATTATAATATCCTGAATTTAAATGATTTGCATGTTTTAAAGTGCTAAGAATTTGCTTGCGGGTTGCTATATTTTTCTAATTATTTCGTATTGAAAAAGATAATGAGAGAAAAGGGGACTACAAAACTATGTTAGAGAGATTTTATGTGAAAATTTATTCCAGAACTAACATTCTGTAACATGATAGGCTTAGTTATAACATAAATTAAATTATAATTGTAATTTCCGCATAATCCACATTCAACGAACGGCGTCTCGCCTCGTTGAAGACCAAATACTTTGCGATCGGCTTGATGGCGTAGCGAAGAGACGTTGCATCTCTTGGCATTTTTTTACCGAATTTACCATGAACGAGTGTTCTGAGGGGTTGTTCGGATTAATTCCAACTGCTATCATCATCTCGATGGTTGGCAATCCACCACTGTGCGCTTCACGCGAAATTTCCTGCCACGCACAACTACTTACTCTGTGGAATCAACTGTCGCCAGCAGTTTTTTCAGACCGATATGACTTAGTCACCTTCACTTTTCTTGAACCCTGCCTACACCTTCCTTAAAGGCCGGCAACGTATTTGCGTTTCCTCTGGTGTTGCGGATGTTCATGGGCGGCGGTGATCAATTACCATCGAGCGGGCTGCATGCTTGCTTGCCACCTATTCTATTAAAAAAAAGTATATTTTATACATTTAAATAAAGAAGCTGTTATATGCTTATTATGAGTACATAACAGCTACTTAAGCTTAAAAACTATACTCATATAAAATTTTAAATTGTATCAATTTTACAATAACACTACATAGTCCAGTAGACTATATAGTATAGTAGACGTCCCCTGTAAGTCTTATGTTTTTTTTTACTGTAATTATACAGTTATTTAAAAAGGACGTATTACGCAGGATTACTATATGACTAATCCAATGGAAACGATTTCAATAAACGTCCACCGATCACTCGTATCACGTGGACTTTGCATCGCTATGCCGGTGAGCAGGCTCAAGTTCATAGAACACTTCGCATTTGTGAGGTAAACGGCCCGCTGTGCGGAACACTGTGCGGTTGGGATCGTGCGCGTGCGGCTTGTGTGGATTCATTGTTTTACGTGCGATTGTGTATAGTGGTGATGTCTAAAGACAGTGCTAGGCTGTCCAGGCTCGGAGTACTGGCTCCTGCTGCGTTGTCGGCATGCATGGACGCCTCGGTGCTGGCAGTGCCGGCTGCCGGCGCGATAGTATCCACGGTTCTGAAGGAGCTTAGCAAGGCTTTCATGCTAAAAAAGTGAGATAAGTTCTTGTTCTACTCGTGTGTTGGACCGATGGCATTTGTTTTGAATGTGAATTATGTTGTTGTTTGCATTTGCGAATAGATTCGTTAAAATATTTTTTTTTATCTCCTTGGCTTATGTGACGATTTTTTCATTACACACTATTTAAATGTTATAAATGTAATGTTATTTTTCATGGCAAGCAAGTGATTAATAGTTTGGCTAATCATTTTACTAATTGCACAAAGTCCTTGTTTTATTTTAGCTATATATTTTAAAAATATAAGACAAACAATAATCTCATATGCTAAAACAATTCCAAAAATGCCAGTTCAAGTATCCCGCGCGGTGACGGACAAGGCATCTGATCCAGACCATACAAAATCTCTCATCCAGCGCTAATCTCTGTATTGACCTATTTATAATCTGAACACATATTATAAATATATACATATTACTTTTTCCATAAAAACAACTTTTGTACAATTCCATCGATATAATATTTTAATCGGTTTAATCTTTTATAATTCAGTTATAAGAACAAAATAACAATAGGATACTACTCGTGTAGAAATATAATTAAATATAAATAAAGGAAAATTTGGGAACACGCATAATGCAAGTAGTGTCTGGAAAAATCGGTGTAAATGGTGTAGCATCCCATCATTATAAGCACGAATAGGTATTCCGAATGTAGTTTATTTGTTATTGATGAGCTGGTGTATTTTATATGTCATTATAGCATATTGACCTGAATTTTTTCGACGAATGATTTATAAATACGAGTTTATGCATAAATACATCGTTTCGAAAAATAGTAAATTTACTTTACAAGTAAATTTAAAACGATGACATTAGATTGGGAAGTTTTATTCATAAATTCAAATAGATGACTTGCAAATGTGTTTAAATTATTCCATTACTTTATAATAATACAGCAAAAAAACATTTCTCAACGCCGACGAAATCGTTTTTCAGAGATAATTTAATACGTCTATTCGAATAGTATTTTTAATATTTAATTTAAGAATAATGTTTAAACAGAACTCATTAAATAAATCTATTACATTAAACATTTTTCCACATTAGGCGTATTACTAAATAACCTTATACCTTACCTTCATATTATATGTCTTCCAAATACATAATATGAACAGGGTATAAAATTTAGACTAAAACTTAAGGCTACTTTGACGAAGCCACACATGAGCGCTAAGGATGTTTAATACCGTTAAACGCATTTACAATGCTTTGTTTACAATCGCTGGTAAAAACAAATCGCATATATTTCTTTTGCAGTCGTCTGGATATAAGAACGTTAATAGATACTTGAATTATATAAATATTGTATCCATAACATATTTTTCTACGTAAATAATGTGTACATAAACCGTAATATGTTTTAATTGGTCACATAATGTTGATTTGAAATGACACACTGCTGCAGGAAATAATAGATCCAAAGACGATAACACAACACTATAAATTGACTAGTAGCACCTTTAGAATTAATAATATTTAATGCTAAAATAACTCGATTGCACATATTTAAGCGTATTATATAAATTGCTTAATATATTATTGAAAAAGTATTGAAACCGATAGAAAAGTACTCTGACATCCAACCTAAATGTTTTTAAGAATGTAGTTATACCAGAATGTTTGTTTGCAATGAAATTGTCAATGAACGCTTTGACAACTTTGAAGCCGTTCCTTAACTTCAAGCATACATCAAGTCGACTTTTTCAATGGCTTTGTCCGTAATAATAATCAAATTTGTTAATCCGAATTCCTTCAAACAGTTAAAAATTATGTATGGGATTACAAATGTATATAACAGTTTTCAATTATTATGTTTATAACTTATATAAACTAAAATAAAATATAAAAAGCGCAAGCACTCAAAGTAATAAACAAAAAAACAACAAAATTATATTAAAAAATTATAAGTAATTTTATGTAACACGGACAGTCTTTCTAAACAGAGATGTGGGCTGACAGTGTCCAAGCTGGCGGTGAAACCGAGGACCTTGGATACCTATACGACTACGAGGTTACTGGACGATCCATTAATCATCCTCGTTTTCAATGTGTTACAATAGTATACCGTATCTCTTAGCGCATACATTATTATCAATTTGTGTTGGACTGCTAATATATTCATTGCTATATACACGTGTACATCTCATTGTATGAGGAGACTTGCTTCAACTTTCAACATGATTCATTTAAGTTGCGAAAGTGACTTCATTGAATTGCTTGTAATTTAATTAAAATGTTATAAAGGAATTAATACATTTTGCCAAATTTAAGTTGGTATTGATTTTGAATTTAAAATATTATTTTAAAAACATATTTATACACGCATACATATTTATTATCTTGATAATTTTTTCTTACCATTTCGTGAATGTTTTCAATGGCAATTTCTATCTCCTGAACTACGCCCCTCTTGCCGGTTAATTGAAGAAAACAATCTTATTTCATCTCTCAGAGTGTCTTCCTCAGAGACAACACAATGGTATTTATGTAAAGTTATTAAACAGTGATTATATTAGTATATTCCATTTATTGAATTTTGTTGCATTTGTACGATTATCAAGACGATTTGATTGACAAAGTTGAAGTTGAAGACGAGTGTTGAAAAGTTTGTGTTCCATGTTTGAAAAAATTTAAAATAAATTGTTAAATATTTATATTTCTTTTTTACACGTATCTCATTGCACTTTCATGGCACTAGTAATTTCTTTACGTGGACTTGATTTTTTTATAAAGTTAATATTAAAGGTTGAAGATAAAGGCTGACGGAATGTTTTTTTTCTTGGAATTTAGTCAATGATTATAGTCACTTAGTATTTCAAGTACAACAGCATTATATTGATCCACGTTATACAGCTACCAACCGCGAAACCAGGACAAATACTCGTAGATCATTAATTCTACAGCCAGTTTATAGATTCAGCGTCTCTATTATAAATAAAGATAATAATTCACATTAAGATTGAGTTATGCTACGTAACACTAGCATGATTCAGTCATAACAAGCAGACAAGGAACTCGTATTAATTCCTACATTTGTAATAAGTTATTTGTATTTAATCTATTTAATGACTTATTTTTATGAAACAATCGTTGAGTGACTTTGATTTAAATGACTATAAAATGAAATTAATCTGGTAAACTCGAAACGCAATAGAGAGATATATCATAATATTAGTTTAGATTGTCAAATACGATCTTTTAGATATATATATACATACATATATAAATATATATTTGCTCTTTGTAGAATACTTTATAAACTGCTTCAGACGGGGTACGCATACAAAGAACTAAATGATATGTACTAAGTTGATTTTATCACAAATTTGTCATTTATGAACCTTCGTCACTCTTTCGAAATGGATTTGGAGTTTAATTGGCGTCCATTATCTTAAATTAGTAATATAACTATGACAACATTTTTATTTCGTTGTATTTTTGCTTTACATTACATTTAACATTATATTAATATACTATCTGATCAGACGAACGTTGTCCATTCCAAATTTCGATAATTTTTTGTGTTAGTTTTGTGAATTTGTAAAAATTCTCTATAATTCAAATCGTCTATTATGGTCTTCAGTTCATACAAAAAAATAAAAATTTTCCGAATGTGCTAATTTCTCAGGCAACCTAACCTATTTCCAATTTTTCTTTTCATTGAACATTAAAAAAAAACCAAAAACATTTAAGTTTTACTTAAATAGATAAAGATAAATAAACTTCAGATTGCTTTTCCGAGTATATAGACACTTAGACGAAAATATATAGACACTTCAATTTTTGCGATTAAAAATGTTACCCAAAAAAATAAATTTGTTTGCTTATCTTTTTCATATTTAAATTTTAAAAAAATGGTTGCCCTTTCGTCACAATAATAATTAGGTAACCAATAATGAATAATTCAATGTGATATCACCAGTTTGTAGTTTATATTGCTCATTGTTCTTTCGTCTAGAATTTTATTTGGTTTGCTCGTTAAATTTTAAATAGGTGAAATAATTTTTGGAGTTATATTAAGAATCGGTTTAGTTTATATTAACAAAAAAATATGTCATCGATAAATATCTATGCCTGTCTCTATTTGTCGTACTTTTAAATTCTATGAAACGATACTAATGTTAAGTTAGTCCCTATAACAACATGAACTAAAGGCTAAATATATTATGTCCATAGACGAAAACATTATTTACTCAATATTGTTAAATTCAAAGAAAGAAAGAAAATGTAAGGAGTTGGTCTCTTTGTTATGTCTATGAGAGTAAAATGCGTATATGTCTTTGATGTATTACACGAAAATATCATGTTGAATAATAGAAGAATAATTTACAAGAAAAATAAACTAAAATAGATATAAATTATTTATATCTTTATATTATTTTATCCAAACCACTGAAAAATACAAAACAAAATACTGAAGAACGCATAGAGCACAAAAAGACAATTTAATATTAAATAATTTAACTCAATAAATGCAAAGAATGAATTATGAGTTCATTATAAAAATATTAGGTATTGATCAAATAAGATATTTATTGCGTTTTTATCGATAAACAATCCAATTGAGTGAGTGGAGATCGCATATGGATTATGCTTGTGATTGTTTTAAACGCTTAGTCTCAACTCAAAAGATCAAGATGGTAACAAATCAAAATACGACGCTAACGGCTTATTATGCATAAGTGATTTCAATTGTATTATAATATATGGGGTGCTTATTTGATTATTAATTGATTATTGTGCTTGTGCTTATTTTTTTCTATTATTTACATGCCTAATTTTTCCATAGCGTTTCGTTTATATTTTTTAGTACATACAGTAGATTTAGTATATATTTTTTTATATGTAAGACACTACTGTGTCAAGGAGATTAATAAATAATAAATAAGCTATTCAACATAATGCCTCATAAATATGTTTTCTCATAGACGATCGTTTATTGAATCGCTGGTATTCATCTGTGTTTTATATTGATGAATTAGGGGGCGGTACAGTTATGTTGCTTCAAATTGTGACACTTTGTTTACCTAGACAAAGTTGAAAATACTAACGACGCTGTTCCTTGATTTCAGAAATTTGTTTTTTAGTTGTTACTGCACGAAAAAAGGAAATTTAATTTATAGGAAGTTTAATAGCAGATTATCTAACTATTACTTGCTAAATTTGAATCAACTACCTTTAATTTTAATAGCAAACTTTTTGCGTGTAATTTATTGACGCTAATAATCTACAAAAACTGGTTTCGTCTACTGAGACGTTGAATCAGTGCACACAAATTGTTTATATATTCTAGATTTAGCAAAGAGGAAAAGGGGTCTTTTAATCTAGTTTATCCCATATAATATATATAGCTCGAGCAACCCACAGTTATCTACTATATCTATTCAGTGTTAACATTATTTTAAATATATATTTGCTTAGTGGCAGTGGTATTAAATTTGTTTTTAATCCCATATCTCCATTTGATATTATGGGACCTGCTAATATCCAAAGAGAAGGATTAGAAAATCATCAATCTCTATAATTGAAAATTTTTATACTCTCTTTTTATTTTATTTAGATTTTCTATCTTCGAGTTGAGTTTTGACGATTTTCATGTTCACTAACTGATAGTAAAAGTTTTAATTAAAAATTAGAAACTAGGAAAATAGGAATAATAAATATAACTTAAGTATTAACAATAGGCCGTTCAATAAGAAAATATCAGTGAGACTGATAAAATTGCAACCGTAGGCCATAAAAGTCTCCGTACATTTTAAGCTTTAAAAATAAAAAAGTACGAATCAAAATTGAGGGAAGTTCTTAAATTATCATAATTTGCAGTCTTAATGGTAATAATGAGGCAATCGATTCCAGTAAAAAAGGGAAAAGCAATTGAGTTAATTAACGACAGTAGCAAAAAGTGCGGGAATTTTTCGTCTGATGCACGCAAGACCACGAGCCGATCTCCACAACCGGTTCCCACGATCACTGCAGTACCTAATAAGTGAAAGAGGAAAAAAATATTTGTGCTCAGCCCACACTTCTCCGTCGATGTTGGAATATTTTATCATTATCTTTGATATTGTATACTTTGTAAACGTTATCGCACATAACAATTGTTTATTGAAAGTGTTAATGAAAAATGTGTTAATTTGATACCTATTCTATTCTATTTAGCTTTTTTGTATATTGTATGTTTTTTACATAAGATTTGTTTTTACATAAGATTTCTTTCTTACACACTTTTTATTAAAATTAAGTAGAAACAAGATTGTAATAATTAATAGTTTTTCTGTTTTTTATTACAATTTATCAAGGTTTATTTTTTGAAAAATAAACTTTTAAAATCATAACATATTCTACTTCATAATGAATTTACTTAATAATTTAATTTATAGAAACTTTCAGCCACCGTTTAACAAGATTTTGAATACTATACTAATAGTAGAAATAACCCGGTTTCGACTCAAAAAATTCATTATACCGAAAACATAAAGACACGCGGGAAATAAGAAAATCGGAACTAACTTAGTTTTTAACCTGATATATGAAATATTAGGAAACTAACAAGTTTTGTACCAAATAGATAACATACCGTTACAGGATAAGTAAGCAACATTCTCTATGAAGAAGACCTTGCCAAATAGTGTAACAAGGCTGTTTCGAATATTAAGGCTGGCGTACTAAATTGGGCTGAGCTGCTAGGCTAATGTTGTGATATCTTAGTCTTATGAAATAGAATATAATTTATTACCTTGTTTAACTACAATCATATATAGTTATTTTTTGAAACTTTAAACATTGTTAATAGTGCTGTCGAATGCTCTGCGGTCATTTGATGCTCTGCGAATATATAGCGTTTAATATATTTGGTAATTCAATATAATGTACGTGTAAGTTTATTTTGTAAAATCAAATTTTAAAATGATTCAGTTTATTTTAGAACTTATCTGGTATAAGTTTAAAATTAAACAGTCTATGTATTATACAAAATATATCTTCAATATAATGCACTATACTCAGATAATATTTTTTTTATTAAACCGATTTGATGGTTCGTAATATTGATGTTGTGAAACACTATTCCCGCTAAATTGTACAGGTTAGAGATAACGACAGTAACCACCTCCACACGTCAGAAGTTATTTTGCATTCGATAAACAGCATTAGCGATAATGGTTACATTTTTCCATAGCATGATATTGGCTGATAAGGACGATTTCGATAATATATATCGGTCGCTTACAACGGAAAATAATATTTTCCAAGGTGATGCCAATATAGAAATTTTACGTTATAAGACTTTACGTTATAAATATCTCGATGAAATTGATGAGTTTTTACAATAGAAGAATACTTTTAATTCATTCCTAAGCAATAGATATGATAGTGAATTTATTCTCACTCATTGTTTTTATGAGGCTACTAGTTTTTCCGTTGTATTGCAAATTATTACGCGAACTAGAAATAAGAATAATACAATTCGTATCTGTTAGATAGAGGGAACTGTATTTAGTTATGATTGTCTCATAATGTTTTTAAGGCCGTGCTTTGTGTGTTTTCGATGATTTCCTCTCCTATGGTTCTCTGTTCTTATTACGACACACAACAGATAAAATAAATTTCAAGAGACAGAGAGCACACGTGATTTCTGTCTCTTGAAATTTATTCTATCTGTTGCATATCATTTAAATTCTTTTGTTGTATATTTTCCATCCCCTCTAGTAAATATTGCATGAAAACTAAACAATACAGAAAGGGGACACCATTGCCAACATAATTGCCCTTGAAGATGAAGTGATATGAATATACATAAATATAAAATTCATAAGTTTTAGTCGTTCGAGACTTGCATTTACTATTGCTTATTATTTGTGATTTCCGATAATGTTTACTTGCATGATGAAATGTAATTAGAAAGACATTGACAACCTTTGACAGTGGTAGAGGTACACTGCAGTTTATTTCTAGTTGCAGCATGAATGAGTCAGCTCAACCAGGGTAGGACCACGTCCTCACAGAATACCAGCATAATGCTGTTGTGTTTCGTCCATTGAGTGTAGGGACCCGGAGACCATTATTACGGGTGAGGAGGCATTCCATCTCAGTTCTCAAGAGTAACAACGCATCTGCATTATGATTCCTTGTGTTCCATCAGTTGAACTGTGTTTTTGTTACTCTCAGTGTAATAATAAAAGAAAAAAAACTATAAAAGTTCTTTTAACTAGACAATGGAACGGTAGAGCCACATCACAGTTGTATGAATGGGTCGCCTTGACTGGCGAAGAACTTCACAGAAGACGAAGAGTAGCATAACGGTGGTGTGTTTCGTCCTGTGTGTGTACAGATCCGGAGACCATTAATATTGGTGACTGGGCATTATTAATGCCTCATCATTGAAAGCATCATTGAAGCCTCAGGCGAGACATCATCATGACCTGCATTATGATTCCTTATAGAGGAAGAATATGTGTGGCTTGGATCTCATGAATCTCTTAACATCTGGTGAACTATGCTCCATCTACTTATAATATAAAAATATATATTTAATGTTAACCATATTCTTATAAAATATTTAACAACAAGAGTTAATAGATAGACTAGTTTTCACATGTTTAAAACTTTAGAAGCTAATTATCTAATGTTGGTGTTACCTAAAATTATTCTTAAAGACGAGATAATTTAACAAGTCTTTGTACTGTAGGTGGTTCCACGGAGCTATGTCTGCTAAAGAGGCAGAGCATTTGATCATGGAGAAAGGCAAGAACGGCTCGTTTCTGGTGCGTGAGTCGCTGTCTCATCCAGGGGAGTACGTTCTATCGGTTCGGGTCAGAGGCCGGGTGTCGCACGTCATGATACGGAGACAGGTAAGTGGTAGATTTATTAAAATACTATGCAATTATGACGATTACGAATCAATAAATGACGTCGGCCGGTTGTCGTAGCGTGAGATGAGTTATTTTCTCATACACTATTATCGGCGGTATAACGATTCGAAACATAACTTATCTAATATTATAAAAATAACTATTTCTTATTTTATACAGTTATAAGATTTGTTCACGTTAACTTTATTGTGCTTTGCACTCCTTAACTCTTTTAAATACTTCGATGATATTTTTTCACCGTCTTGTTCTCGTTCGCTGTTGGGCCGATAAGGCCTTTATTTATTCGTGTTAATTTTTCATAGGAAAACTTATAAAACCAAAATTAACAATTATAAAATTTAATTTTATTAATAAAATTATTCACATTTTGTATTATTTATAAATGAATAAAAACTAACTATATTAGAATATTCTCAGTAATGAGAACCGTGGCTAAATTTCCTAATTATGTTATAATACTTAACAAATTGGTGTGTGTATAGTTGGTAAATTCGGACATTAATATGTATACATTCGACGATATATGACGTCATTATATAATTTATCTTCTATTCAATATTAGATATGTATTACCCGATGCATAAATGGAACGTCCCACGCATGGACTGTCATTATAATCTGACACAATTGTCTGTAACGAACAAAAAACTATTGATAAACATATTTTTTTGCTTGTTACAATTGTTACAGAATCGTGGGAGCTCACGTGTGTGAGCTTTAATTGTGGTCGTAAAAACATTTGCTTCTAAAGTTGTTGTCTCTATAAATAAAAGCAAAAGTCATCCAACACGCATTAGCTCTATCATATATGTGTTAGAGAAAAATGTCTTTTATCATATTACGTTTCTGTATCATGGAAAAAACCTCTTTGTGAAATTCCTTAGTAAACTCAAGCTTAGAAACATCTAGAATATACATATTTTTTTATTTAAGGCTGATGGCCACTGTTAGCCCGAAAGTTTTTACAGCTTCACCGGGTTGATAGGTGGCCGAGCGCTTAGGGTACTCCGCCGAAAACTTTATTAATGAGTAACCAGCACAAGAAGTAGCCTCCACTTGGACCGTTACCTTGGGCATCTAGAATATTTTATTAGATACTTCACATTTTTGTTTTGAGTCTTTCCAGTTAATACGTGAACTGGTACAGAATCTATACTTATTAGACTATTGACTATCGTGAACCATATGCGAGCATTTAAGCTTAGATTTTTTCAATAGAATAATTGGCTCATCACGTGTAAGCGGCACATCTGACGGTAAGAGATTACCACCTCCACTGGCCTTTAAGAAATGTAATGTGTAGGATCTTTTCTTGAAGGTCCCTAAGTCGTAGCGAAACACCGCTGGTGACAGCTGATTCCACACAGGAGTGCGTGGCATGAATATTCACGTAAAGCGCACAGTGGTGGATTGCCAACCATCGAGATGATGAGGATGAAATTTTGAATTCATAAACACATATACATAAAGAATAAATCTCATACATATAAAAAGAATAAATCAATACATAAATAATAATTCACAAGCATAAAGAATATATGTACTATTTAACATTGTTTCTTTAAATAAAAATTCAATAAAACCATAAAGCATTGTTTAAAGTTTGATTAAGTATGGAATGTTGGCTATGATTGCTCAAAGTTGTTGTTTTAATTGTACCCTTTTTAGTAAAATGTCCTGATTTTGTTATTCATGCAAATATGCTAAGTAAATACTCTAACAGCGATTAATGTAATTAGTGCAATGTTTGTTATTAAAATTAGATTATTATTTCTTTTGTTTATCCCTTAATTACAGTAATTTTTGTGAGTTATTTATTTTTTTATCGAAAAGGCTTGATATGTTTTGTTCAAACTAAATGAGCCCGTCAGGATGCCATTCGTTTTTCAAGCCGTGACTGGTTGCGTTCCAGAGAATGTGCACGGACCAGAATATCGACTCACAACCGTTCGTTCGTTCATTGCTACCTACTTACTATAAAGACGCCAAGTCCACCAGTTTGTCTGTCATGTGCGTACATTTCATATTCACTGGTTTTAAACTGAAATGTTTAATATTTTTTGTAACATAATAACGGTAGAGGGGCACTTTAATTTGTATTTAGGAAAGGATCGCCCTATCACAGAAAATCTGCGTAAAATAGCATCACAATTCTTCTGTGTTTATTCTAGAGTGTGCACAGGGATCCGGAGACCCTTAATACTGGTGACGAGGCATTTGTATCATGATTACTTATCGAGGATGAATGTGGCGCATGTCACGAGCTGGAAGTATAAGTTACCACCAGGTGAATGGCAATGTGTCACTTTAATTACTTAAAAAAGAAACATTGATTTTTGATTTATTTACCAAATATAACAAAACACTATTACTCTATGCAAAACCTTTAGGGAACACATTTTTTAATTCCGTTTTTTTTTTAAATATATTCGTATATGCTTTCTTTCTCCCTTTCACAAATATCAATTATCTAAGAAGTAACATCCAATGTATAATACATTCTTAATTATTGAAGATTGGTCTAAATTATTATTGATATCTTCGACTGATTGATGATTTTTTAAAGTCTAGTCTAATGTTTAAAAGTAATCCGTAGTCTTAATTGAAATATACCCACTAAATGTTTTTCAAGACATACCGATCGAAGATGATTTCGAAACGAACGAGTATTTCCGATCTTGGGTTAGTAAGAGTGCTAGAACTTCAAATCATAAAATGTTAATGTCTCAATGAAATGGCATATAATCGTCCAATGTCCTGCTTTATATCCACAAGTTGTTCCATTTGGATGTTTTAAATTCATCTATATTTATCACTCGCTGACGTTTAACATACAGTGTATGGCGATCGCCTTTTCCCACGTATTATTATATGCGATTAAATATACTGATAATGGATCATAGTATATTTCATAACATAGTTTGTTATCTAACGCATAGTAATGATCATAAGTCGACCATGCCAAAGTTCCGGCGTCAAGGGTAGAATACAAAACCTAGAGTTCTAAAATATGTTATATTAAATAATACTCCAACTTTACTTGGTGCTCTTGAACTAGTCCAGGGTTCTCCTGATCGTGTCAATGCGGAAGTGTATATATGTAGGGTGCTACCTATAGTATATGTAGGGTGAAACGTACACTAAACGATATTATACAAATGGGCAGGTGATCCAACAGCAAAATGAAATAAACAAAATAAATTAAAGGCAAATTAGGAAGATAGGCTTTACGATTGCATCTATGTATTTGAATTACGGTTTCTAAATGGCTTTCTCGTAACAAAAGGATATTTAAGGCGTATGACTTAAAAACATCAAAATTTTAATGCTGATCTTATGACAATGGACAATTTCTTAAGGATGAGATATATTAGTTTTAGAAAGAAAATATACATACATATAAACACACATATATACGTCACCATCCAAAAGCTGGACATCTGCTCAATATGGAATCAACATTTTTGGGGTTATGAATCATATTTCTCGAAACCACAGGTTCCATGCTCATAACGTTAATCACAAGGGTTAGAGATACGTTCCGAGAATTAATCCATTCAACGAGTGACTCAAAAGAGGTTCAGAATGAATCTCCATATTAAGTCAGTCGTGGGTATGCATAGCGAAATAACTGATTATCGAATGTATAGTAATTTTACGGAACATTTGCTCTTTGGAAAATGTATCTTTGATTGTAGCCAGCTCCCAATGACCCTTTTTTTACAACAATAAGAGTCAAAAACGAGCCCCAATTCAACTGCGTGCTATCTGTATATCGACCATATATATACATTCTGTGAAGGTTTACCCCTTTCCCGTCTCAGCTGACTCAGTATTAAGTGCGACGTGGCTCTGTCAAAATATGCAAAATTGATACACACATTGTAACGTGGCCACTGCTGCTTTTCATTTGTATGCACTATATTATAATGCCAAGATTCCGCGACATCATGACGGTCTAATGTGTGATAAATAAAAAATGCCATCAGCGATGTAGACGTTACTCTTATATAAGCTAATATAAGTTTTCCTATTGTAGTTTTAGAAATTATTCAGAAGAAAAGAACTAACTAGCAGTAAAACTAAATAATTTCAATATTTACATAATGTACTTTATATTATGTAAAAAAGATACTGAAAATACACAATATTCGCGATCTATTGAGTAAAAATAAGTACACTCCAAATATAACCAATCCACCCCAAGCACTCTGGCGTAAAATTATTTTTCTTAATTTTCTTTTTTATAATCGATATTAAATTATTTTTCCAGTTTACGGCGTCTATGTACGTACATATATATAAACCGTGACCTGATTAAAAAAAATACGAATAGCGCTTGGAAAGAGATGATATTATCTGTGCTGATAGTGCTAATGCTACTCGTATGTACAGGACTGCCTGTAAGCGCTACATAGTTTCCTAGTACTCTAAATCGTGATACCGATGATAACATCAAAAAACTGGAATTAGCACATGCTATTTATTAGTAAGTTTAGTTAGAAGTTACAGTGTAGTAACACGTTTAGTCGGAAAAACCAGTTTTTCCATTTTTTCGTGTTTATCTATATCTATTTATATTTTCCAATTCTAGTTTTTGGTATACGCCGTTAAATGGACTCATACAGGCCCTTCTTTATACCAAATAATTTATTTGAACTGGGTGGGTATATTGAATCGGAAAAACATCTCGCGACTATACTACATCGACATCTGATGTCTGTGTTTCGCTGCGTTCCACTACTTGTATGTTTATGTACTAAAATGTCTATGTATAATGATATAGCTGTTTAGTGTCAGTTTTTTTAAACATCTGTACAATTTGTTTACTAAATGTCTCAAATTTTCACCATCTCCTGGGTTGACAATGATAACTACCACCGAGTTTACCCATTGCACTTTCGATTTAATTTTTAATTTATATAAAAACGTATTTAAGTTATGCTATCATATCTGTCAAATAATCTTATGGCGTTAGAAAAACACAAATAATAATTTTACCACCAATCAATCTATCTATAAATCTCTATAAGATGTAGGAAAATAAAGAGGGCACAGTACCAGGGATTCATGAGAACGGGAAGGTTTACCTTAAATACTGTAAATACAAGCACATTATTATCGGGACCGATGTAGAGCACTGTTATCCCCTAATATATTTATGGCGAAGGTAATTTATCGGTCTGTTTGGCAGAATGAGAGAACATGGTCATTAATTGATTGTGTAATTGCGCGTCCAGTCATAGCCGTTATTCGTCATTCCTTTTAACATTCTTTTATACTCTCTATGATTCGTTATGCGTTATGTGTCATAAATGGGCATACCAAATCAAAAACAAAATTAAAACAAATGAGGATATAGACTCAGCCTAACAAATTTTCAAAAGTCACCTTCATCTATCGTCAATCAAGAAAATTTGTTATTTATTAACAGAAAACCTTTTATAACTTTTTGACCCTTTATAGAATTTATAGATACTATAGAAAAAAGTTATATTTAATAATAGACTTTTACTACAAATTATATTTTTAGTAAAAGATCCATTAAAAATAACGAACGAGGTAAATCTTATTCGAAAATTTAGATTTAGTTCGCGAATGGTTACGACACAGCGGTACCAGGAAACTATAAATTGGAAGTGCATTGGATATCACAATGTGAACGAGATCGGGCGCACTTGTTCATTCTCAGGTTATTTCTTTCTATTAGTTTGTATTCATTTTACTTTATTGATAAAATATAAAGCATTTACATTTTAATAATAATATTTATTTATGATGTTTTGAAATATTTCGAAATTAAGACATAAAGGGACGCTTTCAATAGGTGGAACAGAGAGTTAATACGATGAATAATGTCAAAGTGGATCACTATTTAAAAAAAGTGAAATAGTATTCTCAATCTAGACTTCAACGTAGTAAAAAGTAAAAAAAGAAATCGATACCAAGTCTGCTAATTTAGTTGTACTGTTGAGAATTAACTAGGAATTAACAATAAAACATAACGGGAATAAACAGAGCAGTCATTGTAGAGGAAAATCTTGTGCAATAAAGCTTATTAAAATTGTTAAATAATATGTTAATGTTGTTAAATAAAAGAAAATATGATGATAACGTACAATAAAAACAATAACTCTTAATGATAATATGATCAATTTTATTTTCTTATTTGTTACAATAAAATATCGACGAACATTTGTAACTAAAACACGAAATATGATGAATTCAACCAACAACATTCATTCTTTATTTTATCCAAAGAAAGCTTTCAAAGTTATCAAAATTACGATTCATGAGTACTAGGAAACCATGATGTGTTAGGACGGTTCCTATCGTGCAGCACTATTTCAATTGCGACTCATTCATTCGTTCGAATGAACATATGAATATATGTTTTTAAATCCTTAAAAAGATAAGAACATTTTAAAATAGTATTAACGTTTTGATATTTTGATATTAATTGATTTATTGTGCATAGTTATTGTCACTTTAATGTACAAGTATTAAAAATGTCTTATCGTAAAATATCAAATAAATTTATGCAAGGGAGGACATTGTATTTGTTAATGACTATGATACATAATTAATATTGTGACTATTATCTTATATGTATATTATCTTATATTACACTAAGTATAGTAAGTAATTAATTTAGGCACAATTTGTGGAATCCAAAAATTCATCTTCATATTTAAAATCATTGAACAAAATTTTACAAAGACACGTGCTTTTGTCCATAAAGTGAACAGGAAAATTTATAACTCCACCCATTGAAACAACTAGTGCTACTAAATCTTTTCGTCATAAAAAATAAACTAAAAATTCTAATTAACTGTACAATGTTACTATCGAAACATATCAGAATACTACGACATATGATGAGTAATCTAGACCTAACTTGAGTGTGCTTGCAAAGTACACTCAGCTTTATGGTATACGGATAAATACGACTTGAACACGTGCTAACTGTCCCCCTGTTGTACCGGTACAGTAACACGTACCGGTCGGCTTCATTCACTGATAAGAAATCGCATGCGAACCAGACACGATTTCGCTTATGTCATGGCGGGATTTAGCGCCAATTTTAAAAGTTACTCACCCCCGTAGTAATTTGATTGATATAAAAAATATTTCCTTTTTATATTTCAAGTACAAGTTGCATGTATGTGTTATAAATTCATGCAAATTTTAAATAGGTTGTAAAGTTAAAAAATGTATACCAGTGTAACATAAGAACATACTTCAACAAAATTCTTCTTATTTACATATAAATCTTGTTAAAAATAAAGAAATTAACTTTCCTTCACACTGTAAACAAGCTAATGAAACAATTGAATCGTATAGTTATAATATTTAAAACAATATTTATTAACATATTTATTATAAAATCGAATTGAGGCGTTGTTTAAAATAAATTTATCAATAGTGGTAGACTACCGTTGCAGCTAGGAACTAGATGGATCGGGGTGGGACCACGCCCCACAGAATACGAGTGGCGCCACTGTGCACAGCCGCTTTAAATAATTGTCTTTAGCCTTACATTATTGGAAAATGCAGATCTTTAATTAAAACGTTATATTTTTTGGTTCTTAGTTCAAAGTTCATGGTAATTGTGATATTCGAACTCTATTTCCATCGATTCTACTTTACGTCTTGGCGCATGATCTGTCGCGACGTAACCCAACAACGACGACGGCGGACGTCTCTGGCAACTTGTATTGATTTACGATGCAGTTGTACCAGGAGAATATGAAATGACAGGAGTTTGATTGTAGACAAACATGGGTATGGCGGCCCAAGTTTATTCTTTGATTCGTTCATTCTTTGATTCATTCATTCAGCATATATTTAAGAATAATTATTAAAAAGCTATTTACGAAATTCGTGTGTTGATGATATACTAAAAAAATATATTAAAAGATTTTATGTTTTTATCAAAAAAAAAATAAAGTTTGTGTTCGCGTTTATATATTTTTCCATACACCATTCTTAGATGGATGTCAAAACTTCTCTTGCTCTTTATTCAGATGCTTTTAGTGCTGTGAGATGTTTTTTATGTTATGATTTTGAAATAAAACACTCTTGAGCCAAAATTTGACAGTATAAGAAAGGAAAGAGAAAAAAAAGACTCTTTAAAAGATTCGCTATCTGCTTGTGTCAATAAATTAAAAAAGGAAATTAAGAAATATTAAGAAAAGTATTAAAACTGTCCTGATAAATACTTTTCTAACAAATGAAATATGCCCATCAAGGTTTTGTAAAGTTAAAAGTTAAATATTAAATAAAACCTGGTTTTGTGTGTAGTTGACAACATTGGTTTTTGTGGATAGTTTAAATCCGTTTATATAACGGAGAAACTAATCAGGTATAAGAAAGAGAGCGCATAACAGATTATAAGATATATGTACGGTAAGAATTAAATATTATAAAAATGTAGATTGCATGTATTTTAAACTTGATGATATATGTGTACTTGTATGATGTAGCAGTGTGCTTTTATGACCTGCGCACTGCGATTGATGTTTGGTCGGAGTGAACGAATGGATTGAATGAAATTTAAAATTACGTAGCAGGAATACCAGGGTGCTATGAGATCGTAGGAGTTAGCGCGAAGAAACTTTTGTATGCTGTAGCGTGTACATCGAATGTTCGTTTATGTTTTTACTAGTTAGTCCACCGGATTTATATACTTATTCAATTTAATTCAATTTGGAAATGATCAGATGATTACAGTAATACTTGATCTTAAATATTTGGTGATTTGTTGGGATCTTATTATAGCCGACCTACTCGCATAACATAGAAGTTGTACTGTACTCGCATAATGTTCGTTATATTGCAAAGATCATTTAATAAACTTTATAAAACACTTAAAACCTATAAAATCGAACATGACATAATAGACTTCAGTTAGTTATGTTAAAATTATACAAAACTTGTATTATATTTCAGTATATTCAGTATGTCCCGGCATTATCAGCGACAGTGACTGTTTTTTATAATATTTATTTTAATTGGATAAATCACCGCGAAATATGTATGCACCTGTCACTTTCACTGAAATGCACGTTTTACCAAGTTTGGTTTTTGCAGTTTGGCGATGTATATTTACGTTGTACACGTACTAAGAATCCATGAATATCAGGAGTTATTGTTCAAAAGTCGATAGAGGCCATCTAAAGTTCTGTTTAGCATTTACTGCACATGCGCCAGGTATATATATTTATATCAACTACAACGTAACAACGACGGCTATGTTGTTAAAGACAAAAACAACACATTATATCTGCTAAGCTTTACAATTTTCGCGCCAAACTTTTTAACGTTTAAAACAATACTGTGAATTAACATTTTCAATTTTGTGACTTCTATCTTATCTTCTTATTCTATATTATCTTTTTATTTAGAGCAGTGGACTAGTGATGGGACGTGATTTCTTTGCAACCCACAAGAACGGGAAGACTTTTTATACTTCTTCGCTCATATTCAAAGCAGAAATCACCAATTCGGTCCAGTTTTATTTAACATTAAAATGTGTTAGCATCACCTCGCCATAAAGCACATGTTTTTATATTTACCAGTGATATCTCTCAACTATATTGGTCGTTTTTAGAACTTCTATTCCAATTTACAACATAAGGAACGATGTGTTTCTTTCTATATATTTATTTTGCATTTAGAAGTAAAAGAAGTTAGAAGGTTAAAAGATTTAAGCGAAAAAAGCATATCGTGTCCTGAGTGGGATAGAAATATCAGACATTGTTGTGAAACAGATGAAATTAAGGAAATGAAACATCATAATCATCATTCAATCATTTCATTCATAAATTTATTAGATACAATATCTAATAGAAAATAAATAAAAAAAAGTGACATTTATTGATCAATAAATTCAGCTTTCTTCTTCATAGAGATATACGACGACAATCGACGAGGAAATTTCATTTTATATAAGACAAGGTCTACTTTCATCTCTTCTTTAGTAAAAGTTAAGTAACGAACTGTAAATAAAGTGTTTAGAGTAAATTGAGATGGATGACGATTTTAGAAAACAATCACCTTTTTTCGACGCTTAGATTATTAAACATTTTTATTACTTAATCAGTGGTGAAAATAAAAATCTGTCATATTTAAAATTTATATTCTATTAAAAAAATGTAAAATGAAATAGATCTACAATGAAAGCATTTAATTAGATTTCTCGGTGGTGTATCCAATTAAAGAGAACTGTATAAATAATAATTAAAGTTTGAGTGCGAAAAAAATATGTAAAAGTTTGAAACTCATCCGCCTTAAAAATGGGTTTAAGTTAAGAAGCGGCAGGTTGTGTTTACGATCCACCTGTACTAAGAGTTCATAAATATCAGGAGTTATTGTTCAGATGTCAATAGGTTCTATCTAAAGTTGTGTTTGGTATTTACTGCACATGCGCTTGGCATATTTAATAGTTAGCTAAAGCATAGGCGTATACAACGAGGACTTGTGTATGGGAGAGACACACGCGTTAAAGTAACCATTTTACGTTTTCCGCGTCAACTTGAAAACCTTCTTTACACATTCCCCTACTAGCGATCGTTGTTTTCGTTTGAAGCGATTCTGATTTTATTGAAACGTTTTATTAGAAAAATATGAAAAAGAAAAAACCTGATAAACAGTTGTTTTATTTTATCAACTATTTAATGGATAGTAAGGGAAAAAAGGATTTTTACAACTTTAGAGTATATATTGATTGATGAGATTTACGTACAATGAAATCGTATTGGAATCGTTTAAATAAACTGTCATTTTGACAAAGTCACGAGAATAAGAATCATGAGGATTCCGTGAAGAGGTCGCAGAACTCCTTCGATACTGCTTGTATTGTCCGTTGGTTTCTTCTATTTTATTATTTATTATTAATAATTTTATTGAGTTAAGAGGAGGAAAATGAATACCCTACTAAATAATGTTTATTCATTTCTTACTCAGAACAAGGTTGAGATCTTCTATTAAGTAAATAAATACTTCTAGCAGGTCTCTCTAATCAAATAGATTTGTTGTTATAAATAAATACATAACTTTGACAATTAAAATAACAATATGTTGGAAAAAATAAAGAAAAAGTGGTTATCTTCATGACAATGCAAATTCATATCATACATAAACTAAGCAGTATAATTTTAGTTTTAGTAAATGACTTATCAATTGTAGTTTCATAAAATCATTTTTGTTTGCTTGTTGTTTTCATTCAATGCTTTTCGGTAAGAAGATGGACATGATACAAGTGAAACTTTTTTCGCTATGTAAACTTTCATTTGTGCATGTGGCAGAAGTAAAATTAAAGTAAGGGGAAGAACTTGTCGAAAGAAGAGAACAAAAGCTTAAAAATCTTTTAAACTTCTAAAAAAAACCATATTATATATTCGTGTTTATAGGCTTTCGTAGATATTTTAAAAGGAAACTCGTGCAATGAACTAACAAGAAAGTGGCACATCGCTCGCATCACATTAAATTTTTTTTAACAAAACGAAATATTGATTACAGTATGCTTATTGTTCCTGTCTCTTTCGTATACACTTTGTGAATGAAATGAATTGTTTCCTCATCCTGAATGGTACGTATTGATATGTTCATCGTTATTTTATTCCTACGCATAATGAACGAATTATTAACAATATTCGTGAACAATTTTTTAATTTCTAAAACATAAACTAATAACGATATGAGGCTATGTTATTCAAAAGAAAACTATCTTCTTTCTATATATTTATTTTGCATTTAGAAGTAAAAGAAGTTAGAAGGTTAAAAGATTTAAGCGAAAAAGCATATCGTGTCCTGAGTGGGATAGAAATATCAGACATTGTTGTGAAACAGATGAAATTAAGGAAATGAAACATCATTATCATCATTCAATCATTTCATTCATAAATTTATTAGATACAACATCTAATAGCAAATAAATAAAAAAGTGACATTCATTGAGCAATAAATTCAGCTTTCTTCTTCATAGAGATATACGACGACAATCGAC
>JAGSMU010000567.1:0-21166 GCA_029286865.1 Teinopalpus imperialis
TCCTTATCCTAATCCTAATCCTTATCCTTATCCTTATCCTTATCCTAATCCTCATCCTCATCCTCATCCTCATCCTCATCCTCATCCTCATCCTCATCCTCATCCTCATCCTCATCCTTATCCTAATCCTAATCCTAATCCTAATCCTTATCCTTATCCTTATCCTAATCCTCATCCTCATCCTCATCCTCATCCTAATCCTAATCCTCATCCTCATCCTCATCCTCATCCTCATCCTCATCCTCATCCTCATCCTCATCCTCATCCTCATCCTAATCCTAATCCTAATCCTAATACTCATCATAATCCTAATCCTAATCCTAATCCTAATCCTAATCCTAATCCTTATCCTAATCCATATCCTTATCCTTATCCTAATCCTAATCGTAATCCTTATCCTTATCCTAATCCTTATCCTTATCCTTATCTAATCCTAATCTAATCCTAATCTAATCCTTATCCTATCCTTATCCTTATCATATCCTTATCCTTATCATATCCTTATCCTTATCCTCATCCTCATCCTCATCCTCATCCTCATCCTCATCTTCATCCTCATCCTCATCCTTATCCCCATCCTCATCCTAATCCTACTCCAAATCCTAATCCTTTTCCTTATCCTTATCCTTATCCTTATCCTTATCCTTATCCTCGTCCTCATCCTCATCCTCATCCTCATCCCCATCCTCATCCTCATCCTCATCCTTATCCCCATCCTCATCCTAATCCTAATCCAAATCCTAATCCTTATCCTTATCCTAATCCTAATCCTTATCCTAATCCATATCCTTATCCTTATCCTAATCCTAATCCTAATCCTTATCCTTATCCTCATCGTCATCCTCATCGTCATCCTCATCCTAATCCTAATCCTAATCCTAATACTCATCATAATCCTAATCCTTATCCTAATCCTAATCCTAATCCTAATCCTATCCTAATCCTAATCCTAATCCTAATCCTAATCCTAATCCTCATCCTCATCCTCATCCTCATCCTCATCCTCATCCTCATCCTCATCCTCATCCTTATCCCCATCCTCATCCTCATCCTCATCCTCATCCTCATCCTAATCCTAATCCTAATCCTAATCCTTATCTAATCCTAATCCTTATCCTAATCCTCATCCTCATCCTCATCCTCATCCTCATCCTCATCCTCATCCTCATCCTAATCCTAATCCTAATCCTAATACTCATCATAATCCTAATCCTAATCCTAATCCTAATCCTAATCCTAATCCTAATCCTAATCCTAATCCTTACCTAATCCTTATCCTTATCCTTATCCTTATCTAATCCTAATCCTAATCTTATCCTTATCCTCATCCTCATCCTCATCCTCATCCTCATCCTCATCCTCATCCTTATCCCCATCCTCATCCTAATCCTAATCCAAATCCTAATCCTTATCCTAATCCTAATCCTAATCCTAATCCTTATCCTTATCCTTATCCTTATCCTTATCCTTATCCTTATCCTCGTCCTCATCCTCATCCTCATCCTCATCCCCATCCTCATCCTCATCCTCATCCTTATCCCCATCCTCATCGTAATCCTAATCCAAATCCTAATCCTAATCTAATCCTAATCTAATCCTAATCCTAATCCTAATCCAAATCCTAATCCTAATCTAATCCTAATCCTAATCCTAATCCTAATCCTAATCCTTATCCTAATCCTAATCCTTATCCTTATCATATCCTTATCCTTATCCTTATCTCTTTATCCTTATCCTTATCCTTATCCTAATCCTAATCCAAATCCTAATCCTTATCCTAATCCTTATCCTTATCCTTATCATATCCTTATCCTTTATCTCTTTATCCTTATCCTTATCCTCGTCCTCATCCTCATCCTAATCCTAATCTAATCCTAATCCTAATCTAATCCTAATCCTAATCCAAATCCTAATCCTAATCCTAATCTAATCCTAATCTAATCCTAATCTAATCCTAATCCAAATCCTAATCCTAATCCTAATCTAATCCTAATCCAAATCCTAATCCTAATCCAAATCCTAATCCTTATCCTTATCCTTATCATATCCTTATCCTTATCCTTATCCTAATCCTAATCCAAATCCTAATCCTTATCCTTATCATATCCTTATCCTTTATCTCTTTATCTTTATTCTTTATCTTTATTCTTATCTCTTTATCTTTATTCTTATCTCTTTATCTTTATTCTTTATCTTTATTCTTATCTCTTTATCTTTATCTTTATCTTTATTCTTTATCTTTATCTTTATTCTTATCTCTTTATCTTTATTCTTATCTCTTTATCTTTATCTCTTTATCTTTATTCTTTATCTTTATTCTTATCTCTTTATCTTTATTCTTATCTCTTTATCCTTATCCTTATCCTTATCCTAATCCTAATCCAAATCCTAATCCTTATCCTAATCCTTATCCTAATCCTAATCTAATCCTAATCCTTATCCTTATCTCTTTATCTTTATCTTTATCTTTATTCTTTATCTTTATCTTTATCTCTTTATCCTTATCCTTATCCTTATCCTTTATCTCTTTATCTTTATCTTTATCTTTATCTTTATTCTTTATCTTTATTCTTTATCTTTATTCTTTATCTTTATCTTTATCTTTATCTCTTTATCCTTATCCTTATCCTTATCCTAATCCTAATCCTAATCCTTATCCTTATCCTTATCCTTATCCTTATCCTTATCCTAATCCTAATCCTTATCCTAATCCTTATCCTTATCCTTATCCTTATCCTTATCCTAATCCATATCCTTATCCTTATCCTTTATCTCTTTATCTTTATTCTTTATCTTTATCTTTATTCTTTATCTTTATCTTTATTCTTATCTCTTTATCTTTATCTTTATCTTTGTTTTATGTTTATTGTCTAAAATTGTTTATAATGTTTTTTTGGATAGGTATTTTTCCTATTATGTTCTTAGTTATGGTACATTGTTATCTGTTTTTTTTTTTAGTTAATATCATGTTTATAACTTTTGCTGTCATGATAATTTTACCTACCACTTTATTAGTTTTAAGTATTCTGCTTTAGTTTTTAACAGTTTAAATATTTTGCCTTTTTCGTTATTTTTGCCCTGTGCTTAAACTTTATTTTTATATTGGTGTAAGTGTAGATTTCATTCCGATTTTAATTATTGTTTGTTTTCTGGCTGGCTATTATTGCACTAGTATTGCTGTCTTTATCTAATATTATATTATTAAATATATATTTAAAAACATATATTTATATTTATCTTTGCACATATTTATATTGTATATGTCTATTGAATCTGATAATGATAACTTCTTTTCTGCCAATGAATCTGCTGCCTCTGATGATGACGATAGTTTTTCCTCAATATGCGACTCGCTTGGTTACTTCTTAACTAGTAAGTTAAATGCAAATCCTTGCAACCAAATGAACATTTGCCACATAAACGCTCAAAGCATACCAAGTCATTTTGATGATTTTTATGACACGTTTACAAATTGTAATGTTCACGCCATTCTGATTTCTGAGAGCTGGCTCAAACCTCATCTTTCGTCTTCCATGTATTCCCTTCCTGTATTTACCTTGGCACGCAACGACTGTATAGGAAGGGGAGGGGGAGGCGATGCGATATACTTGAGAAGTGATTTTCCGTATAAAGTACTGGTCTCCTCGTCTCACAATTTAGTTTGTGCTGAATATCTTATTCTTGAGATTTCCATTAAAGGTGCCAAGATAATTCTAGCTGTAATATACTGTCCCCCAAATGTTGATTACTTCACTGATTTCGAATCGGTTCTGGAATCTTTGGGTCCAGAGTATGTACATCACGTAATCATGGGTGATTTCAACACCAACCTCCTTGTACCTAATTTTCCTCGGTCCTGCAAATTCCTAAGTATTGTTAAGTCGAGCTGTTTTCACATTTTACCTCTTCAGGCTACACACCATAACCTTTCCAGTGAAGGCACTTGGCTTGACATAATTCTATCTTCCAAACCTTCCATGGTTTCCTCACAGGGTCAGTATCCTGCCCAGAGTTTTTCCCGTCACGACCTAATTTTCCTGTCTTATACCTCCCAAACCTAAACCTAAGGTCCTGCGCGTACGTTCCTTTAAAAGATTAAACATTGAGAAACTTCGTCTTGAGGCGGAGAGTGTTAGTTGGGAGTCTTTGATGGAGGCGGACATTATTGACAAGAAAGTTGATTTATTTTATGAAATAGTCACAAAGCTGTACGACATTCATGCCCCCATCAAGGAAGTCAAGCTGAAACGCCCTCCCGCACCCTGGCTGACCAAAGGAATACGGATCGCTATGAAGCGCAGGGATCATGCGTTTCGGATATTTAAAAGGAATCGTTGCGAGGACATTTGGGTTATTTATAAATTAGCTAGGAATCGGTGTTATCCGATGGTACGGAACGCTTAATGCCGTCACATTCTAGAAAATATTTCTTTGTCATCTCCTGCTGATATCTCGAAGTTCCTTAGGATTGGTAAGTCGCGTTTAACAAACCTTCCTAACTCAATCTCCTTAGATGATTTAAATCAATATTTCATTACCTCTCCTTCAATGGATCATCTAACGATTTTGGATACTATTTCTTATTTAAATGGTTTGCCGCACCCTAATATTAACTTGCTTCATTTCTCTCCAGTCTCTTCTGATGAGACCAAAAAAACAATTCTTGCACTTAAGTGCAATGCTATCGGATGCGATAATAAAGGACGACGTATGATCCTCCCCATCCTCGATTACCTACTTCCTGCTATTACCCATATTATCAATTTCTCTATAGCTACTGGATCTTTTCCTACTTTTGTCCGTCCACTTCCTAAGTCCCCAAACCCCTAATTATCTACCCATTTTCGACCTATTTCAATCCTTCCCTTTCTTTCAAAGGTGCTTGAGTCCTGTGTTCTAAAGCAGTTCTCCCATTTTATACTTTTTAACAATTTGATCAGTCCCCTTCAATCTGGATTTAGACCGGTACACAGCACCACTACTGCTCTCCTTAAAGTGACTGGCGATATTCGAGCTGGCATGGAAATTTGATCTACATCGGATTATCTACAATTATACATTCAGGCTACCAAAGAGACTACCAGAAATTATTTATATTATAAACAAAGATTTAGATGCCATCAGAAAGTGGACAGACAAGTTTGGATTAACAGTTAACCCTTTAAAGTGTCAGGCCATTATAATAGGGAGCTCCCGCATTATAAGTACGTTGGACTTATGCAAACTTCCACCGATAATTTTTAACCGCTCTCATATACCATTCAGCCCACATGTTAAGAATTTAGGCTTGATTATTGACACAACACTAAGTTGAAATCACCAATAAGCTAGTGTTTGTCAGAAAGACAATAATTGACTTTGGTGACGTGTGCTTCTTTGACCTGAATGCAGATCACCTCAATAAGCTAGACCACCTTCTGAATAACTGCATTCGATTTGTATTCAATCTCCGTAAATACGACCACGTATCGATATATCGATCACAACTTCAGCGGATACCTATCCGTCAGCGTCAATCGCTAAGAGCTCTAACCACACTTTTTTCTCTTATGGATTCTTGTTCTACTCCTACTTATTAGTCTTCTCATTTTCAATATCTTAGTTCCGTCAACAATAAAAATCTTCGTTCGACGCAATATCGTCTTCTCCTATGTCCTTCTCATCGTACTAATTTTAATCACTCATCATTCTTTGTTCAATCTATTCTCCTGTGGAATGCGCTACCTTTCCAAATCAGAATGGCTAAAAGTTAAAAGTCGCTTACGAGTTTAAACGTAAAATTCGAAAGCATTTGTTGGAAGTAGCGTCAGCAGATTCACTACATCGATAATAATTATGTATATATTTATATATATATATTTACTTTTAGATATGTTTGTATTTATAATATGTATATAATTTTGTTTAATAGTTTATGTAAATGTATGTAAATATCTATTATTATATTTTTATTTTATATATAATTGTATAAGTATTTAGATGTACTGTATGTCTCTTTTTTTTCTTTATTATTATTCTTCTGTCCCTACCTTGATTTCTCTGAACCCTCCCAAAGTTGACTGGTAGATAATGCCTTAGGCATTAAGTCCATATAGTGCATATGTTAGTTGTACAAAAGTTTATAAATAAATATTCTGTGAGGGCGTGGTCCTGCCCAGGTCAATCTGACCCATTCATTCTGCAGTTGGAAGCAAACTGCAGTGTAGCTCTACCACTATGGATATGTAATGGCACAGTAATTAGTACAAAATATAAGGATGACACTCACTCATAACAGTTTCAGTAATAAGTCTTTTAAATGTGTAAACTCTATAATTAAAAATATCTATATCGATAAATAGGTTAAGAAGAGGTATCGCGCACCATATTAAATTAAAGCAATCTATTCACGAGTCCTTAAAAGCTTTAACTTGCTTCATACTAAGAAGATTAACACCTACAATAAGTTCTCATTACTTGATCGTATGTACTGAAAGCTTGAAGGCGAAAAGCCTTGTGAGGACGTTAATATTACTCGACCATGGCTTTACGTAACTGGAGGGTAATGCATTTCTCATTTAATGATGGGTAATGTATTTATTTTGTATTTATCGCTTTGTATCAAATGGTGAAATATGAATTAGACATCATGAAAAGAACATGATGATAATTCCCTCTTAGTAGATTGGCCACGGCAATATATCCTGGTTTTTACCAGGTGACATCAACTACGTAGAATATATTATGGTTCCGTAAATAGATGCACTTACTCGTCATCCTCTTCCCTTAGTACGTTTTGGTAAAGCGACACTGCAGATTGTTTTTAGCTTCAGAATGAATAGATCAACTCGACTGGGTAAGGACCAGGATGGGCCCACACAGAATACCAGTGTGAAATAGCAGCATAATGCTGCTGTTTCGTCTGGTGAGTGTAGGGATCCGGAAACCTTTATTACTTGTGTCGAGGCATTCCATCTTCATCAGTCCTCAAGGGTAACAATGCATCCGCATTATGATTCTTTGTCAAGGACGAATGTAGATGTCATGGGCCGCAGGAATCACTTACCAACAGTTGAACTGTGTGCTCGTTTGTTACTTCAATGTAATTTAAAAATAACATATCTGTGATTGAAGGTTCAGATGTGGGGTTGTGATATACAAATATTGTTCTTCGACTGGGAATGAAACTCATGATTCGCAACGCAAGTGTAATGAAACTAACGGCTATGGTACTCGACTGTCTAATATTTTACGCTAGTATTCTGTGAGAGCGTGGCCTTTCTTTCACATTGCGGGCCTCTTTACGTGGCAAATAAGAAAGTAACTACAACATGACCCTACCCTAGTTAAAATTTGACAAATCATTCCATCTTAGCCCTCAAGGATGACCCCTCTTTTCATTATGGCGGGAATCACTTAATATCATGAAAACTGAGTGCTCTTAAAATATATTAAAAAATGTGACATTGCGTAATGTCCCAATATGTTTAAAACACAACCGTAGAATGGATATTTGTCTAGAAAGAGAGAAATATATTAAAAATGTGACATTGCGTAATGTCCCAATATGTTTAAAACACAACCGTAGAATGGATATTTGTCTAGAAAGAGAGAAATATATTAAATTAATGTTTTACCGTTTTCCGTTTCAACCCCTACTTTTTATTAACTATATACTTGGAAATCGAACACAATCGAACACTTCTGTCGCGTGTACTTCAGTAAGCCACACTTTTTTTGTTATAAGTAAACTTCTCTCACAAAGGATAGGAAATAATTATTTAATTTATTTCTATAGTAATGTCAAAGCCAACAACTTGTCTTAGGTCCATTAATAATGATTATAAACTGAATATTTGATTAGTAAACCCTTCGATATAAAATATTGATGACGAGATTGATCTGAAATCCCAGCGAAATTCTGTCCACTCATACACACCAAACGTTTCAAACTCGAGTTTAAAACCAAATGTGATGTATAAAAACTTTATCTTTCAGAAAATCGAATAACAGTCACTTCACTTACTGGATTTTCTGAAAGATACAGCACATGAAAGGTTGTCTGGGTCGATTAGAGGCATTGGGGCCGAAACGACCTCAACCTATTCTCAAACTTTAAATGGGTGAGAGCTCCGGCTTACTCGAACGATGAAGCCGGATATCTGATGACGGTGCCAAGTGGGCCAATTTTCGTAAGCAGAACTGGCGCTGTGGGATGAACCAAACGTAGTGTTAAGGCGCCTAAAAAACTCTCGTGGGACACCATGAAGGCGTTGGTCGCTCATGACAGCAGGACGGTGGCCATGAAAGTCGGAATCCGCTAAGGAGTATGCAACGACTCACCTGCCGAAGCAACCAGCCCTGAAAATGAAGGGCGCTGAAGCGTTTTGCCTATATTTGCGTTACAGGCAATAGCGACGTGCGGCAACGTATGTCGTCATTACACCGTAACGAGTAGGATGAGCGCGGTGGAGAGCGCAGAAGGGTCTGGGCGCGAGCCCGCCTGGAGCCTCCGTCGGTGCAGATCTTGGTGGTAGTAGCAAATACTCCAGCGAGGCCTTGGAGGACTGACGTGGAGAAGGGTTTCGCGTGAATAGTAGTTGCTCGCGAGTCAGTCGATCCTAAGCTCAAGGAGAGATCTTATGTCGATGTGGCGTGTTTTTTCGAATTTCAGATAAATAACGCCCTCTGAGCGAAAGGAATCCGGTTCCTATTCCGGAACCCGGCAGCGGAACCGTTTCAATAATAGTTCCCTCGTTTCAAAGCGAGTGTTCTGCAGGGTAACCGAAAGTGGCCTGAAGACGCCGCCGAGGGGTCCGGGAAGAGTTTTCTTTTCTGCCTGAGTCTCGGAGTCTGAACTCGAACGGAGTTCCATGGAATCCTATAGAAGGGAGATATGGTTCGGAACGCGAAGAGCACCGCATTTGCGGCGGTGTCGGATACTCTCTGTGGACTTTAAAATTCAGGTGAGGATGTACGTGGAGATGTCGCGCCGGTTCGTACCCATATCCGCAGCAGGTCTCCAAGGTGAAGAGCCTCTAGTCGATAGAATAATGTAGGTAAGGGAAGTAGGCAAATTGGATCCGTAACTTCGGAATAAGGATTGGCTCTGAGGACCGGGGCGTGTCGGGTTTGGACGGGAAGCGGATGCGACCGGTGCCGGGCCTGGTCGATGCTCGTGCGTCTCTCGATACGTTCACGCTCACGTTCCGGCCTTCCGTGGATCTTCCTAGCCGTAAGTTCGCGTCTGTTTCGTTTCTTGCGCGATAGGCGCGCTCCTGTACGATCGCCGTTCAACCGCCAGCTCAGAACTGGCACGGACAAGGGAATCCGACTGTCTAATTAAAACAAAGCATTGCGATGGCCCTCGCGGGTGTTGACGCAATGTGATTTCTGCCCAGTGCTCTGAATGTCAACATGAAGAAATTCAAGCAAGCGCGGGTAAACGGCGGGAGTAACTTTGACTCTCTCGGCAGGTGCCATGGATTTTCTAATTAGCACGATTATGCTCTATGCCTAACGGGTGAAAATTTGTGTCTTCCCATAGCCCCGTTTGCCACTGCGTGGATGGAGGTAAAATTGCCAGCCGTTTTTGCACCATCCAATACGCGAACTCACGGGGCTAGCCAATGGGGGGTTTTGTATGTCTGGAGGGTCTGCTGGACAATCAAAACCCAACTCCTGCCCGAAGCCTTATCGTGGCGCAGCTGCCCACGACTGATACGGGAGGGACGTGCCTAAACTAGTATGCTCCAATAGTGGCTGTTGCGGAGCTACGGTCTCGCTGGCACCTCCTAAGAACCGCGAGGCTAAGCGCAATTTCCACCGCTGTTACCCTCGGGTGGCGGCGGTCAGGCTTGTGACCAGGTTTGCCGGATTCATCCGGTATGCATTCTACATCGAACGTAACCTAGGCGTTGGTTTGGGGTGAGATTCCTCGAACAGCCCCACTGGGTGGACGCTTGTATCTGCCAAGCCTAGTCGTTTTCTTCGGTTGGGGCCTTGCAAAAACGACAGGCGTTCCCGGCAGCTGGGCTTGCTACTCAGCTGGCTTTGGGTATAACGAGCAATGGACCAAACCTTAAGGGATGGCCGCCCCGACCTCCCACAGGAGTCGGAGAGCTCGGTCCCAACTTCGGCAACTCTGCCCGAGCTCAGGCTCTGGTTCGGGTCGGGTCGGGTCGGGTCGGCTTTAATTGGACGTGTCCGGTGTGTGAGCGACAGTTCACCACCAAAACTGGGTTGGGGGTCCACAAAAGTCCCCACCCCCAGGGCCCACCCCCAGGTAGAGAAGCGGAGGCAGCTCCTCATCAGTACAGTTAGTCGAGGAGATGGGTGGTTGCGGCAACGCCGATCTATTGGGACGCCTTACGAGGTTCGAGCGGACCCTGGAGGCTGTCAAGGGGAAAAGGCGCTGCGCGGCGTATAAGGAGCTGGTACAAGCGTGCCGGCTCGAGTTACAGACTTCCTGTAGCGCCAACACCCCTACCATACCTCGGAACGTTCCTGCATTGCCCGAATCGGAGATGGCTGTGTCTGCAGACCAGTCTCTGCCGGCAAATCGGGCACAACCTGTTGCCTGTGATGCGTCAAGCGTTGTGGGTGTCCCAGCAGACACATGTGCAGCTAATTCTCAGTCTTTTCTTTCCAGGTTTCGCCTGATTCAGCAGTTATGGACCGGGACTGACCGATCAGAGCAAAACCAGCACGAAAAACGAAGAAATAAAATTTTTACAAGTGCAATAAAATTACGTAATTATAAAACTAAAAATAACAGATTAGAACTAGAAATGGCCGCAATGCGGAGCAAGATGAGTATCTAACGATAAGGTTAAATGAATACTACAATAAAAAACAAATTTGGACTGCTTGAGATTCTAAAACACAAAGATATCGGTGAATTCCTATAAAACAGGACATCACCACTACACCTCGGTTTCAAAGAAAAAGTCGATTTTTTCCTAATTCTGTGTGTTTTCCTTACAGGTTTTACCTGATTCGATGCTTGTGGACCGGGACTGACCGGCCGAGAGCAAAAACAGCACGAAGAAGGAAGAAACAAAAATTTTTAGAATTCTATTAAAATTACGTAAGTATAAAACTAAAGGTAAGCGATTATAACTAGAAATGGCTGAAATGCGGCGCAAGATGAGTATCTAACGATAAGGTTAAATGAATACTACAATAAAAACAAATTTGGACTGCTTGAGACTCTAATACACAAAGATATCGGTGAATTCCTATAAAACAGGACATCACCACTACACCTCGGTTTCAAAGAAAAGTCGATTTTTCCTAATTCTCAGTCTTTTCCTTACAGGTTTTACCTGATTCGATGCTTGTGGACCGGGACTGACCGGCCGAGAGCAAAAACAGCACGAAGAAGGAAGAAACAAAAATTTTTAGAATTCTATTAAAATTACGTAAGTATAAAACTGAAGGTAAGCGATTATAACTAGAAATGGCTGAAATGCGGCGCAAGATGAGTATCTAACGATAAGGTTAAATGAATACTACAATAAAAACAAATTTGGACTGCTTGAGACTCTAATACACAAGATATCGGTGAATTCCTATAAAACAGGACTTCACCACTACACCTCGGTTTCAAAGAAAAGTCGATTTTTCCTAATTCTCAGTCTTTTCTTTCCAGGTTTCGCCTGATTCAACGGTTATGGACCGGGACTGACCGATCAGAGCAAAACCAGCACGAAAAACGAGGAAATATTTTTTTACAGTGGCAATAAAATTACGTAAGTATAAAACTAAAGGTAAGCGATTATAACTAGAAATGGCCGAAATGCGGCGCAAGATGAGTATCTAACGATAAGGTTAAATGAATACTACAATAAAAACAAATTTGGACTGCTTGAGACTCTAATACACAAGATATCGGTGAATTCCTATAAAACAGGGCTTTACCACTATAACTCGGTTTCAAAGAAAAGTCGATTTTTCCTAATTCTGTGTGTTTTCCTTACAGGTTTTACCTGATTCGATGCTTGTGGACCGGGACTGACCGATCCAGAGCAAAACCAGCACGAAAAACGAGGAAATATTTTTTTACAGTGGCAATAAAATTACGTTATTATAAAACTAAAAATAACAGATTAGAACTAGAAATGGCTGAAATGCGGCGCAAGATGAGTATCTAACGATAAGGTTAAACGAATGCTACAATAAAAACAAATTTGGACTGCTTGAGACTCTAATACACAAGATATCGGTGAATTCCTATAAAACAGGACTTCACCACTACACCTCGGTTTCAAAGAAAAGTCGATTTTTCGTATTTCTCTGTCTTTTCTTTCCAGGTTTCGCCTGATTCAACGGTTATGGACCGGGACTGACCGATCAGAGCAAAACCAGCACGAAAAACGAAGAAATAAAATTTTTTACAAGTGCAATAAAATTACGTAATTATAAAACTAAAAATAACAGATTAGAACTAGAAATGGCCGAAATGCGGCGCAAGATGCTTCTGCTGCGCAAAAAGCTTCCGTGCATTAGTTAGTAGTTAGTTCATATCTTCATTCACTAGGAGAAACAAATTAAGAGGTTAGTGTTTTTCTATAGTTTATAGAATACTGTTTCAATTATCTGTAGTTTAAATTTTATTTCATAAAGGATTGTTGGCATCATTCATACACAATATTAAATAAAATCCTTGGGAAAGCTACTGTTAGTACAAAAGACAATACAGAATTTTGCAGGATACTATAATATAGACGTTGTATAATTTAGACGTTGTCAACGAATATACTAAATAAACGCCACACTAATTAAGCACGAAATAATTGGAGCACCTTTCTACGAGTACGAGTACACCATTTAAATTGTTCATTTTATTTAGCGTGTAGTAAAAGAAATAGCATAGTTCATTTCACGTATATGAGTTAACGGAAGAGAGATTATGCTTCATGGGATATTAAAAATCCTTGAATAAATGATGAATGGACAATAAATTAACGGACACATACCTATTTTCATTAAAATTTAATTACATGCCATGGTTTTGAGTGCAAAAATACGTTCTTTTAGCTATATAATTTATATCTACTATACATTACGGCTGGTTAAAATGTTAAGAAATGTTCATGGTGTCCAACCATTCAATTTTGGTAACGGAAATATCTTCCGATTGCCACCAAAGGACATCGATCTGGCAGGATTTACAGGACTGTAAACGTTAGCGCAAATAGATACTCATTCGTCATCCGTTTACCGGAATCTGTGTAATTTATGTGCAAGAAGATCGAAGGAATGTGTAAAGTCAGATGCTGTGTAAGGAAATGGATGGTCATTACACAATATACTAATTTTATTATTTGGTCTTCATTTTCCAATAAAGTTTCACGTTTGCTCTCATGCGTTTCTATAAACATTAACTCTGACTTTTTGTTATTATATTTTGTATTTAAACAAGAAACTCATTAGAAGCTCGTACGGTATGAAAGCGTGACCTAAGGTTTGCTTAACTTGATAGCTTCTATAAATTAATAACGTGCTCGTTTCGTTTGGTCTCGCACGTGCCGGTCTCTGCGCAAGTCCTATTCACATTTAGCTTCAAAATTGAGAAATCGCGATTTCTTGTTATAAATGGAGTTTACACGATACGTTCCCTTGTTCTTTTTGTTTACATACTTAGACATTTATATAATAATGTGTACGCGTAATTAACCGATAACAACTTATTCAATTTCACATCCACGTTCTCTTATGTGTACATATAATAATAATATGTAATGCACAATATATGTATACGTAGGAAACTACAAGTACCTTACACACGATAGGAGCTGCAGGATAGCTTCAGCGGACTCGAACTCGGCGCGCAAGCGTTCTCCTAAATTAAAGTGACCCTCCGACACTGAGCTGCCGGGGCCCGGCGCAGCGGGAGGCTAGCGCGTCCTCGTGACGATGTGTGGTGTGGCATAGTGATAACAATATATCTAACATATTTAGGTAGTAAAAGTTCTTGCTGAGGAAAACTGAAACGAATACTATAGTCTTTCGGAAGTTGATGAAATATCAAATCATTTAGAATCAAAACTACAGAACATTATTAATATAAATACAAAATTATCAAAATCCCGAAACGAAAACAATGTCTGAAATCACGGATAACACCAGGAGTTCTCAAATCAATACGTAATAGAAACAAACTTAATAGACTATGATGTATAAATGATCAAACGATGAAATCACAAAGTGAAGTATTGTAAATACCGGAACGCATGCACTAACCTAATAAAATTTTTCCGTCTGCAACTTTGTCTACGTTAACTTCAGAATTGAATCCAAACAAATAAAAATTTTTTGACTAATAAAAACAATATTTATAGAAAAATATATAGAAAACATTATATGAATTAATATTTTCTGTAACGTAAAGCTAAAGCCACTCAAACATTTTCATTTCTCTCTTGACTATTCTGAAGTCACAGGCAGATACTAGTTTTAATACAAATTCCTGACAGTTGTCTCATTTACCTAGATAAAATTGTCCTATGTGCTAATCCAGGTTATAAACTATTTGTGTGTTTAATTTCATTCAAATATGTGCACTATTTTTTAGATTTTTGAGTAACAAACATAAAAATTTTCTCATTTATATATTACAATATTTTCATTATAATTCATATTTCACTTTTAGTCTACTAATAATTATCTCATTCATCTGTCCATCTACCGCTGATTTTCTATATATGATACTGTGTTTAAATATTAAATATTAAAGCAATATTGTACCTTAGTAGTCTTAAAATAATATAAATAGGTCCAACACAAGTACAATGAACTTGGGTCTCGGGTGACTTGACCATACAAAACACAGCAGTGAGCTGATACATTAATATTACAGCTAAATATATTAATTTATCTTAAAATATTTTTATATTAAAATTGTCAGAGGCTTATTTCACTACGTAAAGCAGGTACCACTTCTTCGTACTGTCGGCCACCTGAAGTTTGCTTATGTTAAATTTGAAAGACACACCACACCGCATTCGCCGGGGAGCGCGACGTCGTCTTCCTCGCACAGCGGCTTACACGCGATTTACTCGTATTCTACGCCGCTTCTAAATATCGAATCGAATATAATATAGTCGAGGTATCGTACCTCCTTATGTGGGGCCCTCGGAACGTATTATCGCCCCCTTCTGTTGTCGACGGTCTTCGTCCACAGGGGTCGGAGTGCAGCGTTGGTGCAGCAGCAGTCTCTGCGCCAGCTTCGCAGCATCGTCGTTGTCTACCTACTCAGCGGGCCTCCCGCTCGGGACTCTGATTAGATAAAGCTGTAAAGGTCTCTGGACCAACAGCAATACTCACAAAAAAAAAAAAAGTATCGTAGTTTCCGATTGTTCATAAACTAACAGATACGACGGCGATTTCGTTTCATACAATAACGAGATGACAGTTGTACACATTTATTTATTAATTTCAAAGTAAATTTATGTTTTAATGAAACCTATCGATCTTATATATAACGCAGCAAATAAACCTATACTCTATACATTTAAGGTATAATATTGTATGTATGTGACAACCGAAGCCTCTACTTCCAACTAATTGATGTGTCCAGTCGAAATAAGTTCTCAATAATGTTAAAAGGGTCACCGCGTAACTATATCGTAATTTGTATGGAGGCGTACTAACTAACGTATTTTTTTTTAATATATATAAAATAAGGGTAACAAATACGTACACAATTCACCTACTTGTGATAACGGTGGGGTCGGTAACGACCTGGAAGACTGAAGACTGTTTTCTATTAAAACTCGGTTTCAAAGAAAAAGTCGATTTTTTCCTAATTCTCAGTCTTTTCTTTCCAGGTTTCGCTTGATTCAACGGTTGTGGACCGGGACTGACCTACCCAGAGCTAAACCAGCACGAAATACGAAGAAATAAAAATTTTTACAAGTGCAATAAAATTACGTAAATATAAAACTGAAGGTAAGCGATTATAACTAGAAATGAACTGAATGCGGCACGAGAACGGTGTCTAATGATTAGACTACACAAATACTACAAGAAAAAACTGTTTGAGATACTATGGACTTAATAACGAGAGGATATAGGTGATTTCCTATAAAACAGGGCTTTACCAATAGTGGTATAGACCACGGTTTCAAAGAAAAGTCGATTTTTCCGAATTCTGTGTGTTTTTCTTACAGGTTTTACCTTATTCGATGCTTGTGAACTGGGACTGACCGGCCGAGAGCAAAAACAGCACGAAAAGGAAGAAACAAAATGTTTAGAAATCCATTAAAATTACGTAAGTATAAAACTGAAGGTAAGCGATTATAACTAGAAATGAACTGAATGCGGCACGAGAACGGTGTCTAATGATTAGACTACACAAATACTACAAGAAAAACTGTTTGAGATACTATGGACTTAATAACGAGAGGATATAGGTGATTTCCTATAAAACAGGGCTTTACCAATAGTGGTATAGACCACGGTTTCAAAAGAAAAGTCGATTTTTCCGAATTCTGTGTGTTTTTCTTACAGGTTTTACCTTATTCGATGCTTGTGAACTGGGACTGACCGGCCGAGAGCAAAAACAGCACGAAAAGGAAGAAACAAAATGTTTAGAAATCCATTAAAATTACGTAAATATAAAACTGAAGGTAAGCGATTATAACTAGAAATGGCCTGAATGCGGCACGAGAACGGTGTCTCATGATTAGACTACACAAATACTACAAGAAAAACTGTTTGGAGATACTATGGACTTAATAACGAGAGGATATAGGTGATTTCCTATAAAACAGGGCTGTACCACTATAACGCGGTTTCAAAGAAAAGTCGATTTTTCCTAATTCTCAGTCTTTTCTTTCCAGGTTTCGCTTGATTCAACGGTTGTGGACCAGGACTGACCTACCAGAGCAAAACCAGCACGAAAAACGAGGAAATAATTTTTTTACAAGTGCAATAAAATTACGTAAATATAAAACTGAAGGTAGCGATTATAACTAGAAATGAACTGAATGCGGCACGAGAACGGTGTCTAATAATTAGACTACACAAATACTACAAGAAAAACTGTTTGGAGATACTATGGACTTAATAACGAGAGGATATAGGTGATTTCCTATAAAACAGGGCTGTATCACTATAACGCGGTTTCAAAGAAAAGTCGATTTTTCCTAATTCTCAGTCTTTTCTTTCCAGGTTTCGCTTGATTCAACGGTTGTGGACCGGGACTGACCTACCAGAGCAAAACCAGCACGAAAAACGAGGAAATAATTTTTTTACAAGTGCAATAAAATTACGTAAATATAAAACTGAAGGAAAGCGATTATAACTAGAAATGGCCTGAATGCGGCACGAGAACGGTGTCTAATGATTAGACTACACAAATACTACAAGAAAAACTGTTTGAGATACTATGGACTTAATAACGAGAGGATATAGGTGATTTCCTATAAAACAGGGCTTTACCAATAGTGGTATAGACCACGGTTTCAAAGAAAAGTCGATTTTTTCCTAATTCTGTGTGTTTTTCTTACAGGTTTTACCTGATTCGATGCTTGTGAACTGGGACTGACCGGCCGAGAGCAAAAACAGCACGAAAAAGGAAGAAACAAAATGTTTAGAATTCCATTAAAATTACGTAAGTATAAAACTGAAGGTAAGCGATTATAACTAGAAATGGCCTGAATGCGGCACGAGAACGGTGTCTCATGATTAGACTACACAAATACTACAAGAAAAACTGTTTGGAGATACTATGGACTTAATAACGAGAGGATATAGGTGATTTCCTATAAAACAGGGCTTTACCACTAAAACTCGGTTTCAAAGAAAAGTCGATTTTTTCTAATTCTCAGTCTTTTCTTTCCAGGTTTCCTTGATTCAACGGTTGTGGACCGGGACTGACCTACCAGAGCAAAACCAGCACGAAAAACGAGGAAATAATTTTTTTACAAGTGCAATAAAATTACGTAAATATAAAACTGAAGGTAAGCGATTATAACTAGAAATGGCCTGAATGCGGCACGAGAACGGTGTCTAATGATTAGACTACACAAATACTACAAGAAAAACTGTTTGGAGATACTATGGACTTAATAACGAGAGGATATAGGTGATTTCCTATAAAACAGGGCTGTATCACTATAACGCGGTTTCAAAGAAAAGTCGATTTTTCCTAATTCTCAGTCTTTTCTTTCCAGGTTTCGCTTGATTCAACGGTTGTGGACCGGGACTGACCTACCAGAGCAAAACCAGCACGAAAAACGAGGAAATAATTTTTTTACAAGTGCAATAAAATTACGTAAATATAAAACCGAAGGTAAGCGATTATAACTAGAAATGAACTGAATGCGGCACGAGAACGGTGTCTAATGATTAGACTACACAAATACTACAAGAAAAACTGTTTGAGATACTATGGACTTAATAACGAGAGGATATAGGTGATTTCCTATAAAACAGGGCTTTACCAATAGTGGTATAGACCACGGTTTCAAAGAAAAAGTCGATTTTTCTAATTCTGTGTGTTTTTCTTACAGGTTTTACCTGATTCGATGCTTGTGAACTGGGACTGACCGGCCGAGAGCAAAACAGCACGAAAAAGGAAGAAACAAAAATGTTTAGAATTCCATTAAAATTACGTAAGTATAAAACTGAAGGTAAGCGATTATAACTAGAAATGGCCTGAATGCGGCACGAGAACGGTGTCTCATGATTAGACTACACAAATACTACAAGAAAAACTGTTTGGAGATACTATGGCCTTAATAACGCGAGGATATAGGTGATTTCCTATAAAACAGGGCTGTACCACTATAACATGGTTTCAAAGAAAAAGTCGATTTTTTCCTAATTCTCAGTCTTTTCTTTCCAGGTTTCGCTTGATTCAACGGTTGTGGACCGGGACTGACCTACCCAGAGCAAAACCAGCACGAAAAACGAGGAAATAATTTTTTTTACAAGTGCAATAAAATTACGTAAATATAAAACTGAAGGTAAGCGATTATAACTAGAAATGAACTGAATGCGGCACGAGAACGGTGTCTAATGATTAGACTACACAAATACTACAAGAAAAAACTGTTTGGAGATACTATGGACTTAATAACGAGAGGATATAGGTGATTTCCTATAAAACAGGGCTGTATCACTATAACGCGGTTTCAAAGAAAAAGTCGATTTTTTCCTAATTCTCAGTCTTTTCTTTCCAGGTTTCGCTTGATTCAACGGTTGTGGACCGGGACTGACCTACCCAGAGCAAACCCAGCACGAAAAACGAGGAAATAAATTTTTTTACAAGTGCAATAAAATTACGTAAATATAAAACTGAAGGTAAGCGATTATAACTAGAAATGAACTGAATGCGGCACGAGAACGGTGTCTAATGATTAGACTACACAAATACTACAAGAAAAAACTGTTTGAGATACTATGGACTTAATAACGAGAGGATATAGGTGATTTCCTATAAAACAGGGCTTTACCAATAGTGGTATAGACCACGGTTTCAAAGAAAAAGTCGATTTTTTCCTAATTCTGTGTGTTTTTCTTACAGGTTTTACCTTATTCGATGCTTGTGAACTGGGACTGACCGGCCGAGAGCAAAAACAGCACGAAAAAGGAAGAAACAAAAATGTTTAGAATTCCATTAAAATTACGTAAGTATAAAACTGAAGGTAAGCGATTATAACTAGAAATGGCCTGAATGCGGCACGAGAACGGTGTCTCATGATTAGACTACACAAATACTACAAGAAAAAACTGTTTGGAGATACTATGGACTTAATAACGAGGATATAGGTGATTTCCTATAAAACAGGGCTTTACCACTAAAACTCGGTTTCAAAGAGAAAGTCGATTTTTTCCTAATTCTCAGTCTTTTCTTTCCAGGTTTCGCTTGATTCAACGGTTGTGGACCGGGACTGACCTACCCAGAGCTAAACCAGCACGAAATACGAAGAAATAAAAATTTTACAAGTGCAATAAAATTACGTAATTATAAAACTAAAACAACAGATTAGAACTAGAAATGGCCGAAATGCGGCGCAAGATGAGTATCTAACGATAAGGTTAAACGAATGCTAAAACAGGGCTTTACCACTAAAACTCGGTTTCAAAGAAAAGTCGATTTTTCCTAATTCTCAGTCTTTTCTTTCCAGGTTTCGCCTGATTCAACGGTTGTGGACCGGGACTGACCTACCCAGAGCAAAACCAGCACGAAAAACGAGGAAATAAATTTTTTACAAGTGCAATAAAATTACGTAAATATAAAACTGAAGGTAAGCGATTATAACTAGAAATGAACTGAATGCGGCACGAGAACGGTGTCTAATGATTAGACTACACAAATACTACAAGAAAAACTGTTTGGAGATACTATGGACTTAATAACGAGAGGATATAGGTGATTTCCTATAAAACAGGGCTGTACCACTATAACGCGGTTTCAAAGAAAAGTCGATTTTTCCTAATTCTCTGTCTTTTCTTTCCAGGTTTCGCTTGATTCAACGGTTGTGGACCGGGACTGACCTACCAGAGCAAAACCAGCACGAAATACGAAGAAATAAAAATTTTACAAGTGCAATAAAATTACGTAATTATAAAACTAAAAATAACAGATTAGAACTAGAAATGGCCGAAATGCGGCGCAAGATGAGTATCTAACGATAAGGTTAAACGAATGCTAAAACAGGGCTGTACCACTATAACGCGTTTTCAAAGAAAAGTCGATTTTTCCTAATTCTCAGTCTTTTCTTTCCAGGTTTCGCTTGATTCAACGGTTGTGGACCGGGACTGACCTACCCAGAGCTAAACCAGCACGAAATACGAAGAAATAAAAATTTTACAAGTGCAATAAAATTACGTAATTATAAAACTAAAAATAACAGATTAGAACTAGAAATGGCCGAAATGCGCCGCAAGATGAGTATCTAACGATAAGGTTAAACGAATGCTACAATAAAAAACAAATTTGGACTGTTTGAGATTCTAATACACAAAGATATCGATGAATTCCTATAAAACAGGACATCACCACTACACCTCGGTTTCAAAGAAAAGTCGATTTTTTCTAATTCTGTGTGTTTTTCTTACAGGTTTTACCTTATTCGATGCTTGTGAACTGGGACTGACCGGCCGAGAGCAAAAACAGCACGAAAAAGGAAGAAACAAAAATGTTTAGAATTCCATTAAAATTACGTAAGTA
>JAGSMU010000568.1:0-22062 GCA_029286865.1 Teinopalpus imperialis
TTTTCTTTCCACATTTCGCCTGATTCAAAGGTTGTGGACCGGCACTGACCCATCCAGAGCAAAACCAGCACGAAAAACGAAGAAATAAAATTTTTACGCGCAATAAAATTACGTAATTATAAAACTAAAACAACAGATTAGAACTAGAAATGGCCGAAATGCGGCGCAAGATGAGTATCTCCTCCAACGATAAGGTTAACGAATGCCAAACAGGCTTCTTACCACTAAAACTCGGTTTCAAAGAAAAAGTCGATTTTTTCCTAATTCTCAGTCTTTTCTTTCCAGGTTTCGCTTGATTCAACGGTTGTGGACCGGGACTGACCTACCAGAGCTAAACCAGCACGAAATACGAAGAAATAAAATTTTTACAAGTGCAATAAAATTACGCAATTATAAAACTAAAAAAAAAATAACAGATTAGAACTAGAAATGCATTGAAAATGGCGCAAGATGAGTATCTAACGATAAGGTTAAACGAATGCTACAATAAAAACAAATTTGACTGCTTGAGATTCTAATACACAAAGATATCGGTGAATTCCTATAAAACAGGACATCACCACTACACCTCGGTTTCAAAGAAAAAGTCGATTTTTTCCTACTCTCAGTCTTTTCTTTCCAGGTTTCGGCTCTGATCCAACGGTTTTGGACCGGGACTGGACTGATTCAGAGCAAAACCAGCACGAAAAACGAGGAAATAATTTTTTTACAAGTGCAATAAAATAACGTAAATATAAAACTGAAGGTAAGCGATTATAACTAGAAATGGCCCATGCGGCACGAGAACGGTGTCTAATGATTAGACTACACAAATGCTACAAGAAAAAACTGTTTGGAGATGCACTATGGACTTAATAACGAGAGGATATAGGTGATTTCTATAAAACAGGGCCTGTGGTATTTATGAATTACGGTTTCAAAAGTCGATTTTTTCTAATTCATGTGTTTTTTCTTACCAGAGTTCTACCTGATTCGATGTATGAACTGGGACTGACCGAGAGCAAAAGCAGCACGAAAAAAGGAAAAACAAAAATATTTAAATTCCATTAAAATTACTACGTAAGTATAAAACTGAAGGTATAGCGATTATAACTAGAAATGGCCTGAATGCAACAAAACGTTATAATAATTAGACTACACAAATACTACAAGAAAAAACTGTTTGGAGATACTATGGACTTAATAACGAGAGGATATAGGTGATTTCCTATAAAACAGGCTAGCTTTACCAATAGTGGTATAGACCACGGTTTCAAAGAAAAGCCGATTTTTTCCTAATTCTGTGTGTTTTTCTTATAGGGTTCTACCTGATTCGATGCTTGTGAACTGGGACTGACCGGCTGAGAGCTAAAACAGCACGAAAAAGGAAGAAACAAAATGTTTAGAATTCCATTAAAATTACTACGTAAGTATAAAACTGAAGGTATAGCGATTATAACTAGAAATGGCCTGAATGCAACAAAACGTTATAATAATTAGACTACACAAATACTACAAGAAAAAACTGTTTGGAGATACTATGGACTTAATAACGAGAGGATATAGGTGATTTCCTATAAAACAGGCTGTACCACATAACGCGGTTTCAAAGAAAAAGTCGATTTTTTCCTAATTCTCAGTCTTTTCTTTCCAGGTTTCGCTTGATTCAGCGTTTGTGGACCGGGACTGGGCCTATTTAGAGCTAAAACGGCACAATACGAAAGTAAAAATTTTTACAAGTGCAATAATATTACGTAATTATAAAACTAAAAATAACAGATTAGAACTAGAAATATGGCCGTAATGCGGCGCAAGATGAGTATCTAACGATAAAGGTTAAGCGTGCACAATAAAAACAAATTTGGACTGCTTGAGGTCTAATACACAAGAATATCGGTGAATTCCTATAAAACAGGACATCACCACTACACACCTCGGTTTCAAGAAAAAGTCGATTTTTTCCTAATTCTCAGTCTTTTCTTTCCAGGTTTCGCTTGATTCAGCGGTTGTGGACCGGGACTGACCGATTCAGAGCAAAACCAGCACGAAAAACGAAGAAATAAAATTTTTACAAGTGCAATAAAATTACGTAATTATAAAACTAAAATAACAGATTAGAACTAGAAATGGCGAAATGCGGCGCAAGATGAGTATCTAACGATAAGGTTAAACGAATGCTAAAACAGGCTTTACCACTAAAACTCGGTTTCAAAGAAAAAGTCGATTTTTCTAATTCTCAGTCTTTTCTTTCCAGGTTTCCTTGATTCAACGGTTGTGGACCGGGACTGACCTACCAGAGCTAAACCAGCACGAAATACGAAGAAATAAAATTTTTACAAGTGCAATAAAATTACGTAATTATAAAACTAAAATAACAGATTAGAGACTAGAAATGGCCGAAATGCGGCGCAAGATGAGTATCTAACGATAAGGTTAAACAGATACTACAATAAAAACAAATTTGGACTGCTTGAGATTCTAATACAAGATATCGGTGAATTCCTATAAAACAGGACATCACCACTACACCTCGGTTTCAAAGAAAAAGTCGATTTTTTCCTAATTCTCAGTCTTTTCTTTCCAGGTTTCGCCTGATTCAACGGTTTTGGACCGGGACTGACCGATTCAGAGCAAAACCAGCACGAAAAACGAGGAAATAATTTTTTTTACAAGTGCAATAAAATTACGTAAATATAAAACTGAAGGTAAGCGATTATAACTAGAAATGGCCTGAATGCGGCACGAGAACGGTGTCTAATGATTAGACTACACAAATACTACAAGAAAAAACTGTTTGGAGATACTATGGACTTAATAACGAGAGGATATAGGTGATTTCCTATAAAACAGGGCTTTACCAATAGTGGTATAGACCACGGTTTCAAAGAAAAAGTCGATTTTTTTCTAATTCTGTGTGTTTTCTTATAGGTTCTACCACAGGTTCGATGCTTGTGAACTGGGACTGACCGGCCGAGAGCAAAAACAGCACGAAAAAGGAAGAAACAAAAATGTTTAGAATTCCATTAAAATTACGTAAGTATAAAACTGAAGGTAGCGATTATAACTAGAAATGGCCTGAATGCGGCACAAGAACGGTGTCTAATAATTAGACTACACAAATACTACAAGAAAAACTGTTTGGAGATACTATGGACTTAATAACGAGAGGATATAGGTGATTTCCTATAAAACGGGGCTGTACCACTATAACGCGGTTTCAAAGAAAAAAGTCCGATTTTTTCCTAATTCTCAGTCTTTTCTTTCCAGGTTTCCTTGATTCAACGGTTGTGGACCGGGACTGACCTACAGAGCTAAACCAGCACGAAATACGAAGAAATAAAAATTTTTAGAAGTCCAATAAAATTACGTAATTATAAAACTAAAAATAACAGATTAGAACTAGAAATGGCCGTAATGCGGCGCAAGATGAGTATCTAACGATAAGGTTAAACAGATACTACAATAAAAACAAATTTGGACTGCTTGAGATTCTAATACACAAGATATCGGTGAATTCCTATAAAACAGGACATCACCACTACACCTCAGTTTCAAAGAAAAAGTCGATTTTTCTAATTCTCAGTCTTTTCTTTCCACATTTCGCCTGATTCAAGGTTGTGGACCGGGACTGACCGATTCAGAGCAAAACCAGCACGAAAACGAGGAAATAATTTTTTACAAGTGCAATAAAATTACGTAATTATAAAACTAAAAACAACAGATTAGAACTAGAAATGGCGAAATGCGGCGCAAGATGAGTATCTAACGATAAGGTTAAACAGATGCTAAAACGGGGCTTTACCACTAAAACTCGGTTTCAAAGAAAAAGTCGATTTTTTTCTAATTCTCAGTCTTTTCTTTCAGGTTTCCTTGATTCAACGGTTGTGGACCGGGACTGACCTACAGAGCTAAACCAGCACGAAATACGAAAAGAAATAAAATTTTTACAAGTGCAATAAAATTACGTAATTATAAAACTAAAAATAACAGATTAGAACTAGAAATATGGCCGAAATGCGGCGCAAGATGAGTATCTAACGATAAGGTTAAACGAATGCTACAATAAAAACAAATTTGGACTGCTTGAGATTCTAATACACAAGATATCGGTGAATTCCTATAAAACAGGACATCACCACTACACCTCGGTTTCAAAGAAAAAGTCGATTTTTTCCTAATTCTCAGTCTTTTCTTTCCAGGTTTCGCCTGATTCAACGGTTTTGGACCGGGACGACCATTCAGAGCAAAACCAGCACGAAAAACGAGGAAATAATTTTTTTTACAAGTGCAATAAAATTACGTAAATATAAAACTGAAGGTAAGCGATTATAACTAGAAATGGCCTGAATGCGGCACGAGAACGGTGTCTAATGATTAGACTACACAAATACTACAAGAAAAAACTGTTTGGAGATACTATGGACTTAATAACGAGAGGATATAGGTGATTTCCTATAAAACAGGGCTTTACCAATAGTGGTATAGACCACGGTTTCAAAGAAAAAGTCGATTTTTTCCTAATTCTGTGTGTTTTTCTTATAGGTTCTACCTGATTCGATGCTTGTGAACTGGGACTGACCGGCCGAGAGCAAAAACAGCACGAAAAAGGAAGAAACAAAAATGTTTAGAATTCCATTAAAATTACGTAAGTATAAAACTGAAGGTAAGCGATTATAACTAGAAATGGCCTGAATGCGGCACAAGAACGGTGTCTAATAATTAGACTACACAAATACTACAAGAAAAAACTGTTTGGAGATACTATGGACTTAATAACGAGAGGATATAGGTGATTTCCTATAAAACAGGGCTGTACCACTATAACGCGGTTTCAAAGAAAAAGTCGATTTTTCCTAATTCTCAGTCTTTTCTTTCCAGGTTTCGCTTGATTCAACGGTTTTGGACCGGGACTGACCTACAGAGCTAAACCAGCACGAAATACGAAGAAATAAAATTTTTACAAGTGCAATAAAATTACGTAATTATAAAACTAAAAATAACAGATTAGAACTAGAAATGGCCGTAATGCGGCGCAAGATGAGTATCTAACGATAAGGTTAAACAGATACTACAATAAAAACAAATTTGGACTGCTTGAGATTCTAATACACAAGATATCAGTGAATTCTATAAAACAGGACATCACCACTACACCTCGGTTTCAAAGAAAAAGTCGATTTTTTTTTCCTAATTCTCAGTCTTTTCTTTCCAGGTTTCGCCTGATTCAACGGTTTTGGACCGGGACTGACCGATTCAGAGCAAAACCAGCACGAAAAACGAGGAAATAATTTTTTACAAGTGCAATAAAATTACGTAAATATAAAACTGAAGGTAAGCGATTATAACTAGAAATGGCCTGAATGCGGCACGAGAACGGTGTCTAATGAGTTAGACTACACAAATACTACAAGAAAAACTGTTTGGAGATACTATGGACTTAATAACGAGAGGATATAGGTGATTTCCTATAAAACGGGGCTTTACCAATAGTGGTATAGACCACGGTTTCAAAGAAAAAGTCGATTTTTTTTTCCTAATTCTGTGTTTTCTTACAGGTTCTACCTGATTCGATGCTTGTGAACTGGGACTGACCGGCCGAGAGCAAAACAGCACGAAAAAGGAAGAAACAAAAATGTTTAGAATTCCATTAAAATTACGTAAGTATAAAACTGAAGGTAAGCGATTATAACTAGAAATGGCCTGAATGCGGCACAAGAACGGTGTCTTATAATTAGACTACACAAATACTACAAGAAAAAACTGTTTGGAGATACTATGGACTTAATAACGAGAGGATATAGGTGATTTCCTATAAAACAGGGCTGTACCACTATAACGCGGTTTCAAAGAAAAAGTCGATTTTTTCCTAATTCTCAGTCTTTTCTTTCCAGGTTTCGCTTGATTCAACGGTTGTGGACCGGGACTGACCTACCCAGAGCTAAACCAGCACGAAATACGAAGAAATAAAAATTTTTACAAGTGCAATAAAATTACGTAATTATAAAACTAAAAATAACAGATTAGAACTAGAAATGGCCGAAATGCGGCGCAAGATGAGTATCTAACGATAAGGTTAAACAGATACTACAATAAAAACAAATTTGGACTGCTTGAGATTCTAATACACAAGATATCAGTGAATTCCTATAAAACAGGACATCACCCTACACCTCGGTTTCAAAGAAAAGTCGATTTTTCCTAATTCTCGTCTTTTCTTTCCAGGTTTCGCCTGATTCAAAGGTTGTGGACCGGGACTGACCTATTCAAACAAAACCAGCACGAAAAACGAGGAAATAAATTTGCACGGTACAATAAAATTACGTAAATATAAAACTGAAGGTAAGCGATTATAACTAGAAATGAACTGAATGCGGCACGAGAACGGTGTCTAATGAGTTAGACTACACAAATACTACAAGAAAAACTGTTTGAGATACTATGGACTTAATAACGAGAGGATATAGGTGATTTCCTATAAAACAGGGCTTTACCAATAGTGGTATAGACCACGGTTTCAAAGAAAAAGTCGATTTTTTCCTAATTCTGTGTGTTTTCTTACAGGTTTTACCTTATTCGATGCTTGTGAACTGGGACTGACCGGCCGAGAGCAAAACAGCACGAAAAAGGAAGAAACAAAATGTTTAGAATTCCATTAAAATTACATGGTGAAACTGAAGGAAAGCGATTATAACTAGAAATGGCCTGAATGCGGCACCAGAACGGTGTCTAATGATTAGACTACACAAAAACTACAAGAAAAAACTGTTTGGAGATACTATGGACTTAATAACGAGAGGATATAGGTGATTTCCTATAAAACAGGGCTGTACCACTATAACGCGGTTTCAAAGAAAAAGTCGATTTTTTCCTAATTCTCAGTCTTTTCTTTCCAGGTTTCGCTTGATTCAACGGTTGTGGACCGGGACTGACCTACCCAGAGCTAAACCAGCACGAAATACGAAGAAATAAAAATTTTTACAAATGCAATAAAATTACGTAATTATAAAACTAAAAATAACAGATTAGAACTAGAAATGGCCGAAATGCGGCGCAAGATGAGTATCTAACGATAAGGTTAAACGAATGCTACAATAAAAAACAAATTTGGACTGTTTGAGATTCTAATACACAGAGATATCGGTGAATTCCTATAAAACAGGACATCACCCCTACACCTCGGTTTCAAAGAAAAAGTCGATTTTTTCCTAATTCTCAGTCTTTTCTTTCCACATTTCGCCTGATTCAAGGTTGTGGACCGGGACTGACCTATTCAGAGCAAAACCAGCACGAAAAACGAGGAAATAAAATTTTTACAAGTGCAATAAAATTACGTAAATATAAAACTGAAGGTAAGCGATTATAACTAGAAATGAACTGAATGCGGCACGAGAACGGTGTCTAATGAGTTAGACTACACAAATACTACAAGAAAAACTGTTTGAGATACTATGGACTTAATAATAACGAGAGGATATAGGTGATTTCCTATAAAACAGGGCTTTACCAATAGTGGTATAGACCACGGTTTCAAAGAAAAAGTCGATTTTTCCTAATTCTGTGTGTTTTCTTACAGGTTTTACCTTATTCGATGCTTGTGAACTGGGACTGACCGGCCGAGAGCAAAAACAGCACGAAAAAGGAAGAAACAAAATGTTTAGAATTCCATTAAAATTACGTAAGTATAAAACTGAAGGAAAGCGATTATAACTAGAAATGGCCTGAATGCGGCACCAGAACGGTGTCTAATGATTAGACTACACAAAAACTACAAGAAAAACTGTTTGGAATACTATGGACTTAATAACGAGGAGAGGATATAGGTGATTTCCTATAAAACAGGGCTGTACCACTATAATAACGCGGTTTCAAAGAAAAAGTCGATTTTTCCTAATTCTCAGTCTTTTCTTTCCAGGTTTCGCTTGATTCAACGGTTGTGGACCGGGACCCCGGCCTACAGAGCTAAACCAGCACGAAATACGAAGAAATAAAATTTTTACAAATGCAATAAAATTACGTAATTATAAAACTAAAAATAACAGATTAGAACTAGAAATGGCCGAAATGCGGCGCAAGATGAGTATCTAACGATAAGGTTAAACAGATGCTACAATAAAAACAAATTTGGACTGCTTGAGATTCTAATACACAAAGATATCAATTGAATTCCTATAAAACAGGACATCACCACTACACCTCAGTTTCAAAGAAAAAGTCGATTTTTCTAATTCTGTGTGTTTTCTTACAGGTTTTACCTGATTCGATGCTTGTGGACCGGGACTGATCGGCCGAGCAAAAACAACACGAAAAAGGAAGAAACAAAAATTTTTAGAATTCTATTAAAATTACGTAAGTATAAAACTGAAGGAAAGCAGTGCCTTTGAAATGGCCTGAATGCGGCACCAGAACGGTGTCTAATAGTTAGACTACACAAAAACTACAAGAAAAAACTGTTTGGAGATACTATGGACAATAACGAGGAGAGGATATAGGTGATTTCCTATAAAACAGGGCTGTACCACTATAACGCGGTTTCAAAGAAAAAGTCGATTTTTCCTAATTCTCAGTCTTTTCTTTCCAGGTTTCGCTTGATTCAACGGTTGTGGACCGGGACTGACCTATTCAGAGCAAAACCAGCACGAAATACAGAAGAAATAAAAATTTTTACAAATGCAATAAAATTACGTAATTATAAAACTAAAAATAACAGATTAGAACTAGAAATGGCCGAAATGCGGCGCAAGATGAGTATCTAACGATAAGGTTAAACGAATGCTACAATAAAAAACAAATTTGGACTGTTTGAGATTCTAATACACAGAGATATCGGTGAATTCCTATAAAACAGGACATCACCCCTACACCTCGGTTTCAAAGAAAAAGTCGATTTTTTCCTAATTCTCAGTCTTTTCTTTCCACATTTCATACAGTTCAAGGTTGTGGACCAGGACTGACCTGATAAGAGCAAAACCAGCACGAAAAACGAGGAAATAAATTTTTTTACAAGTGCAATAAAATTACGTAAATATAAAACTGAAGGTAAGCGATTATAACTAGAAATGAACTGAATGCGGCACGAGAACGGTGTCTAATGATTAGACTACACAAATACTACAAGAAAAACTGTTTGGAGATACTATGGACTTAATAACGAGGATATAGGTGATTTCCTATAAAACAGGGCTTTACCAATAGTGGTATAGACCACGGTTTCAAAGAAAAAGTCGATTTTTCTAATTCTGTGTGTTTTTCTTACAGGTTTTACCTTATTCGATGCTTGTGAACTGGGACTGACCGGCCGAGAGCAAAAACAGCACGAAAAAGGAAGAAACAAAAATGTTTAGAATTCCATTAAAATTACGTAAGTATAAAACTGAAGGTAAGCGATTATAACTAGAAATGGCCTGAATGCGGCACGAGAACGGTGTCTAATAATTAGACTACACAAATACTACAAGAAAAAACTGTTGGGAGATACTATGGACTTAATAACGAGAGGATATAGGTGATTTCCTATAAAACAGGGCTGTACCACTATAACGCGGTTTCAAAGAAAAAGTCGATTTCTTCCTAATTCTCAGTCTTTTCTTTCCAGGTTTCGCTTGATTCAACGGTTGTGGACCAGGACTGACCTACCCAGAGCAAAACCAGCACGAAAAACGAGGTAATAAATTTTTTTAAAGTGCAATAAAATTACGTAATTATAAAACTAAAAATAACAGATTAGAACTAGAAATGGCCGAAATGCGGCGTAAGATGAGTATCTTACGATAAGATTAAACGAATGCAAGAATAAAAAACAAATTTGGACTGTTTGAGATTCTAATACACAGAGATATCGGTGAATTCCTATAAAACAGGACATCACCACTAAAACTCGGTTTCAAAGAGAAAGTCGATTTTTTCCTAATTCTCAGTCTTTTCTTTCCAGGTTTCCTTGATTCAACAGTTTGTGGACCAGGACTGACCTACAGAGCTAAACCAGCACGAAATACGAAGAAATAAAATTTTTACAAGTGCAATAAAATTACGTAATTATAAAACTAAAAATAACAGATTAGAACTAGAAATGGCCGTAATGCGGCGCAAGATGAAGTAATATCTAACGATAAGGTTAAACAGATGCTACAATAAAAACAAATTTGGACTGCTTGAGATTCTAATACACAAGATATCGGTGAATTCCTATAAAACAGGACATCACCACTACACCTCGGTTTCAAAGAAAAAGTCGATTTTTCTAATTCTCAGTCTTTTCTTTCCACATTTCGCCTGATTCAAAGGTTGTGGACCGGGACTGAACCATCAGAGCAAAACCAGCACGAAAAACGAAGAAATAAAATTTTTACAAGTGCAATAAAATTACGTAATTATAAAACTAAAAACAACAGATTAGAACTAGAAATGGCCGAAATGCGGCGCAAGATGAGTATCTAACGATAAAAGGTTAAACGAATGCTAAAACAGGGCTTTACCACTAAAACTCGGTTTCAAAGAAAAAGTCGATTTTTCTAATTCTCAGTCTTTTCTTTCCAGGTTTCGCTTGATTCAAGGTTGTGGACCGGGACTGACCTATTCAGAGCAAAACCAGCACGAAAAACGAGGAAATAAAATTTTTTACAAGTGCAATAAAATTACGTAAATATAAAACTGAAGGTAAGCGATTATAACTAGAAATGAACTGAATGCGGCACGAGAACGGTGTCTAATGATTAGACTACACAAATACTACAAGAAAAACTGTTTGAGATACTATGGACTTAATAACGAGAGGATATAGGTGATTTCCTATAAAACAGGGCTTTACCAATAGTGGTATAGACCACGGTTTCAAAGAAAAAGTCGATTTTTTTTCCTAATTCTGTGTGTTTTTCTTGGGGTGAATTCCATTAAAATTACGTAAGTATAAAACTGAAGGTAGCGATTATAACTAGAAATGGCCTGAATGCGGCACGAGAACGGTGTCTAATAATTAGACTACACAAAAACTACAAGAAAAACTGTTTGAGATACTATGGACTTAATAACGCGAGGATATAGGTGATTTCCTAAAAACAGGGCTTTACCACTATAACTCGGTTTCAAAGAAAAAGTCGATTTTTCCTAATTCTCAGTCTTTTCTTTCCACATTTCGCCTGATTCAAAGGTTGTGGACCGGGACTGACCTATTCAGAGCAAAACCAGCACGAAAACGAAGAAATAAAATTTTTACAAGTGCAATAAAATTACGTAATTATAAAACTAAAAATAACAGATTAGAACTAGAAATGGCCGTAATGCGGCGCAAGATGAGTATCTAACGATAAAGGTTAAACGAATGCTACAATAAAAACAAATTTGGACTGCTTGAGATTCTAATACACAAGATATCGGTGAATTCCTATAAAACAGGACATCACCACTACAGCTCGGTTTCAAAGAAAAGTCGATTTTTCTAATTCTCAGTCTTTTCTTTCCACATTTCGCCTGATTCAAAGGTTGTGGACCGGGACTGACCTATTCAGAGCAAAACCAGCACGAAAAACGAGGAAATAAAATTTTTTACAAGTGCAATAGAGTGCGTAAATATAAAACTGAAGGTAAGCGATTATAACTAGAAATGAACTGAATGCGGCACGAGAACGGTGTCTAATGATTAGACTACACAAATACTACAAGAAAAAACTGTTTGAGATACTATGGACTTAATAACGAGAGGATATAGGTGATTTCCTATAAAACAGGGCTTTACCAATAGTGGTATAGACCACGGTTTCAAAGAAAAAGTCGATTTTTCCTAATTCTGTGTGTTTTTCTTACAGGTTTTACCTGATTCGATGCTTGTGAACTGGGACTGACCGGCCGAGAGCAAAAACAGCACGAAAAAGGAAGAAACAAAAATGTTTAGAATTCCATTAAAATTACGTAAGTATAAAACTGAAGGTAGCGATTATAACTAGAAATGGCCTGAATGCGGCACAAGAACGGTGTCTAATAATTAGACTACACAAATACTACAAGAAAAACTGTTTGGAGATACTATGGACTTAATAACGAGAGGATATAGGTGATTTCCTATAAAACAGGGCTGTACCACTATAACGCGGTTTCAAAGAAAAAGTCGATTTTTCTAATTCTCAGTCTTTTCTTTCCAGGTTTCGCTTGATTCAACGGTTGTGGACCGGGACTGACCTGCAAACAAAACCAGCACGAAAAACGAGGTGACAAATTTTTTACAAGTGCAATAAAATTACGTAATTATAAAACTAAAAATAACAGATTAGAACTAGAAATGGCCGAAATGCGGCGCAAGATGAGTATCTAACGATAAGGTTAAACGAATGCTAAAACAGAGATATTACCACTATAACGCGGTTTCAAAGAAAAAGTCGATTTTTTCCTAATTCTCAGTCTTTTCTTTCCAGGTTTCGCTTGATTCAACGGTTGTGGACCGGGACTGACCTACCCAGAGCTAAGCCAGCACGAAATACGAAGAAATAAAAATTTTTACAAGTGCAATAAAATTACGTAATTATAAAACTAAAAATAACAGATTAGAACTAGAAATGGCCGAAATGCGGCGCAAGATGAGTATCTAACGATAAGGTTAAACGAATGCTAAAATAAAAAACAAATTTGGACTGCTTGAGATTCTAATACACAAAGATATCGGTGTATTCCTATAAAACAGGATCTTTTCAAACTCGGTTTCAAAGAAAAAGTCGATTTTTCTAATTCTCAGTCTTTTCTTTCCAGGTTTCGCCTGATTCAACGGTTGTGGACCAGGACTGACCGATCAGAGCAAAACCAGCACGAAATACGAATAAATAAAATTTTTACAAGTGCAATAAAATTATGTAATTATAAAACTAAAAATAACAGATTAGAACTAGAAATGGCCGAAATGCGGCGCAAGATGAGTATCTAACGATAAGGTTAAACGGAAATGCTACAATAAAAACAAATTTGGACTGCTTGAGATTCTAATACACAAAGATATCGGTGAATTCCTATAAAACAGGACTTCACCACTACACCTCGGTTTCACTGAAAAAGTCAATTTTTTCGTATTTCTCTGTCTTTTCTTTCCAGGTTTCGCCTGATTCAACGGTTGTGGACCGGGACTGACCGGCCGAGAGCAAAAACTGCACGAAAAAGGAAGAAACAAAAATGTTTAGAATTCCATTAAAATTACGTAAGTATAAAACTGAAGGTAAGCGATTATAACTAGAAATGGCCTGAATGCGGCACGAGAACGGTGTCTAATAATTAGACTACACAAATACTACAAGAAAAAACTGTTTGGAGATACTATGGACTTAATAACGCGAGGATATAGGTGATTTCCTAAAAACAGGGCTTTACCACTATAACTCGGTTTTCAAAGAAAAGTCGATTTTTTCCTAATTCTCAGTCTTTTCTTTCCACATTTCGCCTGATTCAAAGGTTGTGGACCGGGACTGACCTATTCAGAGCAAAACCAGCACGAAAAACGAAGAAATAAAATTTTTACAAGTGCAATAAAATTACGTAATTATAAAACTAAAAATAACAGATTAGAACTAGAAATGGCCGTAATGCGGCGCAAGATGAAGTATCTAACGATAAGGTTAAACGAATGCTACAATAAAAACAAATTTGGACTGCTTGAGATTCTAATACACAAGATATCAGTGTATTCCTATAAAACAGGACATCACCACTAAAACTCGGTTTCAAAGAGAAAGTCGATTTTTCTAATTCTCAGTCTTTTCTTTCCACATTTCGCCTGATTCAAAGGTTGTGGACCGGGACTGACCTATTCAAACAAAACCAGCACGAAAAACGAGGAAATAAAATTTTTTTACAAGTGCAATAAAATTACGTAAATATAAAACTGAAGGTAAGCGATTATAACTAGAAATGAACTGAATGCGGCACGAGAACGGTGTCTAATGATTAGACTACACAAATACTACAAGAAAAACTGTTTGAGATACTATGGACTTAATAACGAGAGGATATAGGTGATTTCCTATAAAACAGGGCTTTACCAATAGTGGTATAGACCACGGTTTCAAAGAAAAGTCGATTTTTCTAATTCTGTGTGTTTTCTTACAGGTTTTACCTTATTCGATGCTTGTGAACTGGGACTGACCGGCCGAGAGCAAAAACAGCACGAAAAGGAAGAAACAAAAATGTTTAGAATTCCATTAAAATTACGTAAGTATAAAACTGAAGGTAGCGATTATAACTAGAAATGGCCTGAATGCGGCACGAGAACGGTGTCTAATAATTAGACTACACAAATACTACAAGAAAAAACTGTTGGGAGATACTATGGACTTAATAACGAGAGGATATAGGTGATTTCCTATAAAACAGGGCTGTACCACTATAACGCGGTTTCAAAGAAAAAGTCGATTTTTTCCTAATTCTCAGTCTTTTCTTTCCAGGTTTCGCTTGATTCAACGGTTGTGGACCAGGACTGACCTACCCAGAGCAAAACCAGCACGAAAAACGAGGTAATAAATTTTTTTACAAGTGCAATAAAATTACGTAATTATAAAACTAAAAATAACAGATTAGAACTAGAAATGGCCGAAATGCGGCGTAAGATGAGTATCTTACGATAAGATTAAACGAATGCTACAATAAAAAACAAATTTGGACTGTTTGAGATTCTAATACACAAGATATCGGTGAATTCCTATAAAACGGGACATCACCACTAAAACTCGGTTTCAAAAGAAAAGTCGATTTTTCCTAATTCTCAGTCTTTTCTTTCCAGGTTTCGCTTGATTCAACGGTTGTGGACCAGGACTGACCTACCAGAGCTAAACCAGCACGAAATACGAAGAAATAAAATTTTTACAAGTGCAATAAAATTACGTAATTATAAAACTAAAAATAACAGATTAGAACTAGAAATGGCCGTAATGCGGCGCAAGATGAGTATCTAACGATAAGGTTAAACGAATGCTACAATAAAAACAAATTTGGACTGCTTGAAGTTCTAATACACAAAGATATCGGTGAATTCCTATAAAACAGGACATCACCACTACACCTCGGTTTCAAAGAAAAGTCGATTTTTCTAATTCTCAGTCTTTTCTTTCCACATTTCGCCTGATTCAAGGTTGTGGACCGGGACTGAACCATCCAGAGCAAAACCAGCACGAAAAACGAAGAAATAAAATTTTTACAAGTGCAATAAAATTACGTAATTATAAAACTAAAAACAACAGATTAGAACTAGAAATGGCCGAAATGCGGCGCAAGATGAGTATCTAACGATAAGGTTAAACGAATGCTAAAACAGGGCTTTACCACTAAAACTCGGTTTCAAAGAAAAAGTCGATTTTTTCCTAATTCTCAGTCTTTTCTTTCCAGGTTTCGCTTGATTCAAAGGTTGTGGACCGGGACTGACCTATTCAGAGCAAAACCAGCACGAAAAACGAGGAAATAAATTTTTTTACAAGTGCAATAAAATTACGTAAATATAAAACTGAAGGTAAGCGATTATAACTAGAAATGAACTGAATGCGGCACGAGAACGGTGTCTAATGATTAGACTACACAAATACTACAAGAAAAAACTGTTTGAGATACTATGGACTTAATAACGAGAGGATAGGTGATTTCCTATAAAACAGGGCTTTACCAATAGTGGTATAGACCACGGTTTCAAAGAAAAAGTCGATTTTTCTAATTCTCAGTCTTTTCTTTCCAGGTTTCGCTTGATTCAAGGTTGTGGACTGGGACTGACCGGCCGAGAGCAAAAACGAAAAAGGAAGAAACAAAAATGTTTAGAAGCCCATTAAAATTACGTAAGTATAAAACTGAAGGTAAGCGATTATAACTAGAAATGGCCTGAATGCGGCACGAGAACGGTGTCTAATAATTAGACTACACAAAAACTACAAGAAAAAACTGTTTGGAGATACTATGGACTTAATAACGCGAGGATATAGGTGATTTCCTAAAAAACAGGGCTTTACCACTATAACTCGGTTTCAAAGAAAAAGTCGATTTTTTCCTAATTCTCAGTCTTTTCTTTCCACATTTCGCCTGATTCAAAGGTTGTGGACCGGGACTGACCTATTCAGAGCAAAACCAGCACGAAAAACGAGGAAATAAAATTTTTACAAGTGCAATAAAATTACGTAATTATAAAACTAAAATAACAGATTAGAACTAGAAATGGCCGTAATGCGGCGCAAGATGAGTATCTAACGGTAAGGTTAAACGAATGCTACAATAATAAAACAAATTTGGCCTGCTTGAGATTCTACTTCACAAATATATCGGTGAATTCCTATAAAACAGGACATCACCACTACAGCTCGGTTTCAAAGAAAAAGTCGATTTTTCCTAATTCTCAGTCTTTTCTTTCCACATTTCGCCTGATTCAAGGTTGTGGACCGGACTGACCTATTCAGAACAAAACCAGCACGAAAAACGAGGAAATAAATTTTTTACAAGTGCAATAAAATTACGTAAATATAAAACTGAAGGTAAGCGATTATAACTAGAAATGAACTGAATGCGGCACGAGAACGGTGTCTAATGATTAGACTACACAAATACTACAGAAAAACTGTTTGAGATACTATGGACTTAATAACGAGGAGGATACGGTGATTTCCTATAAAACAGGGCTTTACCAGTGGTATAGACCACGGTTTCAAAAAGTCGATTTTTCTAATTCTGTGTGATGTTTTTCTTACAGGTTTTACCTTATTCGTGCTTGTGAACTGGGACTGACCGGCCGAGAGCAAAAACGGCGAAAAAGGAAGAAACAAAAATATTTAGAATTCCATTAAAATTACGTAAGTATAAAACTGAAGGTAAAAGCGATTATAACTAGAAATGGCCACAGGTGGCACGAACGGTGTCTAATAATTAGACTACACAAAACTACAAGAAAAACTGTTTGGAGATACTATGGACTTAATAGCACGCGAGGATATAGGTGATTTCCTAAAAACAGGGCTTTACCACTGCTCAGTTTCAAAGAAAAGTCGATTTTTCCTAATTCTCAGTCTTTTTCTTTCCACATTTCGCCTGATTCAAAGGTTGTGGACCGGGACTGACCCATCCAGAGCAAATCCAGCACGAAAAACGAAGAAATAAAAATTTTTACAAGTGCAATAAAATTACGTAATTATAAAACTAAAATAACAGATTAAGAACTAGAAATGGCCGAAATGCGGCGCAAGATGAGTATCTAACGATAAGGTTAAACGAATGCTAAAATAAAAACAAATTTGGACTGCTTGAGATTCTAATACACAAAGATATCGGTGTATTCCTATAAACAAGGACATCCGCCACTAAAAACTCGGGGACTTTCAAAGAAGTCGATTTTTCTAATTCTCAGTCTTTTCTTTCCAGGTTTCGCTTGATTCAACGGTTGTGGACCGGGGCGAGCCACAGAGCAAAACCAGCACGAAAATACAGATAAATAAAAGAATTTTACAAGTGCAATAAAATTATGTAATTATAAAACTAAAATAACAGATTAGAACTAGAAATGGCCGAAGCCTGCGGCGCAAGATGAGTATCTAACGATAAGGTTAAGCAGATATTTTACAATAAAAACAAATTTGGACTGCTTGAGATCCTAATACACAAAGATATCGGTGAATTCCTATAAAACAGGACATCACTCACTACACACCTCGGTTTCAAAGAAAAGTCGATTTTTTCTAATTCTGTGTGTTTTTCTTACAGGTTTTACCTGATTCGATGTATGAACTGGGACTGACCGGCCGAGCAAAAACAGCACGAAAAAGGAAGAAACAAAAATGTTTAGAATTCCATTAAAATTACGTAAGTATAAAACTGAAGGTAAGCGATTATAACTAGAAATGGCCTGAATGCGGCGCAGGGAGCAGTATACAACATTTAGACTACAAATACTACAAGAAAAACTGTTTGGAGATACTATGGACTTAATAACGCGGGGATATAGGTGATTTCCTAAAAACGGGGCTTTACCACTATAACTCAGTTTCAAAGAAAAGTCGATTTTTCCTAATTCTCAGTCTTTTCTTTCCACATTTCGCTGATTCAAGGTTGTGGACCGGGACTGACCCATCCAGAGCAAATCCAGCACGAAAAACGAAGAAATAAAAATTTTAAGGCGCAATAAAACATGCAATTATAAAACTAAAATAACAGATTAGAATCCAGAAATGGCCGTAACGCGGCGCGATGAGTATTCCAACGATAAGGTTAAACGAATGCTACAATAAAAAACAACAAATTTGGACTGCTTGAGATTCTAATACACAAAGATATCGGTGAATTCCCACAAAACAGGACATCACCACTACACCTCGGTTTCAACGAAAAGTAGATTTTTTTGTTCTGATCTTTCTTTCCATTTCGCCTGATTCAAGGTTGTGGACTGGGACTGACCTATTCAGAACAAAACCAGCACGAAAAACGAGGAAATAAAATTTTTTTACAGTGCAATAAAATTACGTAAATATAAAACTGAAGGTAAGCGATTATAACTAGAAATGAACTGAATGCGGCACGAGAACGGTGTCTAATGATTAGACTACACAAATACTACAAGCTGTTTGAGATACTATGGACTTAATAACGAAGAGGATATAGGTGATTTCTGGCTGGGGCTTTACCAATAGTGGTAGACACGGTTTCAAAGAAAAAGTCGATTTTTCTAATTCTGTGTGTGTTTTTCTTACAGGTTTTACCTTATTCGATGCTTGTGAACTGGGACTGACCGGCCGAGAGCGAAAACAACACGAAAAACAAAATGTTTGATTCCATTGAAATTAGCGAGTATAAAACTGAAGGTAAGCGATTATAACTAGAAATGGCCTGAATGCGGCACGAGAACGGTGTCTAATATTTAACACACAAATACTACAAGAAAAACTGTTTGGAGATACTATGGACTTAATAACGAGAGGATATAGGTGATTTCCTATAAAACAGAACACTTGCCACTATAATGCGGTTTCAAGAAAAAGTCGATTTTTTCTAATTCTCAGTCTTTTCTTTCCAGGTTTCGCTTGATTCAACGGTTGTGGACCAGGACTGACCTACCAGAGCTAAACCAGCACGAAATACAGAAGAAATAAAATTTTTACCAGTGCAATACAAAATTACGTAATTATAAAACTAAATATGAATAGAACTAGGAAATGGCCGTAATGCGGCGCAAGATGAGTATCCTAACGATAAGGTTAAACGAATGCTACAATAAAAACAAATTTGGACTGCTTGAGATTCTAATACACAAAGATATCCGGTGAATTCTATAAAACAGGACATCACCACTACACCTCGGTTTTAAAAGAAAAAGTAGATTTTTTCTAATTGTACGATAACTGCTCCACATTTCGCCTGGACTACCACCTGGTTTGTGGACCGGGACTGACCGCCAAACAAAACCAGCACGAAAAACGAAAAAAATTTTTACAAGGGTACAATAAAATTACGTAATTATAAAACTAAAAACAACAGATTAGGAAGAAATGGCCGTAATGCGGCGCAAGATGAGAGTATCTAACGATAAAAGGTGAAACAGATGCTACAATAAAAACAAATTTGGACTGCTTGAATTCATACACAAAGATATCCGGTGAATTCCTATAAAACAGGACATCACCACTACACCCCTCGGTTTCAAAGAAAAGTGGTTTTTTTCACAATTCTCAGTCTTTTCTTTCCACATTTCGCCTGATTCAAGGTTGTGGACCGGGACTGAAACCTATTCAAAGAAACCAAAGAGCCAGCACGAAAAACGAAATAATTTTTTACAAGTGCAATGAAATTACGTAAATATAAAACTGAAGGTAAGCGGTGCTAGAAATGAACTGAATGCGGCACGGGGAGCGGTGTCTAATGATTAAGACTACTGGAAATACTACAAGAAAAACTGTTTGAGAATACTACATGGACTTAATAACAGGGATATAGGTGATTTCCTATAAAACAGAGGGCTTTACCAATAGTGTAGTATGGACCACGGTTTCAAAGAAAAAAAGTCTGATTTTTCCTAATTCTGTGTGTTTTCTTACAGGTTTTACCTTATTCGATGCTTGTGAACTGGGACTGACCTACCCAGGCAAAACCAGCACGAAAAACGAGGTAATAAATTTTTACAAGTGCAATAAAATTACGTAATTATAAAACTAAAAATAACAGATTAAGAACTAGAAATGGCCGAAATGCGGCGTAAAGGATGAAATTATCTTACGATAAGATTAAACAGATGCAAGAATAAAAACAAATTTGGACTGTTTGAGATTCTAATACACAGAGATATCCGGTGAATTCCTATAAAACAGGACATCACCACTACCTCGGTTTCAAAAGAAACGTCGATTTTTCCTAATTCTCAGTCTTTTCTTTCCAGGTTTCGCTTGATTCAACGGTATGGACCGGGACTGACCTACCAGAGCTAAACCAGCACGAAATACGAAGAAATAAAGAGAATTTTTACTAGTGCAATAAAATTACGTAATTATAAAACTAAAAATAACAGATAGAACTAGAAATATGGCCGTAATGCGGCGCAAGATGAGTATCTAACTGATAAAGGTTAAACAGATGCTACAATAAAAACAAATTTGGACTGCTTGAGATTCCTAATACACAAGATATCGGTGAATTCCTATAAAACAGGACATCACCACTACACCTCGGTTTCAAAGAAAAGTAGATTTTTTCTAATTCTCAGTCTTTTCTTTCCACATTTCGCCTGATTCAAGGTTGTGGACCGGGACTGTGACCCATCCAGAGCAAAACCAGCACGAAAAACGAAGAAAAAAGAATTTTTACAAGTGCAATAAAATTACGTAATTATAAAACTAAAAACAACAGATTAGAACTAGAAATGGCCGTAATGCGGCGCAAGATGAAGTATCTAACGATAAGGTTAAACAGATGCTACAATAAAAACAAATTTGGACTGCTTGAGATTCCTAATACACAAAGATATTGGTGAATTCTATAAAACAGGACATCACCACTACACCTCGGTTTCAAAGAAAAGAAGTAGATTTTTTCTAATTCTCAGTCTTTTCTTACATTTCACTTTGATTCAAGGTTGTGGACCAGGACTGACCTATTCAAACAAAACCAGCACGAAAAACGAGGAAATAATTTTTTTTACAAGTGCAATAAAATTACGTAAATATAAAACTGAAGGTAAGCGATTATAATAGAAATATGAACTGAATGCGGCACGAGACGGTGTCTAATGAAAGTTAGACTACACAAATACCACAAGAAAAACTGTTGAGATACTATGGACAATAACGAGAGGATATAGGTGATTTCCTATAAAACAGGGCTTTACCAATAGTGGTATGGACCACGGTTTCAAAGAAAAAAAGTCGGTTACCTAATTCTGTGTGTTTTCTTACAGGTTTTACCTTATTCGATGCTTGTGAACTGGGACTGACCGACCGCTTTCGTTCCACTAGCTGCCATTGACTGTCTTCGTGTAAAGGTTCTCTGTATGGCTGCTTCTGCAACAGTTTTATCGGGGCGATCGGAACCGATCGGCTGCTGTTGGTTTCTGATAGCGCTATCTCGACACCGACTCCCGCGGCCCCTGTTGCAGGCTTGGTGCTACGCACTGTAGGTCCTTCAGCTCGCGTTCATGTCGCCTTTTGCTTCTCTTAGGCTGTTCAGCACTGGCTTAAGAGAGTCCCGAAGGTCCTGCTGTAGCTCTGCCCTGGTAAGAGTGGGGATTTGTGACACTACAGTTCTTGGTTCTTGTGTCTCTATGAGGTCTCTGATCTCTTTCATTTCCTTTCTAATCTCACTTAGAGAAGGTTCCGTGGTTTTTGGTGGGTCACTGTGTGGCGGGGAATCGATCCTGAGGTTTTTGCACGTTCTGTTCACCTCGTCGCGCCATCGTTCGAGATCCACACGGATTCCTCGTAATTGTTCTTCGACGGTGCTAGTTTTTTTACTGAGTGCTTCTAGCTGCTCGTTTTGAATATCGGTGTTTGTTAGGTTTCCTGCCCTTTCATCTTTTATGAATTCAGACGATGGGCGGGAGGACAGTGAGCGGGATGACAATTCTTTGAGTTCCTGTGAATTAGCGCGATGTTTTATAGGATCCTAGCTGCCATT
>JAGSMU010000569.1:0-20991 GCA_029286865.1 Teinopalpus imperialis
GACTGTCTTCGTGTAAAGGTTCTCTGTATGGCTGCTTCTGCAACAGTTTTATCGGGGCGATCGGAACCGATCGGCTGCTGTTGGTTTCTGATAGCGCTATCTCGACACCGACTCCCGCGGCCCCTGTTGCAGGCTTGGTGCTACGCACTGTAGGTCCTTCAGCTCGCGTTCATGTCGCCTTTTGCTTCTCTTAGGCTGTTCAGCACTGGCTTAAGAGAGTCCCGAAGGTCCCGCTGTAGCTCTGCCCTGGTAAGAGTGGGGATTTGTGACACTACAGTTCTTGGTTCTTGTGTCTCTATGAGGTCTCTGATCTCTTTCATTTCCTTTCTAATCTCACTTAGAAGGTTCCGTGGTTTTGGTGGGTCACTGTGTGGCGGGGAATCGATCCTGAGGTTTCTGCACGTTCTGTTCACCTCGTTGCGCCATCGTTCGAGATCCACACGGATTCCTCGTGTTTGTTCTTCGACGGTGCTAGTTTTTTTACTGAGTGCTTCTAGCTGCTCGTTTTGAATATCGGTGTTTGTTAGGTTTCCTGCCCTTTCATCTTTTATGAATTCAGACGATGGGCGGGAGGACAGTGAGCGGGATGACAGTTCTTTGAGTTCCCTGTGAATTAGCGCGATGTTTTTTATAGGATCGTCTAGTTTAAAATTGAGCCAGGTTCTAATATCCTCCGTAGTCTTGTGAGTACTCAGCATTGTGTCCTGCACAGCTTTGAGTCTGCATGTGTTTTCAGTTTGCATTTCTTGTATTACCCTAGTGTGCGCTCGCTCACAGCGGACTAGTACCTTAGCCGCTCTAGTGCGTTCTTGTTCTAGAGCGACCCTGTGTCTAGACCGAGAGTCGGATAGTGAGAGCGCAATTTCATAGAGCGCTTGTAGGCTCTCGTGTACTTCGGCTTTGCTCTCGCGCTTCATATTACCAGCCTTTCTAAGGCTTCCTTTCCCGCTTGCAGTAGCTCGTTAGCGCGCATGGTGGCCAGATCCATGGAGACTCCTGTTCGCTTTCCGGACGGGGTAGGATGCTCATTCTCCCGCTTGCGACGCTCTCCGTCTGACCACTCGTCAGCCGATGTTCCTTCTGACTCAAGCTCCTGGGATCTGCATGCCTCCGAGTTCGGGCCCTCAGCTGGAGTGAGATACTCCGGTGAATCCCTATCTCTTGTGCTCCCCTCATGATGGCAGTCTTCCGAGGGAAGCGCCTTCCTGTAGGGATGAGGGGGCCTTCCTCTGCTTGGCGGGGGGGGCGGATTTGAGGGACGATGCGCGTACCACTGTTTTGCTTTCCGACATATTTTGTCCTGTCTGTTTGGGGGGGGGGGGGGGATGTCTTGCTGAGACTTAATTAGTTCCACGGGAAGGGTATTTGATTGTTTTTCACTTTTGCATTTAAAGGTTTTGAAATTTTAGAAAGACAAAAAAGTTTTCTTTGTTTCGAAAATTTTTTTACAGTTCCTGGCCTGTTATGGTGCTTTACTAATTTGTCTATAACTTTTTAGTCCTATCTTTTAGTCTTGACACTTTGCACACACTTATACTATTAAATTGTCTATCTTATAGCTATAACTAAGCACTAGGTTTCCTAACAACTAGTTCCTCAAACTTGGATGCGAAGTTGTGATTTGACTGAGCGTGCAGTTTGTCCTGTCTATTTGGGGGGGAGGGTAATGTCCTAACGAATTCTAAATAGTTCCACAAGTAGGGTGTTTAGTTGTTTTCCACTTCTGCATTAATAGTTTTCGGAAGTTTAGGAAGATAAAAAAGTTTTCTTTGTTTCGAAAGATTTTTTATCCTTCCTGACCCTCTATTGCACTTTACTTATTTCACTATTTCTTTGAAGTCCTTTCTTTTAATGTTTTGAAACTTTGCATGCACTTATGCTATTAAATTGTCTAACTAGTGTAAATGTCTAAGCACTAGGTATCCTAACAACTAATCCCTCTAATCTGAATGGGAAGTTGTCGTTTGGTGTTTAGCTACTGACTAAAGATGCGATTTTTCTTTTTCTGCAGGTCCGTGGCTTGTTCTGGGTGCTTGGAGCGACGGGTCTAGCGGCCTTGCTCCTGCCAGAGCTGTCAGAACTTTTGCAGTTTCGATGAAGAGCCCGGGATGTCACTTTTAGCGGAGGTAAGATTTTTGAAAATTTCTTAGCTCTCTTTCTAGGGCGTGTCGGGAGCTAGATTCACCATTTGTTGCTTAATGTCATTTGTTTGACCAGCTTGACACTGGACTTCAAGATTTTATTAAATTAGGACACACACAAAAAAGTCGAAAATAGGTTTAAAATTACGTAAAACACGTGGTGTTTATCCGACTTGGTCCACTATAACTTATATAATTCTAAAACCCGTTGTTCAAAAAATCTGAAATTTGGCATGCAAATTGTCTGATATATAGTCTATAAGATTAACACTTTAAGTGACTAGGTTGTCGCTTTAGTTTTGTCACTGGGAGGGGTCAAAGTTATGGTTCCTCACTGAAACGTACTGTAAGTTTCACAATTTTGAGTCCGGATCTCGATTTTTGTTTCTAGGGGAGCTGGAAGGATGGTCTATGAGATCGGAACCTCAGGAACATCCGCGAAGTCCCGGGTTCGTGATTGACTTTTTCTTGATTTTCTTTTTCTCTAATATCTTCTTTTTCCTTTGCAGGAAAAAAAAACTGATAATTGGCACGAAGGAGCGCCTTGATGCCCCTACTTAAATCACAAAAACGTGGGGGTTAAGACTGATCTCGCAGCGTTTCCACTTATATGTTACGACCATGTGGTAAGTAATGATTTTATTTTGTTTTTGTCCGTTTTAAAATGTAATTTTCACTATTTTAAACTGCTTATACCACACTGTTCGGCGTGTTAGCGCGCATCTTTGATGTATCACACTTTAGAATTCGTTCACTTTGAATATTTATTCTTATTTTTTGAGTGCGGAGCGACTTTACGAACGGTGCGGACGGCTCGGACGTCGGCTGAAGACTGGGTTAGGTTAGGTTAGGTTAGGTTAGGTTAGGTTAGGTTAGGTTAGGTTAGGTTAGGTTAGGTTAGGTTAGGTTAGGTTAGGTTAGGTTAGGTTAGGTTAGGTTAGGTTAGGTTAGGTTAGGTTTTTTTTTTTTTTTTTTTTTTTATATTAGTGACCCCCATTTTTGGGTGTCTCGCATGTATATTCCCCTGACATGTATCGTCAGGGACTTTTTGTGCTTTTAATCATTACATATATGTCAAACTATTAATATTTACATGTCCACTTTAAAAATAAACATTTCCTCTTTATTGCGTTGATATATAACAAAATTTCAATTTTTCCTTAATATCTATGTACTTATCATATATCTATATCTAATTTTTCGTTATCGCCATAGTTAGGATATAAACTTATATTTACTACTCTTCTATTTATTATACATATTTTTTTTTTTTTTTTTTTTTTTATTATTATTACATATAAGTGTATATGTATGTATAACTTTACATAGTACTGTACAGTGTATAAATTATTTGTCTCCTTATTGTTTACTACTACCTATTATTTATTCTTATTTATTACTTTCCTGGCTATATATTTACAAAACTAATAAACTTATCCCTAGATTCCTTATTTCTAATAATTTCTTGTATATTATTTCTGCTTATTTTATTTCTAATTCTATCTCCATATCCATTCTCTCTCTGCTGTACATGGGACATTCTGTGATAAGGTGGATCACACTTTCCACCTTATCGTCCTTCCCTGAGCGCACGCAGGACTCTCCTTGCATTTGAATCTATGCAAGTACTCGGAGAACCCGCCGTGCCCTGTCAACACCTGTGTCAGTACACCGGTGGGTTCGATCTCTCTCACGATCTTATATGCATTTGTCGCCTGCGGAAGGAAGATTTTTGTTGTTGAGGCTGTTTGGCTTGTCTCGTATCTTCGGTTCCATTCCTCAAGCGACTTCTCACGGATTTGTTGCTTGGCGAATGAAACCGGGAAGAGGTCATAGTTGGGCTTTGTTTTGATCTTTAGTGCTGCCTCTTTAGCCAGTTTGTCAGCTCTTTCATTGCCTTCAATTCCACAGTGTGCTTTGATCCAGAACAAGGATATGTGTTTGTTCTGGAGTTTGGCAGCTTTGATATTTGCACGAGATTGAACGGCAAGTTGGTGCGTTGAGGCGTTGTTGATGACCGTCTCAAGGCTGATCTCGAGTCGCTGTATATGCCAAAACTCATTTCTTGACGTTCTAATATCGTCCGTGTGGCTGTGCATATGGCCAGAAGTTCCGCTTGATATACCGTGCAGTACGGTGACAATTTCAATTTGACGGCTTTGACCTCTGCTTCGCTATTCCATAAGGACAGCGCTGCCCCGACCTTACCATCAATTTTACTGCCATCGGCCGCCGCTTGAATCGTTTGAGTATTTTGGCAATCAGCTTGCTCTTGGTTCATCAAACTTATGAACCCCAGACTCATATGTTCCGCTGGGTGAGGGTGTTGTCGTGGCAGCGTTTATATCTCCAAGGCCTTCCCAGTGTACCCCTTCTTGACTTCATAGAGTGACGCTGCCTCCTAATTCTGAGATCAAAATTAGAACCAACCCGGACAGCGCAAGGCGGCATTTAAGGAAACAGTTTTGTATGCCGCTGTTGGTTTTGAGCAGCCTCTGGACATTGTTCAGCTGCTTTTGCACCCTATTTTTCTAGTCGCCGGTGCCCATACACTGGAGGCGTACGTAAACACTGGCTCCACAGTCGCGGTGTATATAATGCGGATGACTTCCGGGTCGCCAGGCCCAGCTAATTCTTGCTGCTCTAGAAGCTGCTTATATATGTTGATAGCTTTCTTACTCACCTCCACTACATGTTTATTGAAGGTGAGTTTGCTATCGATAATGATCCCAGGATCTTTACGTCATCAGACATGCCAATGTCGGCCCACCCATCCTCAGTCTTGGAACATCATGCTTCAGCTTTCGGGTGACTAACATGGCTTTAGTCTTTGATGGACCAAAAATGAGCTTTGTTTTTGATGCCCCAATCCCGAACATAGGCAAGGGCGGCATTGGCTTGATTTTCTATTTCCAGAGCAGAGTTTCCAACGAAAACGAGGACAACGTCGTCAGCAAACGCTTGGCAATAGTCGCCTCGACGTTCGAGTCCTTTTAATAGGGGGTCAAGGAGCAGGTTCCACAAAATGGGGCCACCAATCGATCCCTGCACACAGCCTTTTGTGGCATCCTTTGTATGTTCAACCCCTCCATATCTGACTGTGACCTTTCTGTTACGTAAGTAGCTGTCAAGAATTCTCCTGATATTAATTGGGCACTTTTCCTGTGCCAAGCGGACTCTAATCGCAGGCCACCATGCGTTGTCAAAGGCTCCCTCTATGTCCAGAGATACCATTGCGACCATCTTCTTCGCTTCTATTTTTGGCGTATATAGTTAACTAGAACATAGAGGGAGTCCTCAGTGCTTTCTGGGGCATGAATCCGTATTGGCGGGAACTCATCGCTGGTAGAATGTGCCACTTCAGCCTACTCACAATCAGCTTCTCCAGTATCTTTCCCATCACTGGCAACAATCCTGTGGCCTGTATGCTTTGGGGTTAGTGTAGTTCTCCTTCCCAGGCTTACGCAATGCCACTACCGTCGCCTCTTTCAAAGGGTCGGGAAGTGCTCCATCTCTAGGCATTTGTTGACCAGTGATAGGAAAAACTCCGGATCTGGGATATGGCATGACTGCAGATGTCGGCGGTAAAGCCATCAGCACCCAGGGCCTTCTTGGGGTTAAAGGATTCGGTCGCAATTCGGAGCTCCTCCATAGTGAACGGTGGGTCCTTCTGCTCGTCGTAGGCCCAACCGTTGACAAGCTCAGCCTGCTCTCTTGTCAGTCGATGGTCGAGTGTATCCTCTTCCGCTAAATCGTCCGGGTGAAAGCTTCTGTCAATTACTCTTGCTGATTCCCGTAGGTCAAGAGTACTCCCATCCTTTTCCAGGGCAAATCCTCATGTCGTTTGGCGGTCCTACTCATCACTCTATATATACCTTCCATACTCCCTCCTTATCCTGTTTGCCACAGAACCCTTTCCAGCTTTCGATTTGCGCGTTTTTTAACCTCCTTCTCATACTTTTCTTTAATTTGCAGGTACTCATCGACGACTTTCGCTCTCCGGACCGGTGCTGCACAGCGGATTCGACGCTTCTTGGTGAGGACCTCTTTCTTCATCAAGTAGAGCTCCCTGGACATCCACGGCAAGGTAAGTTTTGATTTGGATTTCTTTTTTCGGTAGGGTATCCTCATACCTTTTTGATAATACGAGTATACCCCTCCGTCAAAGAATCAAATCCTTTACGTACACACTTTTTCAAAATTTTTCCTTATTTATGGCACTTTCCTCCTTCAGTTGGTATAGCTTCTCGTGAAATTGAGTCCAATTAGCCCTTTTGGTGCCATAAATTCGTGTCGTTCTTTGTGTGCTCATACCTTTTGCTTTAATAAGCCTGATGTTAAAGGTCAGTGTGTTGTGGTCGGAACTTGTGATAGTTTCGTCCACTGTCCAGTCCTCTACCAAGTTTAGCATCGCATGAGAACAGGCTGTGACATCGATATAGCTGGAGAAACGTTTGTTGCCTCTGATGGTATCAAATGTGGGGATATCCCCTTCATTGACTACATGCAACCCCATTTCATCTATGGTACCAAACATTTCTTCTCCTCGGTTAGGTTAGGTTAGGTTAGGTTAGGTTAGGTTAGGTTAGGTTAGGTTAGGTTAGGTTAGGTTAGGTTAGGTTAGGTTAGGTTAGGTTAGGTTAGGTTAGGTTAGGTTAGGTTAGGTTAGGTTAGGTTAGGTTAGGTTAGGTTAGGTTAGGTTAGGTTAGGTTAGGTTAGAGTTAGAGTTAGGTTAGGTTAGGTTAGAGTTGGGTTAGGTTAGGTTAGGTTAGGTTTTTTTTTTTTTTTTTTTTTTTTTTTTTTTTTTTTTTTTTTTTTAGACCCTCATTTCTGGGGCCCTTGCATGTATTACCCTGACATGATAACTCAGGGACTTTTGTTCTTTTCTAACATTATCCACTTACACTATTTTTTAGTCGAGTCTTATCTCTGTATACATCGTATTCTATTCTTATATATATTTCTTCTTAGTCAAACTTAATATATACATAGTTCTAAATTTAGTTACTATGTAGTATATATAACTAAATATTCACACACATACTAACATCCTCATACATTCATTTTGTTTTATTTTGTCGTATAGCTTTCATCGCCACACGCTTGCAGAAATGCAGGAATTTCTGGCTAAAATCTCTGCTACTGATAAGGACTGGCAAGTTATTTATTGTTACTTAAACCTGTGTAGCTCTCAACATTGAGCCTCTCCCCTGCGTTGACAGGACACTCCGTTATGAGGTGCAAGATATCCTCCTTGATGGTGTCGTCACAGACACACGACAGACTCTCTTTACACCTGAAGCGGTTCAAGTATTCCGGAGAAACCACTTAAGTAGCCCGTGAACACCTGCACAGACAGAGCGTCCATCTCCAGGTTTTAATTACGCTGAAGGTTAGGTTAGGTTAGGTTAGGTTAGGTTAGGTTGTAGTTAGGCTAGGTTAGGTTAGCTAGGGTTAGGTTAGGTTAGGTTAGGTTAGGTTCCCCCCGAAGGGTTCCCGCTTTGTCGTAGCGGGGGCTTAGTAACCGTGGTGCGGGAGTTAACCACGGTGAAGCCAAGAGGAATTCAAAATGGCCGGCCTAAGGCGCTCCTAAGGTCGGCCCGAGGAGGCCGCCCGGGCGGGCTGGAGCTGGGCCCCGCCTGGATGCGTAGCCAGGGCTGCGGGGTGCGGATGGACGGAGGAGGCCGCCTTACGCACCATCCGCAGCCGAGGCGGAGTCGCGGAGGGAGGGTAGTGTATCTCCTTTCCTCCGCGACTCAAGTGGGGGTCGCACTGGCTGATGCGGCCGTGGTGGGGCCGCGGGTTCAGTGGAGGTGGTTGATCCTGCCGCTCTCCCGTCCTCCGCGGCCGAACATTGGCTGGCGGCGGAGCCTATCAGATCCGGCTGCAGGGGGCTGGGGTTTTCCTGGCCCCCATGGCCCTGGGCGGGGGGGCGGACTCGGGGAGTCCAAGCCCCACCCACAGAGGAGGCCGATAGAGGGCGCGTCCGTGTTCCGGCGCGCCTTGCCTGAGGGTGAGAGGAGATGTCCTCCCCGAGAAGGGGCCGGTCGGCCAGCGCAGGCGGGTCGTGAGGTAAAGCGAAAAGCGTTCCCGGTGGCCCCAGCTTGCTTACGCGACGAAGGTGGAACACCATGGGGTTTTAGTCGGTGCGGTCCGACATAACTCCACCCTTGCCCCGCAGGGGTGGGTATGCGTAGGCATTTCCCCATGTAAAAAAAAAGGTTAGGTTAGGTTAGGTTAGGTTAGGGTTTGAAGTTTGTGTTTGAAGTTTAGGTTTAGGTTTCGGGGTGCCACGTCAGAAACCTCCTCGAGTGCCTGGTCGTTAATCTCCCTTTGATACTATTGTATCCGGGGAAAGGCAACGCTGGACGGTGCACCCCTGGGCACTGGTGATGATACGTTGTTGCCAGTGGCGAATGTTCTGACAGGGGGATAGCTGCCTGGCGTCCCTTCTGATAAGCGGAGGCACCCAGTGGTAGGGTTGCATTTCCTCTGATTTCCAACCGGGAGGAAAGGCACCGAATGATGTTGCACATTGGGTACCGGCACGATAGCCGCCGTCCCTCAGTCCAATGCGCGGGTGGAGGTTGCATTCTGATCAAAGTATCCGGGGAAAGCAACAAAATGAAGGTGTGCATTGGGAACTGGTGGCGATACGTCGTTGGCAGTGCCCACGCTCACAGTGGAGGACGGGCTCGGTGTGCGGCTTACTGCCGCCGGGCACCCAACCGTCGAGCGTTGTGGAGGCTGCATTTCTCCTTGATTTCTGAATCCGGGGAAAGGCAACAAATGATGGTGGGTATTGGGAACTGGCGACGATAATGCTCCAGTGCCTAATGCTCATATGCGGAGGGACGGGCTCGGTGTGCGTTTTACCGCCGCCGGGCACTCAACCGTCGAGCGTTAGGGAGGTTGCATTTCTCCTTGATCAAAGTATCCGGGGAAAGGCAACAGTCGAGGGTGCCTATTGAACCGGTGATGATACGTCGTCCAGTGCCCAATGTGCGGGGTGGAGGTTGCATTCCTTGATTTCTGTATCCGGGGAAAGGCAACAAAAGGGTGCATTGGGAACTGGTGGCGACACGTCGCTCCTCAGTGCCCAATGCGGTGGGAGGCTGCATTTCTCCTGATCAAAGTATCCGGGGAAAGGCAACAAAATGAGGATGCGCATTGGGAACTGGTGGCGATACGTTGTCAGTTCCTAATGTGCGGGTGGAGGTTGCATTTCTTGATCAAAGCATCCGGGGAAAGCAACAATGATGGTGGGTATTGTGGGAACTGGTGACGATATATCGTTTGCGCCCACGTTCATAGTGGAGGGACGGGGCCCGGTGCACTTACACTGCCGCCGGGCATTCAACCGTCCAAAACTGGGGAGTTACGTCGGCTTCCCAGCGCGCCGTAACCCGCTGTACTTCTCTCAAGGACCCCAGCGTTGACGATTATGGGGTACGTCGAAGTGCAGCGGAGCGGAGGGCTTGCCCATTCGGTCAGCCCGCGAGAAGGATCACTCTATAAAACCAGACAGCGAAGTCTTAAAACCTGTGGGCACCAGGCGACCCCCACAGTATGTAGCCTTGTCTCTAACAGGCGTCACCCGGAGATCGACATTTTATTTCGCCCAACTCGTGGGATTTGTTATGGAATATTCAAACAACCTAGAGGGAGAAGGAGACTTAGCGAAAAGCGCTGGAGTCTGTAATACAGTCGAAGGTCCCTCAACATCAAGGACCAGAGCCAGGAGGGAAGAGCAACATCTGCGGGACCAGTAGTCCTGGCACGGGACAGGCGTGACGCTTTGCGCCCAAGTACGCCCGTGAGTTTGGGCGGTGAGAGTGACGGCGGAAGATCCGATGCCTCACCAGATCCGCAACCTCGGCGTGTCCGCAAGGACAAGTAGGAGAGGAGGAGCCAAGCTCAGACTGTCAGCCGACAAATTCCAGGCAGTCGCAGTCTCAGGCACGGACATCGAGTTGGCTCGCTGACGAAGAGGGAGGCATCTGGGACCCTACTGCAGCCCAGGCCAAAAACGGGCGTGCGAAGGAAAGCCTTCCAAAACCCGCAGATTTGGGTCGTGGAGATGGAAGGCAAATCGACCATGGACTTGGATGCCTGCATCCGGGCCAATCTGCTGGTGTGGTCGACAAGGTTGCCGGATAAATCTGGCAACCTTAAGGGCATTTGTGCACAGCCTGCGGTTGGCGGCCAGGATGGTCGAGGCAGCCACTGCGGAACTGGCGCGGAGGGTCTCCTGCCCCCCACCGCTTGAGGAGGCTGGTGAGCCGTGAGAACGGCCTGAGCCTCCGCCTGGGCAGCGGTCCGAGCTCCCCAACAAAGGTGGGAAAGCTGTCTGAGTGAGCCTGGGCGCCTCCTGGAGGGAGCAAAACCTCGTGCAGCCATGCCTCCTACTCAGCGAGCTCCTAGCGCCCGGAAGTCCGGAGCGTGACGATGGCCCATGGAGCGCTTGGGGGCCCTCTTTATAGAGGCAGGCTGGCTGCCTTCGAGGCGAAGATCTCTCCCAGAGAGGCACCGCCCTCTTGGGAGTGCGGTCCGGGAAACCTTCCGCGATCGCCAAGCAAATCGCTGCCAGCAGTCGGTGCAGGCGGTCCCGCTGCACTCGCGGAAGACGAAAAACGAAGACGCCTCCCACCCTCCGGTAGCGGAGCTGCCTCCGGTGACCACACCGAGGCCTCTTATAGTGGACGATGTGCCAGCATCCACGTCAGCACAGGTGGCCAAGAAGGCCAAAAGCCTAAGACCCAGCAGGCAGCGGCCCCTGCGGCCAACAAGGCAAAAAAAAAGGCGAAGCTCATACGCACTCCGTCCACGGCTGCCGTGACGGTGATTGCAGCAGCCGATTGGCTCCTCCACCACTTACGCAAGGTAGCGATGGAGGCAGCCGTCGAAGATAAGGCTGGCGGACATCGGCATCGAGACTGGTCCGCCAGTAGCTGTGACCGGTGGTCTCCTTGGAGATCAGCGGTCCTGATTGGGTGCCTGGAGGGCGGATGGTCTCTGCGGCTAAAATGCGGGAGGTCCTTTCTTGTAAATGGACGTCTGATTGGCCGCCCGGTCAAGTCGGGCGACATTCGTGTGAAGGACCTCGATGATGCCGTCAGCCCGAGCGATGTCGCGGCGGCTGGCCGAGGCTGGAGGGTTCGGTGGACGACGAAGGTCGAGAGGTCCACAGAACACCCATGCGTATGGGCACGCTGGGTGCGGTGCCCCGCAGCGGTGCTGCGTACCCGGTGACCGCTGGCGTACGCGGGCTGGGATCTGCTGGGGTGTCCTGATCCCAGGCCCAGCACTGCTTCCGGTGCCTGGAGAAGGGCACGCTTGGCAGCAGGTGCCCTAACCAGGCGAACCGGAGCACGCAGCTGCTACGCTTGTGGGAAACCGGGCACAGGCCAGAGAGTGCAAAGCTCTTGCACTCAAATGTCCACTGTGCTGGACCTGGGGCTGCCCTCTAACCATCGTCTTGCAAGCCCCACCATCAAAGAAGAGCGGGAGAAAACCATCTCTCCTGCCCCCGTAAGCGCAGCAGCAGTCCCAGCGCGGCACTCAGCCAAAACCCCGGCACCAGCTCGGGGATGGAGGTCGCGTAGGCCTCTTCGCAACCCTCAGTGTCCTTCAGAGCAACCTGAACCACTGCCGCCGCAATGTTCAGCATTTGTTTATGCAGACCACAGGAGTGCCGGGTTGCTCTGGCAGTAGTGGAGCCCCTGCCGCAAGCCGACCACCACTGGTTCGGCGATGAGCTGGGTTCCGTAGCGATCTAATAAGAGGGTGTCCCACCCTGCTCCCCCTATTGGGAAGGGTCAGGGCTTCGCAGTGCAATGGGGGCACCCTGGCCGGCGAAGTTACGCGCCGTCTCCCAGCGAAATCCTCGCCGACACGAGGTGTACCTGGACGAGGTGGGCACCTGCGAGGTGCCTCCTCGTCCGTCGATTGTCCTGGGAGACTCCCCAACGCCCACTCCAGGGCGTGGGGAATCCCAGCGACAGTCCCTCGGGAAGGGGAGATGCATGGAATGGGCGGCTGGATTGACCTCCGATTGGCAAATCAAATCCGTAAGCACAAAAGTGGTGCAGGGGAGTCGGTCGGATCTTACATGGGCGACTCCCGCTGCGATGCGCATAGCTGTCGGGCTGGCGGGCGGTAGAGGAGGTGGTCACATTATCCGACCACCGCCACATTATTTTCGATCTTGCACTCCGCCGTCCTGACTATGCCTCCAGCCAGTAGCGCAGTCACACGCGACGCTGGTGTCTCTGGGCGGCTGCACCTGGGAGACTCTGCTCGGGCCGCCGCCAACGTTGCAATATGGCCAGAAAGCGCCGAAGAGGTTCCGTCCGATCCGGAAGTGGAAGCGAACTGGTTCCGTGGACGATGACGCGTATTTGTGACGCGTCGATGCCCTGGACCGGTCGCCCCAAGCGCGGGCGGTGTACTGGTGGTCGGCAGAGATCGCGGAGCTGCGAGCGATCTGTTGCAGAGCCGCCAGTACACCAGGAGCCCGGAAGGAGGCGAAGGTGCCCGGAGTGAGGAGATAGCCAGACTCTAGCGAGGCGTATCGAGTGAAGCCAAAGAAGGCGTTGCAGGCAGCTGTCTTGGTAAACGCCAGGTTCCGTCCTGAGAGAGCTCCTGGAGGGACTCAACGAGGTCCGCGGGCGTCCGTACAGGATGGTGCTAGGAAAGCTCCGTCCTTGGACGCCCCGGTGACGGAACTCTATATCCGGCCCTTGGGAAGAGTGATTAGCCTGCTCTTTCCCCGGAGGGTCAGCCCACCCCCACCCGTCAATGGAGGACGAAATGGGGTGACCGCACAGGAGCTGGACCGAGCCGTGGGCCGCTTGAGAGGCGTGGAACACGCGCTGGACCCGACGGAATTCCCGCCGGGCCCGGTGTTGAGCCCATGCCCCGGGATCAGGCTGAGGCAGCTGTTCACCACGCTCCGCAACGCCTTCGTTCTCGGTGGCCTGGAAGGCCCGAATGGTCCTCTTTGAAGAAGGCAGACAGAGCTCCAGATTCTCCCTCTGCGTACCGTCCCGATATGCCTGTTGGACGAGGCTGGCAAGCTCAATTCCTTGCCGCCCGTCCTAACGGGCATCTGTCGCGTGTCGGTCCTGACCCGCCGAAAACCAGTTCGGTTTCCGACGGGAGCGTTCCACCATCGACGCGTTCTGCGCGTCCGCTCCCTGTCGGAGCAGGCTGTGTCCCGGGCGGAGTGGCGTTGGCGATAAACATTGATATCGTCAACGCCTTTAATTCCCTGCCCTGGGATCAGCGATAAGGGGACTTTACACCATGGTGTTCCCCCTACCCGCAAGGCGCATCGCGGACTACTTGCGTGACAGGCAGTACATCTTGTACATGGACCGAGACGGTACGAGGATCCGGAGGGAGATCCAGTGTGGGGGTTCCACAGGGTCGCTCTGGGGCCCGTTACTGTAGTCCCCGCCTACGACTCTGTTCTATGAGTCGAGCCCTGCTGGCGTATATGTCGTCTGCCGCTGACGACACGTTGGTGGTCGCCAGCGGGGACCTCTTCGAGGACCAAGGAGCCGCCGAGCTTGGGGCGAAATCGCCGTCGCCAAAGTCCACGAGTTGGGACTGGAGGTAGCGCTCACAAGACCGAGGCGCCATGGTTCCAAACTGCCGCGGGAGCAGGGGAACCAATCTGACGGGTGCGTCCGAGTAGGTGAGTTTGAATAGAGTGGGGCGTACATGAAGTACCTAGGCCTCACCCTGGACAGTCGCTGGGGCTTCGAAGAGCACTCGAGCCCGGCCCCCGGATCGAGAGGGTGAAGTGCTATGCACGCAGACTGCTGCCCAATCTCGGAGGACCGAGTGAGGAAGTTCGCCGCCTCTATGCCGGGGCCGTACGATCCGTAGCCTTTCGATGGGAAGCGCCCGGCAGCGGAATATACAGCCACCACGCAGGACTCAAGATCACAGCGTCCAGCGTAGGGATGGCCATACGGGTCAAAAATGAGGATCGGACGGTATCGTTCGAGGTGGCGATTAATCCTGGCCTGCTTTCCAATTCTGGATATTCTATGGACATGGACGCGAGGGTGTATCACCGGATTCGCGCGTCCTACGCCAGAGCGCGGTGGCGAGCCAGAAGAGGCGCTCGAGGCGTAAAACGGCAGGAACGACGTATCGCATTCCCGACGTGGTGCCCAAGGCTCCGCGAGGAGCAGAATGCGCGCAAACGCGTCGTCGGAGCATTCCTGCCGGTCTTCGAAGCCTGGATGCAGCGACGAGGAGGAAGACTCACCTACAGACTTACGCAGGTGATTACCGGGCACGGTTGCTTCGGCGGATGGCCTGTGGGGATCGGCCGCGAGGCGACGGCGCACCGTTTCCCACTGTGGCGGCAACGACTCACAAGACCCGCATCGCACACGCTCGCCGCTTCGCCCGGCGTGGAAGCCGAGCGGCGGTCTTGGTCGGTCACATCGGACGGAACCTGTCCCTGCCAGTAGTCGTGTCGGCGATGCTGCGGGAATCGGCGTGGAGGGCCGTAGCCTCCTTCTTGCGAGACCGTAATGGTCCGGAAGGAGGCTGCCGAGCGGGACAGAGAGTGCACCGATCCCAAGCTCGAGATCGGTGCCGACGCGGCGCTCGCGCGCCTCGTCACGGCCCTCCTATCGGTGATCCCCTTACCGTGTCAAAATTCCTACGGGTCGCTGACGATCGGAGTGCGGGGCCCGACCGTCCAGCATGAGCTGGTTCCTGAGGAGTGACGACGGCACGACGTGGTACCGTGTCGTCGTGATAGTTCCGTGAGGGGTTCTGGGGTGCGATCTTCACGCACGCCCCAGGACGGAGGCTATCCCAGCGAAGCGCAGGGGTTACGGTTGCGTTCCCTAACGGAGATCCGCGACCCCGCAGGCGTTGGTGGCGACCACCGTGGGGTTTTAGTCGGTGCGAGTCCGACATAACCCGCCCACTTGCCCCGCGAGAATTGAATTTATGCGTAAACATTTCCACGCTTAAAAAAGGTTAGGTTAGGTTAGGTTAGGTTAGGTTGGAGCCAGGTTAGGTTAGGTTAGGTTAGGTTAGGTTAGGTTAAGGTTAGGTTAGGTTAGGTTAGGTTGGGGTGCCACGGAAACCTCCTCAGGTGCCTGGTCGTTGAATTTCCCGCTGATACTATTGTATCGGGGAGAACAACGCGCGGGATGACACCCTGGGCACTGGTGATGATACGTTGTTGCCAGTGGCGAATGTTCACAACAGGGGGATGGCTGCTCTGCGTGGCCCTCTGATAAGCGGAGGGCACAGCGGAGTGGCTGGGGGTTACATTTCCTCTTGATTTCCGTATCCGGAGGAAGGCAACCGACCAATAGTGCGCATTAAGAACTGGGTGACGATACGTCGTTCTCGGTGTGTACGCGGGGAGAAACGATTGCATTTCTCCTTGATCAAAGTATCGGGGAAAGGCAGCAAATGATGGTGGGTATTGGGAACTGGTACGACGACATATCACGTTCCAGTGCCTAATGCTCATAGTGGAGGACGGAATGCGGTGTGCACTCACACTGCCGCCGAACTCAACCGTCCCAAAACAGGGGTTACGTCGGCTCTCCCAGCGCGCCGTAACCCGCTGTACTTTCTTCAAAGACCCCAGCGTTGACGATTATGAAGGGTACGTCGAAGTGCAGCGGAGTGGAGAACTGCACCTTAACCGAACCGGCCCGCGAGGAGTAAATCTCTATAAAAATCAGACAGCGAAGTCTTTAAAACCACCCGTAGTCTTGCCCTCGGAAAGGCGTAACCCGAGGGTCGACCTGTTATTTATCCAAAACGTGGAACAAAATGAGCAAATCTAATACAAAACAAGATGCATTGTGGGATAGCGACGAGACGATACGAGCTGACCTGCGCTCAGCGTAGAGTCATTCGGACGAGAAGAAGTGGGAGAAACGTCCTCTAAGGACGCAGGTATTGGTGCTGGTCCTGTAACGGGCCTGATGGAACAAACAGCCAGGGCATTGGCGTCGGCCAAAGAGGTAGAGGACGACCTCCGACGACAGGGGAAAGGCCTGGCTTCCGCCCGCCAAATGGAGTTGGTGGCCGCTGAAGGAAGCGGAATTCGAGGTTGGAGGCGAGGCGGAGATCGCATCGTCTCTGCCGCCCGCGCCGTCAGGAAGTCAACCCTACCGGAGTCGTCGTCCAACGATGGCGACTTCGAGACGGCGACGGAGCTTGAAAAAGAGGTATTCGAGACAGTGTAGGCGTCATCACACTATATACAAGGTCCAAAACCTTTAAAGGTATATGGGTGAAGGCGCTTAAAAGAAAGGCAGAACGTCAGCGAGGCCGCTAAGACTCTGCAGCACGCCAGTAATTGACGAGACGAGGAAGCTGCAACCGATAACGCTCGCCCCTGGGCGAAGTGTCGCAGCTCAGGAAGGAGGTGGTATCACCCTGCAGATGCAGGTGGAACGGCCCAGCCAGCACGTCGAGTGAATCGGGCAGAAGAGCCAGGCGCTCGATCATTGACCAGGTGGGCCACCGATCAGCGCCAGGTTCGCCGCCTTGAGGATCAAGGTCTCCTTCCAGAGAAGGCTTTCGCCCCTCACCGGCAGCGGACAAGAGAGCAGAGGCGGTGCCCGTCCACCATCCAGCCCTTCGCTTTCCCAGGCACCGGTTCCCCGCAAAGCCGCCTGTCAAGGCGCCTTGTGTTAAGCCGGCTGCAGTGGGTTCCTCTTGCGGCCCCGAAGCATCCTGGGAAGGAGGGCGGAGCAAGGCCGCGAAGGAAGGACACAAAAGATGGCAATAGAGTCCCGACCTCTGCCACCAGTCCGCAGTCTAAGGATCAAACCATGGACAACGCAGGTGAAGAGGAAGGGACCCAAGAAGCAGGGCGGAAAGGCGGAAGGGTCCCGGCGAACCCGCAAAGAAGAGGGCGGTAAAATATGACCCGCGATCGTCCGCTGTGGTAGTGACCCTGCAGCCGGAGGCTGTGGCAGCGGGCGTCACATGCCATTGAGGTGATTACCGAGGCGAAGGCGAAAATAAACCTCGCCGCCCCCTCAGCATAACCGGGAGATGCTTCCGAATCTGCGCCACGGGGCTCAGGCGTTCGAGATCCCCGGCGCAGACAGCGCGGGGACAAGGCGGACGCCCTCGCCGCGCCGGGAGGGAGGTGTTCACCGCAGCGGGCAAAGGTCCGGTGTCTAGACCGCCACATACAGCCGAAGTCAAGGTGTCCGGTCTAGATGATTCGGCCTCTGTGGAGGATGCGGCGGCTGTATCGCTGGCTGGTGACTGTCCCAGGGACACTATTATGTAGCGCGAGGTCCTTGCGGTATCCCGCAGGCCTCGGGATGGCCTGGGTTCGGTGTCCCGTGGCTGCTGTGCGTGCCGCCGCGGACGTCTGATGGTTCCGTGGGTGGTGGCCGAGGTGAGCTCGTAGAGCCCCCACTCTTAGGTGTTTCCCGCTGTTTGAGGCGGGACGTGGAGGGCTCAGTGCGACGCACCGATCGACCGGGGAGCTGTGTGCTGCCGCTGTGGCCAGCCTGGCTGGCGGCGGCGCAGTGCTCCTACCCCGCGTTAGGCCGTGCGCTTTGCCGCAAAGAAACCGGCGGACCACAGGAAATGGGGAAGCGCCTTGTAACGCGCCTTCCAAGGCCGGGAAAGGCCGGTCCGCCCGTTGCCACCTCGGCAACCGACCAGCCAGCCGATGGGCGAGGAAGCGTCCCATGACCCGGGGACCACCTACGCCGCCGCAGGGGAAAGGAGAGAGCGTAGGAGTACTCAATTCCGCCTCTACGACTCCTCGAGCGATGGACACGGGGAGGTCTGCTGTCGCTCAATACAAGTCAGCGAGGTGAGAGCGCTCCGGTGTTCCCGCGCGCTCAACACAGGGTCAACTGCCGTTCGCAATAGCGAGCCGCCACCAGCCGTGCACGCGGAAGAATGCTCAGCGTAAATTCAGCATGCACACAGCACTGGGTGGAGCGATGGAACACCGTGGGGTTTTAGTCGGTGCGAAAGTCCACATAACCTGGCCTGCCCCGCGGGGCCGGGGTGTAGGCATTTCCCCACGAAAAAAAAAAAAAAAAAAAAAAAAAAAAAAGGTTAGGTTAGGTTAGGTTAGGTTAGGTTAGGTTAGGTTAGGTTAGGTTAGGTTAGGTTAGGCTAGGTTAGGTTAGGCTAGGCTAGGTTAGGTTAGGTTAGGTTAGGTTTTTATATAGTTACCCCATTTCCCTCTGGGGTCTCGCATGTATAATCCCCTGACATGTGTATCAAATAGGGGACTTTTTGTGCTTTTATCATTTTATATATGTCAAACTTAATATTTACATATACGTCAACTTTTAAAAATAAAATAAACATTTCTTCTTAATTCTTTGTGCTTCTTTATAAATACAATACAATTTCTGCCTTTCCCCATATCTATGTAATTTATTATACATCTATATATGTCATTTTCATTATCACTATAGTTAAAATATAAACTTATATTTTCTATTCTTCTATTTATTTATTTATTTTTTTCCTTATTATTATTAATATTATATATATGTATGTATGTATAACTTAACTATTATTATTTATTTATTCTATTTATTACTTGCCATTATATATTTACAAAAACTAATAAACTTATCCCAGATTCCTTATTTCTAATAATTTCGTGTATATTATTTTTGCTTATTTTTATTTCTAATTCTATTCCATATCCATTCTCTCTGCTGTACATGGGACATTCTGTGATAAGGTGGATCACACTTTCCACCTTATCGTCGCTACAGGCGCATCGCAGGGCTCTCCTTGCATTTGAATTTATGCAACACTGGAAAACCCGCCGTGCCCCGTCAACACCTGCTGTGCTCAGTACACCGGTGGGTTCAATCTCTCTCACAATCATATATGCATTAGCCGCGCGGCAGGAAGATCTTAGTTGTTGAGGCTGTTTGGCTTGTCTCGTATCTTCGGTTCCATTCCTCAAGCGACCTCTCACGGATCTGTCGTTTGACAAATGAAACCGGGAAGAGGTCATAGTTGGGCTTTGTTTTTAATTTGGTTGCTGCCTCTTTTGCCAATTTATCAGTTTTTCGTTGCCTTCCATCCGGCATGTGCCTTGATCCAAAACAAGGATATATCCTTATTCTGGAGTTTGGCGGCCTTTTATGTTTGCACGCGATTGTACGGCAAGATGGTGTGTGGATGCGTTATTTATGACCGTCTCCAGTGCAGATCTCGAGTCGCTGCATATGCCAAAACTAGTTTCCTGGCGTGTCAGGATCATCTTAGTGGCTGTACATATGGCCAGAAGTTCAGCCTGGTATACCGTGCAGTACGATGACAGTTTCAACTGACGGTTTTGATCCAGCTTCGTTGTACCCATAGGGACAGCGCTGCTCCGGACCCCGCCGTCAATTTTACTGCCATCCGTATATATTCTGATTGTTTGGTTGTTTTGGCAATCGACTTGGTCCTGGTTTATCAAGCTCATGAACCTCAAACTCATATGCTCAGCCGGATGGGGAGTTTTGTCATATGCAACCACTCGTTCTACTTCTCTATCCCCAGTTCTGCCCAGTGTACTTCCCTTCTTGACCTCATAGAGAGAGTTGCTGCCTCCCTAATTCGGATGTTGATATGGAAGCAGCCCAGATACAGTACCAGGCCGGTACTTCTATGAGACAGTTTTATATGCCCTATTAATTTTTGTGCGAAACCCTCTGGACATTGTTCAGCTGCTTTTGCACCCTATTTTTCTCGTAGCCGGTGCCCATACACTGAGGCATACAAAATACCGGCTCCACGGTCGCGGTGTATATAAGTCGGATGACTTCCGGGTGGAGGCCCCAGCTAATTCTGGCTGCTCGAGAAAGCTGCTTATATATATTGATAGCTTTTTACTCAATTTCCACTACGTGTCTATTGAAGGTGAGTTTGCTATCGATGTGGAGGCCAAGGATTTTGATGTCATCAGACATGCCAATGTCAACCCACCCATCCTCAGTCTTGGAACATCATATTTCAGCTTTCGGGTGACTACTATGGCTTTGGTCTTTGACGGACCAAAGTTCAGCTTATTCTTGATGCCCCAATCCCGAACATAAGCGAGGGCAGCATTGGCCTGTCGTTCTATTTCCTGCGCCGAGTTCTATCGAATACCAGGACAACGTCATCCGCAAACGCTTGGCAATAGTCGCCACGACGTTCAAGTCCCTGTATTAGAGGGTCAAGGAGCAGGTTCCTCGTTCAGTTACGTATTGCTCATACTCTCTCTTTTCTGGCTTGCACAGAATTCTTCAACTCTCCGTGATTGCCGATTGTGCAGTTTTGTATGTTTCTTTTGGCAGAAGGTACTCGGCAATCACGAAGGGTGCTCTGCGCGCGTTTGCGCCACTAGTCCTCCTCCGTAGTCTAGTCACTAACCTCTTCTGTTTGGCTAGGTCCCGATTCCACCAGTGCGATTTAGTTCTTGTGTTCTGTTGGATCCTGGGATGGATGCCTCGCAGGAGAGGCTGATGGCTTCTGTGGCTCGTGTCACAGCGGTTTCAGTTGATCCTCCGGGTAATGTTGTCCACATGGTTTTCAGTTATGCCTCTGTTTCTTAGTTCTCCGGACAGGGTCTGTCTGAATTTGTTTCCAGTTGCACGCTTGGTGTTGTAGATCGTTGTTGGTTTGGGTTTGCTTGAGGATTACGGTCCAGTGTTGGTTAGAGCTTATTGGACGGTGGTCGGAAAGGCAGCCCACATCCGGATCGACTCGCCAGTGATATATATGCTGGGAAGCAAGATCAGCCGATACCGCGGTAACGTCCACGTTACTGGAATATGTTTTTCCCGCCTCATTATGGTATGTGAGAGTATTGCTCATA
>JAGSMU010000570.1:0-19883 GCA_029286865.1 Teinopalpus imperialis
CTCTCTCTTTTCTGGCTTGCACAGAATTCTTCAACTCTCCGTGATTGCCGATTGTGCAGTTTGTATGTTTCTTTTGGCAGAAGGTACTCGGCAATCACGAAGGGTGCTCTGCGCGCGTTTGCGCCACTAGTCCTCCTCCGTAGTCTAGTCACTAACCTCTTCTGTTTGGCTAGGTCCCGATTCCACCAGTGCGATTTAGTTCTTGTGTTCTGTTGGATCCTGGGATGGATGCCTCGCAGGAGAGGCTGATGGCTTCTGTGGCTCGTGTCACAGCGGTTTCAGTTGATCCTCCGGGTAATGTTGTCCACATGGTTTTCAGTTATGCCTCTGTTTCTTAGTTCTCCGGACAGGGTCTGTCTGAATTTGTTCCAGTTGCACGCTTGGTGTTGTAGATCGTTGTTGGTTTGGGTTTGCTTGAGGATTACGGTCCAGTGTTGGTTAGAGCTTATTGGACGGTGGTCGGAAAGGCAGCCCACATCCGGATCGACTCGCCAGTGATATATATGCTGGGAAGCAAGATCAGCCGATACCGCGGTAACGTCCACGTTACTGGAATATGTTTTCCCGCCTCATTATGGTATGTGAGAAGGTGGGTGTAGAACCTTTGTTAAGGACTGAGAGTCCCCTGTGTGCCAGAAAGTTCACCATGGCTGTTCCCCTCAGGTCTTCCGATGGGCTTTACCAAGGGACTCTTGGCGTTTTAGGTCTCCTGCCAGTATTAACGTTTTAGTTTCGAGTTTGTTGATTACATTGGTTGAGCGTGCGGATGTCTTCCTCGATATCTTTATTCCCTTCAGGTAGGCGCTAATCACTCCAATGTCTGTGTTGGCGAATATGTATTTTTGGGCTACTATATTGCTGGTGCAATGGTTTGGTTGCGCGTGATTTGGATGGATCTGGTAGCACGACCACTGCAGATTTAACGGGTCCCGGGCCGTAGAGTTTTTAATATGACGTTGGCGGCACAGGACAAACGGCCCTACTACCTACGTAGGGTTCCTGAGTAGCAAGATTGCTATATTTGTCTCTGGCTGCCGTCGCTATGAAGGGTCTTTGTGGCAAGCCCTGCCTAGGTTTGCTGAATCACTCTCAGATTAGCCTGTGAGTTTCAGTGTCGTTGCCTTTAGCAATATTGAACTCTGGACCGTGCCAAGCGGTCCCCGCTTCCTCCAGTGGTCGCACTCACTGCTATGCTGGGTGCGTTGTGTTGATCGTTCGCCCTGAGTTGGTGCAGTTAAGCGCACCTTGGAGTTGTGAGCGCCGGGCAATCTCTAGTGTCATGAGTTTCAGCACAGTACCCACACAATTTTGCTCTGGCAGGTGCGTGCTAGATGGCCGAATCCATGCCTAAAACACTGCACGATCGGAGACTGGTCGACAGCAGTATCATCTGATGCCCTGCTGGATCCTGTTATTTATCAGCGCTTTCCACAGTTTGGGGTCCGTTTCTAGAACTGCGTTAGTGAGGGGTGTCATTTCGGCCCTTAGTCACTTATAGCACTCTCATCGCTCTGTTCTCCGCCGGTACCTCTTTCAGGAGGGTTTGGTGTGTTCTGTCTCAGGATGGTGTCAGTGAGCTGCGAAGTCACTCAGATCCTTATTAATCACCTGCTAGACGGATCTGTAGGGATTTATTCTTGAGATGTTTTGCGGAGAGTGTCTGGTCGAATTGGGTGGGGCGTCGCTAAGAGGATGTTCGTTCCTCTGCCGTCTCGCAGCTCACTATGACCCGCTGATCTCTTGCCTTTCGGATACCGGTAACACCTATGCCTCTGTTGACCGTCGACTCCTGACTTTATTTTCTTCACAATGTCCTCGCTGGAATTGGCGGGGATCTATAGTCAATAATAAGGTTATACCTCGGCGTCGGTGGTTCGATGGCTTTTAGTTGTTCGGGTTTCTTATCTTCGATTCGTTTGCGATCTACTGGCTGCCCATTTGGTTTCTCTTTCTTCTGTGTCCTGTCCGTGACGGCTACGGCGCTGATTTTATTAGGGCAATAATTAGGTCTATGGCTGCTGCTTCGTCTCGATAGTGCTCGTACCGATGCCGACCACTGGCCCCTGTTGTAGGTTCGGCGCTGCCGTTAGCAGTCGCCCAGGCTCGCTCATGTCCTTCTTAGCTTCTCAGACTGCTAAGTAACGGCTTAAGGGGAGTCTCGCAAGTCCTGTTGTAACTCTGCCCTGGTGAGAGTGGGGTTCTGTGATGCAGCAGTTTTGCCTCCGCGTCTCGAGTAGGTCTCTGATGTCTTTAATTTCTCTTCGAATTTCACTGAGAGCTGGTTCGACGTTGTTTGGTGTGTCATTGCGTGGTGGGGGATTCAGTTTATTGAATTTTGCAGCTTTTGATGTTCCCCTCGTCGTGCCATCGATTTCAAAGATCGACTCTAGATTCCACAGGTTGTTCCTCAACAGTGCTCATTTCAGGTTAAGGTTAGGTTGGTTAAGGTTAGGTTAGGTTAGGTTAGGTTAGGTTAGAGTTAGGTTAGGTTAGGTTAGGTTAGGTTAGGTTAGGTTAGGTTAGGTTGAGTTAGGTTGATTTAGGTTAGGTTAGGTTAGGTTAGGTTGGGATTGGTTAGGTTGGGTTGGGTTAGGTTGGGGGTTAGGTTAGGTTGGAGGTTGGGATTGGGATTAGGTTAGGTTAGGTTAGGTTAGGTTAGGTTAGGTTAGGTTAGGGGTTAGGTTAGGTTAGGTTAAGGTTAGGTTAGGATTGGGATTGGGTTTAGGATTGGGTTAGGTTGGAGTTTTTTTTTTTTTTTTTTTTTTTTTTTTTTGACCCCGTTTTTGGGGATTCTCGCCAGCTGATGTTATCATTCAGCATTGTATTTTATTCTATAGGTTGACTCTGGGAAAATAAGTTTTCCAGTGTGTTTTGTTATTATTATTGTAATTTTTTTTTTACGCTCATTTTGGTTTTGGCCTTGCAGATGCCTGAGATGCCAATTCCCTTCTCTATAACATTGACGCCTGTCTTTATCTTTTGTACAATGTCCTCCTTGTGTGCCGTGGGTCGATAGATTCGATTAGGACATTGTACTTCGAAGAGCAGTTTCTGGTTGATTCTTTGTGAAGTGCTTCTGTATTTCGTTTTCTGCTGTAGGAAACAGTTTCCATATTTTAGCCTCGCTTTCGCTCTCCCGAATCTCACCAACGCTTCTATGGCCGACTTTATAGGTGCGGAAGTAGATCGGATAGTTATTTGCTTGAATCAATCTTGTGGTAACAGCTCAGACCTAGTCCTGCCGCTCCTGGTGAATTTCGGGTGATGTGATTTGAATATCCGCTTAGATCGTTTATGTCCTTTTTGTCTCGTAGGTGGTCCAGCACAGGGGCAGAAGAGTTGCTGAGTCTTTTGCAGTTCTTCCCTGGTTGAGTATGGGGACGGGGAGTTTGCGTTAATGCTGCCTTGCGCTCGTGAGACATTGCCGAGATTTCGCCGATCTCTTTCCTCCAGCTCTGCCAGCGCTGTCTCTGTTTTCGAAGTGTTTTCGGTGCAACAGTGCGCTGGTGTGAGGATATGCCATTTCGTGGGTTCGTGCTTCGCACCATTTTGCCAGATCCACCCTTAGTCCCCGCAGCTGTTTCCTCCTCGCTCTGTTTTGCTCGTTAGATCGTTGAGCTTTGCATCATATTAGCAGTGATCTTGTGGTGAGATTCTTCCTCTTTGTTTTGAAGTGGCGGATGTCTGTTTGTGCGTGTACTCTTTTAGCTCCTTGTATATGGCGGTAATCATTTTGAGGGGCTATCCAGCTCGAAGTTTAGCCATCCTCTTATGCTTTCCAACAGAGCTCAGCGTGCTGTCAAGTTTGTTTGATCTCTTTTATTTTGGTGGTGTGTTCCGATGTTGATCTTGCGTACGTGCGCTCTCTCACCCAGCGCACGAGTTCTTTTAACTGCTCTGCTTTTTTCCTGTTCCAGAGAGACACTCTATGTCTGGCTCTGGAATCGGACAGAAGATAACACAATCTCATATAAGAGATTGGAGACACTCATGCGCCTCAGATTTGCTTTCGCGTCGCATGTTTCAACTTTCAGTACATCTTTCCTGATTGTAGAAGCTCACGTTGGCTCGGTGGGTTGCCAGATCCATAGCGACTCCAGTTCGCTTGCCGGAAGGTGGAAGGATGCTGACCCTCCGCTCCGACACTGTCGGCGTCCGTCATTCGTCATCGGTTTTAGGTTCTATGGTGGATTTGGTCCCCAGTGGTCCTGGAGCGCCATCCTTTCACTGCCGGTCGCGCTCTGTAAGTCGTTGTCGATAGATAGGTACTCTGAGGGACACACGCTGGTTGTGCCCCTCTCACCGTAGCCGTTTTTCTAGAGTGATACTTCTTGCCCAGCGATGAAGGTGCTTTTTCCCCTTCGTTGGGGGCGCCTTTAAGGGATCAAACTTTGGTTACTATATTTTATCCGACATCCTTATTTCTCGTGAGTTTTAGTCGAGCTAACTAAGGCGACGAGAGAGCGAAGGGCGAAGAGTGTGTAGTTCGCGCAATTTTAATTTGTCTGTAGGAGGAGGGGAGTGTCGATATTCGTCCTTTGAAGGTTCTATAAGTTGCGTTTTATACTTGACAAAACTATGCTTGAAGATTTTAGAAAATCTCAAAAATAAAAAAAGTTTTCTTTGTTTGATAAGTAACTCGTGATTTCCCACTTCCCTTTGTGCTCTGTCTTTTTAATTCTAGGGTTTATGTTTCTAAAACTTGCATGCACTTGGTTTTAACATATAGCCTAACCTAAATATATTATTAACACTTTAAGGTCTCTTAATAAGTAGTCATTCAAAATTAGGTTATAAGTTCAAATTCAGTTTGATCGGGCTTTGAAATTTGCAGCTGTTCACGTATGTTTAGTTGGCGGCTAATTTTCTGTTTATAGTTATGTAAGAGCCCTAGGTTACGCTCCACTAGTTCTTGTATTTCTTATAAGTTGGATAATAAGCTCAAAAGAATTTCACTTTTAAGTTTGCAATTTTTGAAAATTTATTTATCTTCCAGAACAAGGCAAACCCTGGGCGTCACTTTGATACTTAAATATTCAAAGTCGTTTTTGTGGGCGACCCTACGTTTGACCTAAATTTTTAGAGGTTATGCACAGATAAAAAAAGTCAAAATATGAATTGAAATTACGTGGCAACTCACGTGTTTATATCCGACTTAGTCTTATAATGTCAATAACTTAAAAACTACTCAACCGGTTGCTTGAAATTTTGCGCTGGTGTCTATAATATTGTCTGTATAATTAACTTCAGAAATGTATATGCAGAAATCACTTAAGTTTCTTTTCTAGGGGGCCGGAAGTTTACATTCGCACTCACCTGCGGAAAAACTTATGCCAATTCCACAATTTTGAAGATGTCTGGATGAGGTGGATTTGATGGCTCTAAATGTAGCTAATAGGTTGGTCCATCAGCCCAGATGTTGAAAACATCCGCGCTGCTCTGGATTAAGTCCCTACCGGCCCACCCTTTTTTTCTTTTTAACTTCTATAACTTTTCTTTCTTTTGCAGGAAAAATCTAAGTCTTGGTGTAAAGTAGCGCCTCAACGGCCTCTACAAGGAGAACCAAAAATATAGGGGGTACAGGCGACTGATCCGGCGGCGTATGCAGGTAAGAAATATTTTCACCACGTGGTAAAGTGTAGAAAATTTGATGTTTTCATCAAATTCGTGCTGCGTTCACTTTATTTTTAAAAACTAATTTCACTACACTGTTCAGCGTAATTTTCCGCGTCTTTTGATGTATAACACGATATATTTTGAACACTTTGATTATTTTATTTGATTTTAAGAGCACGGAGCGTCTCCGGAACGATGCGCACGGGTCGGACGTTGGCACGGAACTCGAGGTTAGGTTAGGTTAGGTTAGGTTAGGTTAGGTTAGGTTAGGTTAGGTTAGGTTAGGTTAGGTTAGGTTAGGTTAGGTTGGGTTAGGTTAGGTTAGGTTAGGTTCCCCGAAGGGTTCTCGCTTTGTCGTAGCGGGGGGCTTAACCGTGGCCCAGTCTACAGTGAAGCTAAGAGGAACCCAAATGGCCGGCCTAAGGCGCTCTGTGTGGCCGGCCCGAGAACCGCTCCAGGTGGGCTCGTAACGAGCTCGCCTCGGAAGCGTGTCGGTGGGCTGCTGGGGCCGGAAGTGGCGGAGCGAGGCCGCCTTCCCATATCAGTAACCGAAGACGGAGTCGCGGAGGGAGAGGAGTGTCGGTGTTGCGTTGCCGCTCTCCCTATCCTCCGCGACTCAAGCGAAGTCGCACCGCATGATGCAGCTGTGGTGGGGCCGCGGGGAAGAGGTGTCGGTGTTTCGTTGCCGCTCTCCCTGTCCTCCGCGGCCGAACATCGGTCGGCGGTGGAGCCGCAGACCAGATCCACCGCAGGGGCTGGGTTGGCTTAGTGCTTTCCTGGCCCCATGGCCTCTGGGGGCGGACTCGGGGAATCCGTTTCCCACCTACAGAGGAGGCCGAGATGGAAGGCGCGTCCACCCACGCGGCGCTGCCCGGAAAGAAGTGGAGAGGGGATGTCCTCCCCGAAGGAGAACCGGCTTGCCGACATAGCGCAGGCTGGGGTCGCGGAGGTGTGCGAAAGCGTTCCCGTGGCCCCGCCATACGCGACGAAGGTGGAACACCATGGGGTTTTAGTCGGTGCGAGTCCGACGCAGCACCCCTTACGCAGGAATGGGTATGCGTAGGCATTTCCCCATGTAAAAAAGGTTAGGTTAGGTTAGGTTAGGTTAGGTTAGGTTAAGGTTAGGTTTTTTTTCTTAATCTTATGTTTAATCATATTGGAACAATTTTAATTCTTATTGGATAATATGTTTATATGTGAGATTAACTGTTTGTTTTAACTTACTTGGGAGTATGTTTCCTGGCAGAACCTTTATTTGATACGTTTCTGCCTGAGTTATATCCCCATATATTCCACCGAGGATTTTACTTTCCCCGATGGCCGTTTACTGACTAATTTATACACGTATATAATAAAAGTTGGCTTTACAGTATTTACATAAAAATCATATCTTAACTATTGATTCTTTGAGACGTAGGGTGTACAACTGCTAATGGATACAAGTTGTACTACCTAAATTATATACCTTATATACCATACAGAGGTACTGTACAGTTAAATTAATTATTGAATAATCTAGTATATATATATAAGTGTGTCCCGAATAAAAGAAAATGATTTATCCTTTAAACTGAGGAATACGACTTCTATTGAAGCCGCATTTCCCGGAGGCTCGAGTCTCGGACGCTCGACTAAATGTACTTATTACTAACACAGAAAGTTTACTATCTTAAATATTAATTACATTTACAAATATTAAATCAAATGTTTTAACCTATTCTTACACTATAATTTTTGCTCCGAAATGAATAATTTTGCATGAAGATGCGTACGCTTAACGAATAATATAAAACAATACTCCTTATACAAAATTAAACGCACACATGCAAGCAACCGTGGGTAAAAATGGGAATACCGGTATCAAGGCCACTTTCTCCGCCGCCGGCGCACGCTCGAGGGGAGCGAAGCGCGGCGCGAAAGGGCGCGGTGCGCTGTCGGTTTGTGGGAAAAAGAAATTAAATAATTATAAAGAATCGACAAATGGCTCGAACTGTGCCGAGACCACTCCCGCCTGCTCAGCGGTGCTCGCCGTTAGATACGATGCACCGTTCGCAATCCGGGAAGGGCGTCGGCATATCATAAATAAATTTGGTAACATAGTAGAAATTGGTGCGGTATTTACAGAGCTGGCATAATACAAATTAATAAATGAAAAATAGCATGATCGCGGCGACATAGGCATGAGTATATGACAGCGTTATATAGAGCAAGGACAATCGAGAGCACATATACAGGTATCTCTTCTATATTAATGCTAATTTCTTAAAGCTAGAACTATTTTAGGATTATGAGAAGAACTACAGAAATAATAAATGCGTTAATTTAAACAATTGAACCGCGTCGCCATAATCTAAAATAGACACCGCTTGAGGCCCCGGAGAACGGTCCCTTTGCGGAATGCGCGGGGAAGCGGGGCGGGGCGAAACGACGCTTATCGGTTGTGAACAAGATTTAGAAATAATTTTGCTTGAAGCGATAGACGCCAGGAACAAACGATGCCACGGCCCTTTCCGAGCGAAGCATTAGCACCGCAGTTGAATACGGACATCGTTCGCAGCCGAATATCGGCGGCATGTGCCATATGCTTAAACACTAGTTCCCGGTATAATTTATATAATGCAAAAACAACAATTATTTATCTATATACAAGTATCTATTCTAAATTAGTGATAATTTCTTAAAGCTAGACCTATCTTAGAATTTGTAAAGGAATTACAAATAAAGAAAGAAATAATAAATACGATAACATAAACAGATTGGACTGCGTCGCCGCATCTAAAATAGACATCGCTTGAGGCCCCAGTCCCTTCGCTGGCGGGCGCGAGAGCGAAACGGGGCGACACCAGCGCATAATCAGTTGTGAAAGTAAAAATGTATACAATAAAAATTTAAACGGTGCCGTGGCCGATCCCGCATGCTCAGCGGTGCTCGCCATGAGATACGATGCACCGTTCGCAACCAGGAAGGGCGGCGGTACGTAATTAGACACAAATTTGACGTGATTAATTAATTGAATGCTTGCAAAGCTGGCCTAATATAATTTAATAAAAAGAAAAATAGCAAGATTGTAAAGAAAATAAACATAAATATATGACAACATTATACACAGCAAAAGACCAACAACAATTCTTTTGTATACAAGTATCTATTCTATATTGGTACTAATTTCTTAGAGCTAGACCTATCATAAGGATTTTGAAAAGTAATTACAAAGAAATTATTACTACGATAACATAAACAATTGAACCGCGTCGCCGCGTCTAACAATAGACACCGCTTGAGCCCCGGTCCTTCGCAGAATGCGCGGGGAGCGGGGCGAACGAAACGACTGTACGCCGTCGGTTGTGCAAGTAAAAATGTAAACAATTAAAATTTTAAAAGATTGCGTACCGTGGCCGCTCCCGCATGCTCAGCGGTGCTAGCCGTTAGATACGGTGCACCGTTCGCATCCAGGAAGGGCGGCGGCACGGTGCATGTTCTAATTAACATGATTAATCTATTGAGGCAATTTAATGATTGGTGAATAATATGACATGTAAATATAAAAATAGTATATGACAGTATATTAAAATGGTAATAAATTAAGAATTAAAGAAATAGAAAAACAGCTCAATCGTCGCTGACCGTGAGAGAGGAGCTACGCTCAATAGTCTACTCTGTTGTCGACTCTCTCTCTCATGAAATATAAGCGATGGAGCAGGTTTTGCCAGAATTGCGATTGATATCATTTTTGTTTTAAACTTATCATTATGAGCAACACAATTAAAACATTTCGCTGAGTTTGGAGCGTCTTTGGCGAAAGAAAGACTCAACAGCTTGATGGTCGGTGCCAAAGCGCAGTGGGGAGCAAGAGCTCGGTCGCTGTACAATGGGATCGCATATGCCCGAATTGCAGGCATTTATGGCACTGAAGGAATGGAAAGCTGGCAACGTGGATTTTCTGATGGTCTACGGCTATCCTAGCCATATCCACCATTTTTCCTGAACACCTTTGGTTCCGCTGACAAAACTGCGTTATATAAATTTTGGTTTTATTGTTCCGCTTAAGAAAGCGTAATTTCAAGTTCTCAGGTTCACTGCCGATTATCTCGCCGAGTTCAGTGTTTTGAACTTTGATGATGGCGACGAGATCTTCAGCAGGAGTGTCTTTTTGAGACGCCTTTCAAGTGCAATCATAAACTAAGTCTGCGGACAGGTTCAGCCTTAATCTCTGATCGTGTTTTCAATCTCTGCAACGTGTCATCCCGCTGGGTCGTGGTATCGAATTCGATACGCAGTTTGTTGTTTGACACAGCTTGGATGCGTGCCGGTGCGTATGATGATTCGCGGTACGTAATGCTCTTCTTGAAAGCTTGAATCACATCTTGCCTGGTCTTAGTCTCCGCCACCGTGCTCACGATGATGGCGGGCAGTCTGGAGTGGTGGTGCAGGCGCGGCCGAAGCTGTGGCGCCACCGCCCTGAGTCGCTGGAGTGCGGCCAGTCGGGCGACTGAGCGTGACTGAGGTCCGAGTCTGCTGGAGCTGCGCTGAAATCTGCCCCTTGAACTTGGCCATCTCGTCACGCACACAGGCCACGATGTCAGCCTTTAGGTCGCTGTCGATGGGTGTGAGCGCGGGTGTGGTTGCTGCATCAGGAGTGATGCTAGCCAACTGGCCGCATCGACGAATCTCCGTCGCGGCCAATGTAATGAGCCGCTTGTTGGCTGCCGTGACTGATTTACCCTCAGTCACGGCTTTGTTCTCATTCAGTGATTTGTAGACAACGCTTAAAAACGTGTCTACATCGCTGACTTCCTCCACCCCGCCGGTAGGGCGAGGTTATCCGCTGCTGTCGTCTTACTCGACATCGTTATCAATTAAAAGCATTAATTTGCGGGGAGAGCGGCCCATAATATAAAAGTTTTATAATACAAACTATTTTTGTGTCCTCCTGCTAAAACTATAATTAAACACTAATATTAATAAACAAAAAGTCTTAAGAAAATTTAAAATTACGTAAACTGTAGGGTCCTATTAACGAAAAATAGTCTGTAACTTAAAACTATTGTTCAGAAAATCGATTTGGAAACACAGAAGGATAGGTAGGTGGTCTATCCATAACACAAAAATAAAGGGGGTCATCGCGACAGATCGAGTGCCGCACGCGATTGAAGTTACAGCTCAATTATTGTTTTAAAAACTGTTTTCACCCAAAATGGGTTTAAAAGTAAATAAATTGTTAATAAAACTACACCATCACATTGTTCACACTTTTCTGCGTCTTTTAATATATAATACGTCTGTTTCACTAAACATTACCCACTTTCGTGATTTTTAAACACGGGCCTTCAATGCTGCTACTTTTGGTGCAGGCATGACATGAGACTAGTTAGGTGAGTTAGGATTGGGATTAGGTTAGGATTAGAGTTGGGATTAGAGTTAGGATTTAGAGTTAGGTTAGGTTAAGTTAGAGTTAGAGTTAGGTTAGGTTAAGTTGGGATTAGGTTAGGTTAAGTTGGGATTGGGTTAGGTTAAGTTGGGATTAGGTTAGAGTTAGAGTTGGGATTGGGATTAGAGTTAGGTTAGGTTAGAGTTAGGATTGGGATTGGGATTAGGTTAGAGTTAGGATTGGGATTAGGTTAGGTTAAGTTGGGATTAGGTTAGGTTGGAGTTGGGATTGGAGTTAGGTTAGGATTTAGAGTTAGGTTAGGATTTAAGTTAGAGTTAAGTTGGGATTAGGTTAAGTTAAGTTAGAGTTGGGATTTAGGATTTAAGTTAAGTTAGAGTTAGAGTTAGGTTGGGATTAGGTTAGGTTAGAGTTAGAGTTGGAGTTAGAGTTAGGTTGGGATTGGAGTTAGGTTGGAGTTAGGTTAAGTTAGGATTTAAGTTAAGTTAGAGTTAGAGTTAAGTTAGGATTTAGAGTTAGAGTTAGAGTTAGAGTTGAGTTAGGTTAAGTTAAGTTAGGATTAGGATTGGGATTAGAGTTAGAGTTAGGTTGGGTTAGGTTAGGATTGGGATTTAAGTTAGAGTTAGAGTTAGAGTTGGGATTGGGATTAGAGTTAGGTTAGAGTTAAGTTAGGATTAAGTTAGAGTTAAATTTAGAGTTGGAAGTTAGAGTTAGAGTTGAGTTAGGATTTAAGTTAGAGTTAAGTTAGGTTGAAGTTAGAGTTAAGTTAGAGTTAGAGTTAGGTTAAGTTAGGATTAGAGTTAGGTTAGGAGTTAAGTTAAGAGTTAGAGTTAAGTTAGAGTTAAGTTAGGATTTAAGTTGGGATTGGGATTAGGTTAGGATTTAAGTTAGAGTTAGAGTTAGAGTTAAGTTAGGTTAGAGTTAAGTTAGGATTAGAGTTAGAGTTAAGTTGGGATTGAGTTAGGTTAGGTTAGAGTTAAGTTAAGTTAAGTTAAGTTAGAGTTAAGTTAGAGTTAAATTTAGAGTTAGGTTAGGATTGGGATTGGGATTTAAGTTAGGTTAGGATTAGAGTTAGAGTTAGGATTAGAGTTAGGATTTAAGTTGGGATTAGAGTTAGAGTTAAGTTAGGATTGGAGTTAGAGTTAGGTTAAGTTAGAGTTAAGTTGGGATTAGGTTAAGTTAAGTTAGGATTGGAGTTAGGTTAGGTTAGGAGTTAGAGTTAGAGTTAGGATTAGGATTTAAGTTAAGTTGGGATTTAAGTTAGAGTTAAGTTAAGTTAAGTTAGAGTTAAATTTAAGTTAAGTTAAATTTAAGTTGAAGTTAGAGTTAAGAGTTAAGTTAGGATTTAAGTTGGGATTAGGTTAGAGTTAGAGTTAGAGTTAGGATTAGAGTTAAGTTAAGAGTTAGAGTTAGAGTTAAGGTTAAGTTAGAATTTAAGTTAGGATTAAGTTAAGTTAAGAGTTAGAGTTAAGTTAAGTTGAAGTTAAGTTGGGATTAGAGTTGGGATTAGGTTAGAGTTAGAGTTAAGTTGGAAGTTAAGTTAAGTTAAGTTAGGATTGGGATTTAAGTTAGGATTAGAGTTAGGTTAAGTTAAGTTAGAGTTAAGTTAGGTTAAATTTAAGTTAGAGTTAAGTTAAGTTAGGATTGGAGTTAGAGTTAAGTTAAATTTAGAGTTAGGATTAAGTTAAGTTAGAGTTAGAGTTAGAGTTAAATTTAAGTTGATTAAGTTAAGTTAGAGTTAAGTTAGAGTTAAGTTAGAGTTGGGAGTTAAGTTAAGTTAAGTTAGAGTTAAGTTAAGTTAAGTTGGGATTGGAGTTAGGTTGGAGTTAAGTTAAGTTAAGTTAAGTTAGGTTGGGATTAGGTTAGAGTTAGAGTTAGAGTTGAGTTAGAGTTAGGTTAGAGTTAGGATTAGAGTTAGAGTTGGAGTTAGGATTTAAGTTGGGATTAGAGTTAGGATTTAAGTTAAGTTAGAGTTAGGATTAGAGTTAAGTTGGGAGTTAGAGTTAGGTTAGAGTTAAGTTAAATTTAAGTTAGAGTTAAGTTAAGTTAAGTTAGGATTGGAGTTAGAGTTAAGTTAAGTTAGAGTTAGGAGTTAAGTTAGGTTAAGTTGGAGTTAGAGTTAGAGTTAGAGTTAAGTTGGGATTGGGTTAGGTTAAGTTAGGTTAGAGTTAGGTTAAGAGTTAGGTTGGAGTTGGGATTAGAGTTAGGATTTAGGATTTAAGTTAGAGTTAGAGTTAGGTTAGAGTTAGGTTAGAGTTGGAAGTTAGGATTTAAGGTTAGAGTTAGAGTTAGGATTTAGGATTTAAGTTAAGTTAGGATTGGAGTTAGGTTAAGTTAGGTTAGGTTGGGATTAGGATTAGAGTTGGGTTAGGATTGGAGTTGGGATTAGGTTAAGTTGGGTTAGAGTTGGGATTGAGTTAGGTTAGGTTAGAGTTGGAGTTGGGATTGGGATTGGGATTAGGTTAGGTTAGGTTAAGTTGGGAGTTAGAGTTGGAGTTAAGAGTTGGAGTTAGGATTTAGGTTGGAGTTGGGATTAGGTTAGAGTTAAGTTAGGATTTAAGTTAAGTTAGGATTAGAGTTAGGTTAGAGTTAAGTTAGGTTGGGATTAGGATTTAAGTTGAGTTAGAGTTGGGATTAGGTTAGGTTGGAGTTAGGTTGGGATTTAAGTTGGGAGTTAAGTTAGGTTAAGGTTAGGTTAGGTTAAGGTTAGGTTAAGAGTTAGGTTAAGGTTAGAGTTAAGGTTAAGGTTAGAGTTAAGTTAGGTTAGGTTAGGTTAGGTTGGGGTTAGAGTTAGGTTAGGTTGAAGTTAGAGTTAGAGTTAGAGTTAGAGTTAGGTTAGGTTAGGTTAAGTTAGAGTTGGGATTGGAGTTAGAGTTAAGAGTTAGGTTAGAGTTAGGTTAGGTTAGGTTAGGTTAGGTTAGGTTAGGTTAGAGTTAAGAGTTAAGTTAAATTTAGAGTTAGGATTAGGATTGGGATTGGGAGTTAAGTTAAGTTAGGTTAGGATTCAGTTAAGTTAGAGTTAGGTTAAGTTAGGTTAGGATTGGGTTAGAGTTAGGTTAGGTTAAGTTGGGATTAGGATTAAGTTAAGTTAGAGTTAGAGTTAGGTTAAGTTGGGATTAGAGTTAGAGTTAGGTTAAATTTAAGTTAGGTTAAGAGTTAGAGTTAGAGTTAAGTTAAGTTAGAGTTAGAGTTAAGTTAAATTTAAGTTAGAGTTAGGTTAGGTTAAGTTAGAGTTAGGAGTTAAGTTAGAGTTAAGTTAAATTTAGAGTTAAGTTAAGTTAGAGTTAGAGTTAGGATTAAGTTAGGTTAGAGTTAGAGTTAGTTAAGTTAGAGTTAGAGTTGGGATTTAAGTTGGGATTAGAGTTAGAGTTAAGTTAGAGTTAGAGTTAGAGTTAGGTTAGAGTTAAGTTAAGTTAGGTTGGGATTAGGTTAGGTTAGGTTAAGAGTTAGGTTAGAGTTAGGTTAGGTTAGAGTTAAGTTAGAGTTAGAGTTAAGAGTTAAGTTAGAGTTAGAGTTAGAGTTAAGTTAAGTTAAGTTAAGTTAAGTTAAGTTAAGTTAAATTTAAGTTAGGTTAAGTTAGAGTTAAGTTAAGTTAGAGTTAAGTTAGAGTTAAGTTAAGAGTTAAGAGTTAAGAGTTAGGTTAGAGTTAGAGTTAAGTTGATTAGAGTTAAGTTAGGATTAAGTTAAGTTAAATTTAGAGTTAGAGTTAGGATTAGAGTTAAGTTTAAGTTAAGTTAGGATTTAAATTTAGAGTTAGAGTTAGGTTGAGTTAGAGTTAGGTTAAGTTAAGTTAGGATTTAAGTTAGAGTTAAGTTAGGATTTAAGTTAAGTTAAGTTAAGTTAGAGTTGGGATTAGAGTTAGAGTTAGAGTTAGGTTAAGTTGGGATTGGGATTGGGTTAAGGTTAGGTTAGAGTTAGGTTAGAGTTAGAGTTAGGTTAGAGTTAGGTTAAGTTAAGTTGGAAGTTAGAGTTGGGATTAGAGTTAGGTTAGGATTAGGTTAAGTTAGAGTTAGGTTAGAGTTGGAGTTAGAGTTAGAGTTAGAGTTAGGATTTAGGTTAGAGTTAGAGTTAGGTTAGAGTTAGAGTTAAGTTAGGTTAGGTTAGTTAGGTTAGAGTTAGGATTGGAGTTAGAGTTAGGTTAGGTTAAGTTAGAGTTAGGTTAAATTTAAGTTAGGTTAAGTTAGGTTAGGTTAAGTTAGAGTTAAGTTAGAGTTAGGTTAAGTTAGGTTAAGTTAGGTTAGAGTTAGAAGTTAAGTTAGAGTTAGAGTTAGAGTTAGAGTTAGAGTTGGGATTAGGTTAAGAGTTAAGTTAAGTTAAGTTAGGTTAAGTTAGGTTAAGTTAGAGTTAAGTTGGGATTAGGTTAAGTTAGGATTGGGATTAGGTTAGGTTAGAGTTAGGTTAAGTTAGGATTAGAGTTAGGTTAGAGTTAGAGTTAGAGTTAAGTTAGAGTTAGAGTTGAAGTTAGAGTTAAGTTAGAGTTAAGTTAAGTTAGAGTTAAGTTAGAGTTAAGTTAGAGTTGGAGTTAGAGTTAAGTTAGAGTTAAGTTAAGTTAGAGTTAGTTAAGTTAAGTTGGAGTTAAGTTAAGTTAGGTTAGAGTTAAGTTAAGTTAGGATTAGAGTTAAGTTAGGATTAGGTTAAGTTAGAGTTAAGTTAGAGTTAAGTTAGGTTAAGAGTTAGAGTTAAGTTAAGTTAGGATTTAAGTTAGGTTAGAGTTAGAGTTGAAGTTAGAGTTAAGTTAGAGTTAGGTTAGGTTAGGATTTAGGTTAAGTTAGAGTTAGGTTAAGTTAAGTTAGAGTTAGGATTAGGTTAGGTTAAGTTAGAGTTAGGATTAGGTTAAGTTGAAGTTAGAGTTAAGTTAGAGTTAGAGTTAAGTTAGAGTTAAGTTAGGATTAGAGTTAAGTTAGGATTTAGAGTTAGAGTTAGGTTAGAGTTAAGTTAAGTTAAGTTAAGTTAGAGTTAAATTTAAGTTAGAGTTAGAGTTAGAGTTAGGTTAGGTTGAGTTAGAGTTAGAGTTAGGATTGGAGTTAAGTTAAGTTAAGTTAGAGTTAGGTTAGAGTTAGGTTAGGATTAGAGTTAGAGTTAAGTTAGGTTAGTTAGGTTAGGATTTAGGATTTAAGTTAGAGTTAAGAGTTAAGATTTAAGAGTTAGAGTTAAGTTAGAGTTAGGTTAAGTTAAATTTAAGTTAGAGTTAGAGTTAGAGTTAGGATTTAGAGTTAAGTTAGAGTTAGAGTTAAGTTAAGTTAGAGTTAGAGTTAAGAGTTAGAGTTAAGTTAGAGTTAGAGTTAAGAGTTAAGAGTTAGGTTAAGTTAGAGTTGGAGTTAAGAGTTAAGAGTTAGAGTTAGAGTTTTTTTTTTTTTTTTTTTTTTTTTTTTTTTTTTTTTTTTTTTTTTCTTAATCTTATGTTTAATCATATTGAAGCATTTTAATTCTTATTGGATAATATGTTTATATGTGATATTAACTATTTGTTTCACTTGCCCAGGAGTATGTTTTTCTGGCAGAACGCTATTTGATACGTTTCTGCCTAGGTTACTATCCCCATACTCCACCGAGATTTTACTTTCCCGAAGGCCGTTTATTAACTTATTTTATACATGTATAATAAAAGTTGGCTTAGCAATAATTACGTAAAATAAAATATTAACTATTGATTGTGGGAACGTAGGGTGTACAACTGCTAATGGATACAGAGTTGTACTACCTAGTCTCATACCATAAACCATGCAAGGTACATGCAGTTAAAATTAATTATAGAATAAGCAAGTATATATGTAAGTTTGTCCCGAATAAAGAAAATAATTGTATCGCTGAACTGAGGAATACGACTTCTATTAGTACATTTCTCGGAGGCTCGAGGATCTCAGACGCTCGACTAAATGTTCTTATTACTAACACAGAAAGTTTCCTATCTTAAGTATTAATTACATTTACAAATATTAAATCAAATGTTTTAACCTATTCTTACTCTATAATTTTACATAGAATATATAAAGTAAAAGTAAAGATGCATGCGCAACGAATAATATAATACAAAACTCCTTAAACAGAAATTAAACGCACACATGCAAGTGCTTCACAGTGGCTAAAAATAGACCCGGCGTGACAAGGCCACACTTTCTCCTTATGGCACTTTTGCTCGAGGAGCGAGGCGCGCAGCATGAGGCGCAGTGCTCTGTCGATTTGTAGGAACAAATTTATACAAATTAAAATTTTAAAATGTGCCGAGGCCGCTCCCGCACGCTCAGCGGTGCTCGCAGTCAGATGCGATGCACTGTTCGCAACCCGGGAAGGGCGGCGGCACATGCTTAGACTCAAATTTAAATGCTTAATTGATTAAAATATTTTACAAAGATGGCCTACTGTAGTTTAATAAATGATAGAATGTAATATCGTAAAAATAAACATAAGTATATAACAACATTATATAATGCAAAGAGAGCAGTTATGTGTATACAAGTATCTATTCTAAATTAGTGCTAATTCCTTAAAGCTAGACCTTAACATTAGGATTTAGAAAAAGAGTTACTAAAGAAAAAGTAGTACTACGATAGCAGACAATTGAACTACGTCATATGCGTATCCTAAAATTAAACGCCGCTTGAAGGTCACGGTCCCGACGCGTCATGCGCGGGGAGCAGGACGAGCGCAGGCGCAGTGCTGAGTCGCAACAATAACAAGTTGTAAGGAGCGATGGACAATTTAAACCATGCCACAGCCACTCCCGAGCGGCGATGCTCGCAGTAAAATACGGGCGTCGTTCGCAGCCCAGGAATGTCGGCGGCATGTGCCATATGCTTGAACACGGTTTGACATAATTAAAATAATTGATGTAATTTACAAATCTGGCCTACACAATTTAATAAATAATAAATAGAAAAAAGAGAATAAACATAAATATATGACAACATTATATAATGCAAAACAACAATTATTTATTTGTATACAAGTACCTATACTAAATTAGTGTTAATTACTTAAAGCTAGACCTATCTTAGGATTTTGTAAAAGGAATTACGAAAAAGAAATAATTACTACGATAACATAAACAATTGGACTGCGTCGCCGCATCTAAAATAGACATCGCTTGGGGCCCCGGTCCTTCGCGGCGGGCGCGAGAACGGGAGCAGGCAGGGCGACGCAGCGCGCCATCGGTTGTGAAAGTAGGAATGAAAACACGGTAAGACGAAGCGATTAAAAAGTTTAAACTGTGCCGTGGCCGATCCCGCAATGCTCAGCGGTGCTCGCCATGGGATACGATGCACCGTTCGCAACCCGGGAAGGGCGGCGGCACGTAAATAGATACCAATTTAACTTGATTAATTAATTGACTGCTTGCAAAGCTGGCCTAATATAATTTAATAAAAGAAAAAATAGCAAGATTGTAAAAGAAAATAAACATAAATATATGACAACATTATAAACAGCAAAAAGATCAACAACAATTCTTTTGTATCTATTCTATATTAGTACTAATTTCTTAGAGCTAGACCTATCATAAGGATTTTGAAAAGTAATTACAAAAAGAAATAAATTATTACTAAGAATAAATAAACAATTGAACTGCGTCGCCGCATCTAAAATAGACACGCGAAATTTACGTCCTTCGCGGAATGCTTGAGGGAGGCAGGGCAGAACGAGGAGCGACACACAACGCAGTCGGTTGTAAAAGTAAAAATATAAACAATTAAAATTTAAACAGTGCCGTGGCCGCTCCGCACGCTCAGCGGTGCTAGCCGTTAGATACGGTGCACCGTTCGCATCAGGAAGGGCAGCACATTATAACCTAAAATTAAACATGGTTAATTGAGGCAATTTAATGTATGATAAATGACATGACTTGTAGATATAAAAATAGTATATGACAGTTGTATAAAATGGTAAAAATTTAAATATAAAAATTGAAAAACTGCTCCAATCGTCGCTGACCGTGAGAGAGAGGACCTACGCTCCGTAGTCTACTCTGTTGTCGACTCTCTCTCTCATGGCCCGCAAGCGTGGGCAGGACATTGAGTTCGCGGTGTGATTTATATCATTTTTTGTTTTGAACTTATCATTATGAGCAACACAATTGACACATTTCGCTGTATTTGGAGTGTCTTTACTTGGGCACTCAGCGACTTGATGGTCGGTGCTAGCACAATGGGAGCAAGGGCTCACGGCCGCTGTACAGTGGGAACATATGCCCGAATTGCAGGCATTTATGGCACTGGAGGAATGGAGAGAAGCTGGCAACGTGGATCTTCTGATGGTCTACGGCAATCCTTGCCATATCCACCATTTTCCTGTACACCTTCGGTTCCGCTAACAGAACTGCGTTGTATAAATTCTGGTTTTTATTATTGCGCTTGAATCGTAGTTTTAAATTCTCAGGTTCGCTGCCGATTATCTCGCCGAGTTCAGTGTTTTGAACCTTTATGATGGCGACGAGATCTTCCGCAGGAGTGTCTTTTGAGATGCCTTTCATTATTAACATGGGCCTAAGTCTGCGGACAGGTTCAGCCTTAATTTCTGATCGCTCTTTTAACCGCTGTAACGTATCATCCCTCTGAGTCGTAGTATCGAATTCGATCCGCAATTTATTATTCGACACAGCTTGGATGCGTGCCGGTGCGTATGAGGATTCGCGGTACGTAATGTTCTTCTTAAAGGCTTGTATCACCTCTTGCCTGGTTTTAGTCTCAGCCACCGTGCTCACGATGATGGCGGGCTTGGTCGCAGGTGGTGGTGCAGGCGTGGCCAGGCTGTGGCGCCACCGCACAAAATCAAAGCACGAAAAACGAAGACATGAAAATTTTACAAGTGGAATAAAACTACGTAATTATGAAACTAACAATAACTGATTACAACTAGACTAGAAAATGGCCTAAATCACGAAAAACGA
>JAGSMU010000571.1:0-83348 GCA_029286865.1 Teinopalpus imperialis
AGACATGAAAATTTTACAAGTGGAATAAAACTACGTAATTATGAAACTAACAATAACTGATTACAACTAGACTAGAAATGGCCTAAATGCGGCGCAGGATGACTGTTCAACGATTACACTGAACAAATGCTACAACAAAAAACCAATTTGGAATGCTTAAGACTCTAATACACAAAGATATAGGTGGTTAGGGTTAGGTTAGGTTAGGTTAGGTTACAAAATCAGCACGAAAAACGAAGACATGAAAATTTTTACAAGTGGAATAAAATTACGTAATTATGAAACTAACAATAACTGATTACAACTAGACTAGAAATGGCCTAAATGCGGCGCAGGATGACTGTCTAACGATTACACTGAACAAATGCTACAACAAAAAACCAATTTGGAATGCTTAAGACTCTAATACACAAAGGTATAGGTGGTTAGGGTTAGGTTAGGTTAGGTTAGGTTAGGTTAAGTTAGGTTAGGTTACAAAATAAGCACGAAAAACGAAAACATGAAAATTTTTACAAGTGGAATAAAATTACGTAATTATGAAACTAACAACAACTGATTACAACTAGATTCAGAAATGGCCTAAATGCGGCGCAGGATGACTGTCTAACGATTACACTGGAACAAATGCTACAACAAAACCAATTTGAATGCTTAAGACTCTAATACACAAAGGTATAGGTGGTTAGGTTAGTTAGGTTAGGTTAGGTTAGGTTAAGTTAGGTTAGGTTACAAAATAAGCACGAAAAACGAAAACATGAAAATTTTTACAAGTGGAATAAAATTACGTAATTATGAAACTAACAATAACTGATTACAACTAGACTAGAAATGGCCTAAATGCGGCGCAGGATGACTGTCTAACGATTACACTGAGCAAATGCTACAACCAAAAACCAATTTGGAATGCTTAAGACTCTAATACACAGAGGTATAGGTGGTTAGGGTTAGGTTAGGTTAGGTTAGGTTAGGTTAAGTTAGGTTAGGTTACAAAATAAGCACGAAAAACGAAAACATGAAAATTTTTACAAGTGGAATAAAATTATGTAATTATGAAACTAACAATAACTGATTACAACTAGACTAGAAATGGCCTAAATGCGGCGCAGGATGACTGTCTAACGATTACACTGAACAAATGCTACAACCAAAACCAATTTGGAATGCTTAAGACTCTAATACACAAAGATATATAGGTGGTTAGGTTAGGTTAGGTTAGGTTAGGTTGGGTTAGGTTAGGTTACAAAATAAGCACGAAAAACGAAAACATGAAAATTTTTACAAGGGAATAAAATTACGTAATTATGAAACTAACAATAACTGATTACAACTAGACTAGAAATGGCCTAAATGCGGCGCAGGATGACTGTCTAACGATTACACTGAACAAATGCTACAACAAAAACCAATTTGGAATGCTTAAGACTCCTAATACACAAAGATATAGGTGGTTAGGTTAGGTTATTAGGTTAGGTTAGGTTAGGTTAGGTTGCTAGGTTAGGTTACAAAATCAGCACGAAAAACGAAGACATGAAAATTTTTACAAGTGGAATAAAATTACGTAATTATGAAACTAACAATAACTGATTACAACTAGATTCAGAAATGGCCTAAATGCGGCGCAGGATGACTGTCTAACGATTACACTGGAACAAATGCTACAACAAAACCAATTTGGAATGCTTAAGACTCTAATACACAAAGGTATAGGTGGTTAGGTTAGGTTAGGTTAGGTTAGGTTAGGTTAGGTTGCTAGGTTAGGTTAGGTTGCTAGGTTAGGTTAGGTTAGGTTGCTAGGTTAGGTTAGAGTTAAGGTTAGGTTAAGTTAGGTTAGGTTAAGTTAGGTTAGGTTGCTAGGTTAGGTTAGGTTGCTAGGTTAGGTTAGGCTAGGTTAGGTTAGGTTGCTAGGTTAGGTTAGAGTTAGGTTAGGTTAGGTTGCTAGGTTAGGTTAGGTTAGGTTAGGTTGCTAGGTTAGGTTAGAGTTAGAGTTAGGTTAGGTTGCTAGGTTAGGTTAGGCTAGGTTAGGTTAGGTTAGGTTAGGTTAGGTTGCTAGGTTAGGTTAGGCTAGGTTAGGTTAGGTTGCTAGGTTAGGTTAGGTTGCTAGGTTAGGTTAGGTTAGAGTTAGGTTAGGTTGCTAGGTTAGGTTAGGTTAGTTAGGTTAGGTTGCTAGGTTAGGTTAGAGTTAAGGTTAGGTTAGGTTGCTAGGTTAGGTTAGGTTAGGTTAGGTTAGGTTGCTAGGTTAGGTTAGAGTTAGAGTTAGGTTAGGTTGCTAGGTTAGGTTACAAAATCAGCACGAAAAACGAAAACATGAAAATTTTTACAAGTGGAATAAAATTACGTAATTATGAAACTAACAATAACTGATTACAACTAGATTCAGAAATGGCCTAAATGCGGCTGGGATGACTGTCTAACGATTACACTGAGCAAATGCTACAACAAAACCAATTTGGAATGCTTAAGACTCTAATACACAGAGGTATAGGTGGTTAGGTTAGAGTTAGGTTAGGTTAGAGTTAGGTTAGGTTAGAGTTAGGTTAGGTTAGAGTTAGGTTAGGTTGCTAGGTTAGGTTAGGTTAGGTTAGAGTTAGGTTAGGTTAGGCTAGGTTAGGTTAGGTTAGGTTGCTAGGTTAGGTTAGGCTAGGTTAGGTTAGGTTGCTAGGTTAGGTTAGGTTAGGTTGCTAGGTTAGGTTACAAAATAAGCACGAAAAACGAAAACATGAAAATTTTTACAAGTGGAATAAAATTACGCAATTATGAAACTAACAATAACTGATTACAACTAGACTAGAAATGGCCTAAATGCGGCGCAGGATGACTGTCTAACGATTACACTGGAACAAATGCTACAACAAAACCAATTTGGAATGCTTAAGACTCTAATACACAAAGGTATAGGTGGTTAGGTTAGGTTACAAAATAAGCACGAAAAACGAAGACATGAAAATTTTTACAAGTGAATAAAATTACGTAATTATGAAACTAACAATAACTGATTACAACTAGATTCAGAAATGGCCTAAATGCGGCGCAGGATGACTGTCTAACGATTACACTGAGCAAATGCTACAACAAAACCAATTTGGAATGCTTAAGACTCTAATACACAGAGGTATAGGTGGTTAGGTTAGGTTAAGTTAGGTTAGGTTAGAGTTAGAGTTAGGTTAGGTTGCTAGGTTAGGTTAGGTTACAAAATCAGCACGAAAAACGAAGACATGAAAATTTTTACAAGTGAATAAAATTACGTAATTATGAAACTAACAATAACCGATTACAACTAGATTCAGAAATGGCCTAAATGCGGCGCAGGATGACTGTCTAACGATTACACTGAGCAAATGCTACAACAAAACCAATTTGGAATGCTTAAGACTCTAATACACAGAGGTATAGGTGGTTAGGTTAGGTTAGGTTGCTAGGTTAGGGGAATGGGGTGGCGGTGCGGGGACTGTTAGCAGCGGTACCGCATCGTCGCCCCCACCTCCGTATCCGAGACGGAGTCGCGGAGGGAGGGTAGTGTATCTCCCCTATCCTCCGCGACTCAAGCGGGGAGTCGCACCGCTGATGCGGCCGTGGTGGGGCCGCGGGTTCAGTGGAGTGTCGGTTGATCCTGCCGCTCTCCCTGTCCTCCGCGGCCGAACATTGGTTGGCAGCGGAGCCTAACACTAGATCCGCCGCAGGGGGCTGGGTTTGCTGCTGCTTTCCTGTGGCTCCCATGGCCTCTGGGGGCGGACTCGGGGAGTCCGTTTCCCACCTACAGAGGAGGCCGAGATGGAAGGCGCGTCCGTGTTCCGGCGCGCCTTGCAGGAGAGGGTGGAGAGGGGATGTCCTCCCCGAAGGAGGGGCCGGCTTGCCGGCCAGCGCAGGCGGGTCGCGGAGGTGTGCGAAAGCGTTCCCGTAACCCCGCCATACGCGACGAAGGTGGAACACCATGGGGTTTTAGTCGGTGCAAGTCCGACGCCACCCTTGCCCCGCAGGGGTGGGTATGCGTAGGCATTTCCCTGGGCGTAAAAAAAAAAAAAAAGGTTAAGTTAGGTTAGGTTACTAAGGGGTGCCACGTCAGAAAACCTCCTCGAGTGCCTGGTCGTTGAATTTCCTTTTGATACTATTGTATCCGGGGGAAAGGCAACGCCGGGACGGTGCACCCTGGGCACTGGTGATGACACGTTGTTGCCAGTGGCGAATGTTCTGACAGGGGGGGATAGCTGCTCTGCGTGTCCCTCTGATACGCGGAGGGCACAGCGGAGTGGCAGGGGTTGCATTTCCTCTTGATTTCCATATCCGGAGGAAAGGCAACCGAACGATGATGCGCATTGGGCACTGGTGACGATACGTCGTTCTCAGTGCCCAATGCGATTCTCCTTGATCAAAGTATCCGGGGAAAGGCAACAAATTGAAGGTGTGCATTGGGAACTGGTGGCGATACGTCGTTGGCAGTGCCTAATGCTCACAGTGCGTGGGGATGTAAATTAAAAGTGTTTCATCGCCGCCGGGCACTGAACCATCGAGCGTTGTGGGAGGTTGCATTTCTCCTTGATTTCTGTATCCGGGGAAAGGCAACAAATGATGGTGGTATTAGGAACTGGTGACGATATATCGTTTCCAGTGCCTAATGCTCATAGTGGAGGACGGGCTCGGTGTGCACTAACAATGCCGCTGGGCACTCAACCGTCCAAAACTGGGGAGTTACGTCGGCTCTCCCAGCGCGCCGTTACCCGCTGTACTTTCGTCAAAGACCCCAGAGTTGACGATTATGGGGTACGTCGAAGTGCAGCGGAGCGGAGGGCTTGCCTTAACCAGCCGGCCCGCGAAGGATCACTCTATAAAACCAGACAGCGAAGTCTTAAAAACCTGTGGGTACCGGACGCCCCTCACAGTATATAGTCTTGTCCCGGCATGGCGTAACCCGTGGATCGACCGTTTATTTCGTCCAATACTCGTGGGAATAACTATGAAAAAATCAATCCAAATAGTAGATAGTGATGACGAGAGTGACTCTATGCAGAGCGTGGAGTCTCTCGATGAGAGAAGGAGTACGGGGAGGAAACGTCCTTCCATAGACGATGCTGTTGGTGCCCAAATGGGCCTAGGCGTAGAGGCAAAACCATCTGCCAAGAGAGGTCGAGGAAGACCTCCAACAACAGGACAATACGTAGGCCTAACCCAGGCAAAGCTAGCGTTGGTGGCCGCTAAAAGAGCAGAGGCGGAATTGGAGGCGGAGGCTGAGATCGCCTTATCGTCTCGACAGCTCCGAAAGTCAACCCTGTCGGAATCGTCATCGAATGACGGCGATTTCCAGGGGGCTTCGAGCTGCGTAAGATCGAAGACAGCGTGGGCCTCATCAACATGGTTGCCACTAGGTCTTCAAACCTTAAAGGCACGTGGGTTCGGGCACTCAAGGAGGCTGCGCAGTCGATAACCGAGGTGACTGAGATACTGCAAGCTCGCTGTACCTCAGATGAAACGAGGGGGCTGCAGGCGAGTAACATCCGCCTCCAAGGCGAAATCGCGCAGTTGCGAAGGAGGTAGAAGCGGTACGGCACGCGCATAGACAGGCCTGCCAACAGGCCGCAGGAGAGGGGAAGGAAGAGCTTGTGCGAATGATCATTGGTCAAGTGGGGACCATGATCAACGCTAGATTTGCGGCGCTTGAAGACCGTCTCCTCCCAGAGAAGCGCCTCCGCCCTCCACTGGCGGCGGACACGAGGGAGGATAGCCGCACCGGGGACCGTGCATCCGGCCCACGGCCTACCGCCGTCCCTGTTGTCCCTAAAGCGCCGGTGAAAGCGACCAGCAGCAAACCGGCTGTCGCAGGGGCTTCCGTAGGTGCAACACCCAAAGGGAAAGCGCAACGAGTCCAAGAAGGAGGCCCAAAATCAAGTGGTGCCTCGACCCTGCCAACGGCGCCGCTCCATGGACGCCATGGACCAAGGTGGTCAAGAAGGTCAAAAAATAAGAGTGGAAAGTGATGAATGGTCCCGGCAAACCTGGCATCGAGGGCGATCAAGATCGCCACTCGCACGTTCAGTTGTGGGTGACTCTCGAGCCGGAGGCTGCGGCAGCCAGGTCACGTATGCGGGAAGCAATTACCGAGGGTAAAATTGACCTCTCTGCCCTCGGTATTACAGAATTGCGTTTCCGCAAGTGCGCCACGGGGGCTCGAATGTTCGAGATCCCCGGCGCAGACAGTGCTGAAAAGGCGGACAGCCTCGCCCGGAAATTGAGCGAGGTACTCACAGCAGCAAGGAAAGGAGTGCGGGTATCCAGACCGGCGAAGACCGCAGAAGTTAAGGTGTCCGGTCTGGACGACTCGGTCACTGCGGACGATGTGGCGATGGCCGTGGCAAAGGCCGGAGACTGCCCCAGGGATGCCGTCAAGGCAGCGACATCTTACGGTATCCTGCAGGAGTGGGGATGACCTGGGTCCGGTGTCCTGTGGCGGCCGCCAAAAGGTAGCCGCCAATGGTCGACTAATGGTCTCGTGGGTAGCAGCAGCGGTGAAGTTGGTGAGCCTCACCGGAGGTGCTTCCGGTGCTTTGAAACCGGATGAGGGTTCACCGCGATGCCGCAGTCGACCGGGGTGAACTCTGTTTTCGCTGTGGCCAGCCTGGGCATAAAGCGGCTCAGTGTTCAGCCAACCCGCGTTAGCTGTGTCGCAGCCAACAAACCGGCGGAACACAAAATGGGGGCAAGGCCTGCAAGGCCACGTCTAAAAGTGGAAAGAACGGTCCGCCCGCTGCCACCTAAGCACCCGGCCAGCCAGCCGCAAAGGTCAGTTGAGGCAATGGAGGAGGAACCATCCCAGATTCACGGGACCAGTCCACAGTTCGCCGCAGGGGAAAAAGCGGCATACCCTATTTCCCCGAATACGACTCGAGCTATTATCTGGGGAGGTCCGTAGTTCAATATGAGTCAGTGGTGAGAGCGCGCCCGGTGTTCCCGCGCGCTTCATAAAGTTTACAAACGGCCGGGGCCTGCGTTCAGCAAGCCGCCACAGCTGTGCACGCGGAAGAATACCACGCGCCCCTGCATGCACAGCACCGCGTGGGCAGAAGGGAACACCGTGGTTTTAGTCGGTGCGAGTCCGACATAACCCGCCCTCGTCCCCGCGGGGTGGGTATGCGTAGGCATTTCCGTAAAAAAAAAAAAAAAAAAAAAAAAAAAAAAAAAAAAAAAAAAAAAAAAAAAAAAAAAAAAAAAAAAAAAAAAAAAAAAAAAAAAAAAAAAAAAAAAAAAAAAAAAAAAAAAAAAAAAAAAAAAAAAAAAAAAAAAAAAAAAAAAAAAAAAAAAAAAAAAAAAAAAAAAAAAAAAAAAAAAAAAAAAAAAAAAAAAAAAAAAAAAAAAAAAAAAAAAAAAAAAAAAAAAAAAAAAAAAAAAAAAAAAAAAAAAAAAAAAAAAAAAAAAAAAAAAAAAAAAAAAAAAAAAAAAAAAAAAAAAAAAAAAAAAAAAAAAAAAAAAAAAAAAAAAAAAAAAAAAAAAAAAAAAAAAAAAAAAAAAAAAAAAAAAAAAAAAAAAAAAAAAAAAAAAAAAAAAAAAAAAAAAAAAAAAAAAAAAAAAAAAAAAAAAAAAAAAAAAAAAAAAAAAAAAAAAAAAAAAAAAAAAAAAAAAAAAAAAAAAAAAAAAAAAAAAAAAAAAAAAAAAAAAAAAAAAAAAAAAAAAAAAAAAAAAAAAAAAAAAAAAAAAAAAAAAAAAAAAAAAAAAAAAAAAAAAAAAAAAAAAAAAAAAAAAAAAAAAAAAAAAAAAAAAAAAAAAAAAAAAAAAAAAAAAAAAAAAAAAAAAAAAAAAAAAAAAAAAAAAAAAAAAAAAAAAAAAAAAAAAAAAAAAAAAAAAAAAAAAAAAAAAAAAAAAAAAAAAAAAAAAAAAAAAAAAAAAAAAAAAAAAAAAAAAAAAAAAAAAAAAAAAAAAAAAAAAAAAAAAAAAAAAAAAAAAAAAAAAAAAAAAAAAAAAAAAAAAAAAAAAAAAAAAAAAAAAAAAAAAAAAAAAAAAAAAAAAAAAAAAAAAAAAAAAAAAAAAAAAAAAAAAAAAAAAAAAAAAAAAAAAAAAAAAAAAAAAAAAAAAAAAAAAAAAAAAAAAAAAAAAAAAAAAAAAAAAAAAAAAAAAAAAAAAAAAAAAAAAAAAAAAAAAAAAAAAAAAAAAAAAAAAAAAAAAAAAAAAAAAAAAAAAAAAAAAAAAAAAAAAAAAAAAAAAAAAAAAAAAAAAAAAAAAAAAAAAAAAAAAAAAAAAAAAAAAAAAAAAAAAAAAAAAAAAAAAAAAAAAAAAAAAAAAAAAAAAAAAAAAAAAAAAAAAAAAAAAAAAAAAAAAAAAAAAAAAAAAAAAAAAAAAAAAAAAAAAAAAAAAAAAAAAAAAAAAAAAAAAAAAAAAAAAAAAAAAAAAAAAAAAAAAAAAAAAAAAAAAAAAAAAAAAAAAAAAAAAAAAAAAAAAAAAAAAAACGCTTTGTCGTAGCGGGGCTTAGTAACCGTGGCTTGGTCACCCACGGTGAAGCTAAGAGGAACCCAAATGGCCGGCCTAAGGCGCTCTGAGGCCGTGGCCCGGAGGAGGCCGCTCCGGGTGGCTCGTAACGAGCTCGCTTCGGAAGCGTGTCGGTGGACTGCTGGGGGCGGAAGTGGCGGAGCGAGGCCGCCTTCCCGCCCTCAGTAGCCGAGGCGGAGTCGCGGAGGGAGAGCTGCCGGTGCTGCGTTGCTGCTCCCTATCCTCCGCGACTCAAGGGGGTCAAAACGCATGATGCGGCTGTGGTGGGGCCGCGGGGAAGAGGAGTGTCGGTGTTTCGTTGCCGCCTTCCTGTCCTCCGCGGCTGAATATCGGTCGGCGGTGGAGCCAGACCAGATCCGCCGCAGGGGCTGGGTTTGCTTAGCGCTTCCTGGCCCCCATGGTTTCTATGGCGGACTCGGGGAGTCCGTTTCCACCTACAGAGGAGTGCCGATGGAAGGCGTCCGTTCCGCGCCTTGCGGGAGAGTGGAGAGGGGATGTCCTCCCCGAGGGGCCGGCTTGCCGGCCAGCGCAGGCGCGGGTCAGCGGAGGTGCGCGAAAGCGTTCCTGCGGCCCCTTCCGCCATACGCGACGAAGGTGGAACACCATGGGGTTTTTTTAGTCGGTGCGAGTCCGGACATAACTCCATCCTTGCCCCCGCAGGGGTGGGTATGCGTAGGCATTTCCCACATGTAAAAAGGTTAGGTTAAGTTAGGTTAGGTTACTAAATCAGCACGAAAAACGAAGACATGAAAATTTTACAAGTGAATAAAATTACGCAATTATGAAACTAAAAATAACTGGATTACAACTAGACTAGAAATGGCCTTAAATGCGGCGCAGGATGACTGTCTAACGATTAAACTGAACAAATGCTACAACAAAACCAATTTGAATGCTTAAGACTCTAATACAAAGATATAGGTGGTTAGGCTAGGTTAGGTTAGGCTACAAAATCAGCACGAAAACGAAGACATGAAAATTTTTACAAATGGAATAAAATTACGTAATTATGAAACCAAAAATAACTGATTACAACTAGACTAGAAATGGCCTTAAATGCGGCGCAGGATGACTGTCTAACGATTACACTGAACAAATGCTACAACAAAACCAATTTGGAATGCTTAAGACTTAATACACAAAGATATAGGTGGTTAGGGTTAGGGTTAGGTTAGGTTAGGGTTAGGGTTAGGTTAGGTTACAAAATCAGCACGAAAAACGAAGACATGAAAATTTTACAAGTGGAATAAAATTACGTAATTATGAAAACTAACAATAACTGATTACAATCCAGACTAGAAATGGCCTAAATGCGGCGCAGGATGACTGTCTAACGATTACACTGAACAAATGCTACAACAAAACCAATTTGAATGCTTAAGACTTAATACACAAAGATATAGGTATTAGGTTAGGTTAGGTTAGGTTAGGTTAGGTTAGGTTAGGTTAGGTTAGGCTAGGTTAGGTTAGGTTACAAAATCAGCACGAAAACGAAGACATGAAAATTTTACAAGGGAATAAAATTACGTAATTGGCGAAACTAAAAATAACTGATTACAACTAGACTAGAAATGGCCTAAATGCGGCGCAGGATGACTGGTTCAACGATTACACTGAACAAATGCTACAACAAAAACCAATTTGAATGCTTAAGACTCTAATACACAAAGATATAGGTGGTTAGGTTAGGTTAGGCTACAAAATCAGCACGAAAACGAAGACATGAAAATTTTACAAGTGGAATAAAATTACGTAATTATGAAACCAAAAATAACTGATTACAACTAGACTAGAAATGGCCTTAAATGCGGCGCAGGATGACTGTCTAACGATTACACTGAACAAATGCTACAACAAAAACCAATTTGAATGCTTAAGACTCTAATACACAAAGGTATAGGTGGTTAGGTTAGTTAGGTTAGGTTACAAAATCAGCACGAAAACGAAGACATGAAAATTTTACAAGTGGAATAAAATTACGTAATTATGAAAACTAACAATAACTGATTACAACTAGACTAGAAATGGCCTTAAATGCGGCGCAGATGACTGTCTAACGATTACACTGAACAAATGCTAAACAAAACCAATTTGGAATGCTTAAGACTCTAATACACAAAGGTATAGGTGGTTAGGTTAGGTTACAAAATCAGCACGAAAAACGAAGACATGAAAATTTTACAAGTGGAATAAAATTACGTAATTATGAAACTAAAAATAACTGATTACAACTAGACTAGAAATGGCCTAAATGCGGCGCAGGATGACTGGTTCAACGATTACACTGAACAAATGCTACAACAAAACCAATTTGGAATGCCTAAGACTCTAATACACAAAGGTATAGGTGGTTAGGCTAGGTTAGGTTAGGCTAGGTTAGGTTAGGTTAGGTTAGTTAGGTTAGGTTAGGCTACAAAATCAGCACGAAAAACGAAGACATGAAAATTTTACAAGTGGAATAAAATTACGTAATTATGAAACTAAAAATAACTGATTACAATCCAGACTAGAAATGGCCTAAATGCGGCGCAGGATGACTGTTCAACGATTACACTGGAACAAATGCTACAACAAAACCAATTTGAATGCTTAAGACTCTAATACATAAAGATATAGGTGGTTAGGTTAGGTTAGGCTACAAAATCAGCACGAAAAACGAAGACATGAAAATTTTACAAGTGGAATAAAATTACGTAATTGGCGAAACTAAAAATAACTGGATTACAACTAGACTAGAAATGGCCTTAAATGCGGCGCAGGATGACTGGTTCAACGATTACACTGGAACAAATGCTACAACAAAACCAATTTGGAATGCGTAAGACTCTAATACACAAAAGATAGGTGGTTAGGTTAGTTAGGTTAGGTTAGGTTATTAGGTTAGGTTAGGTTACAAAATCAGCACGAAAAACGAAGACATGAAAATTTTACAAGGAATAAAATTACGTAATTATGAAACTAAAAATAACTGATTACAACTAGATTCAGAAATGGCCTAAATGCGGCGCAGATGACTGTCTAACGATTAATTGAACAAATGCTAAACAAAACCAATTTGAATGCTTAAGACTTAATACACAAAAGATAGGTGGTTAGGTTAGTTAGGTTACAAAATCAGCACGAAAAACGAAGACATGAAAATTTTTACAAATGGAATAAAATTACGCAATTATGAAAACTAACAATAACTGATTACAACCAGACTAGAAATGGCCTAAATGCGGCGCAGGATGACTGGTTCAACGATTACACTGAACAAATGCTAAACAAAACCAATTTGAATGCTTAAGACTTAATACACAAAGATATAGGTGGTTAGGTTAGTTACAAAATCAGCACGAAAAACGAAGACATGAAAATTTTACAAGTGGAATAAAATTACGTAATTATGAAACTAAAAATAACTGATTACAATCCAGACTAGAAATGGCCTTAAATGCGGCGCAGATGACTGTCTAACGATTAAACTGAACAAATGCTACAACAAAACCAATTTGAATGCTTAAGACTTAATACACAAAAGATAGGTGGTTAGGTTAGGTTACAAAATCAGCACGAAAAACGAAGACATGAAAATTTTTACAAATGGAATAAAATTACGTAATTATGAAACCAAAAATAACTGATTACAACCAGACTAGAAATGGCCTAAATGCGGCGCAGATGACTGTCTAACGATTACACTGAACAAATGCTACAACAAAACCAATTTGGAATGCGTAAGACTCTAATACAAAGATATAGGTGGTTAGGCTAGGTTAGGTTAGGCTAGGTTAGGTTAGGTTAGTTACAAAATCAGCACGAAAAACGAAGATACGAAAATTTTACAAGTGGAATAAAATTACGTAATTATGAAACTAAAAATAACTGATTACAACTAGACTAGAAATGGCCTAAATGCGGCGCAGGATGACTGTCTAACGATTACACTGAACAAATGCTACAACAAAACCAATTTGAATGCTTAAGACTTAATACACAAAGATATAGGTGGTTAGGTTAGTTACAAAATCAGCACGAAAAACGAAGACATGAAAATTTTACAAGTGGAATAAAATTACGTAATTATGAAACCAAAAATAACTGATTACAACCAGACTAGAAATGGCCTAAATGCGGCGCAGGATGACTGTCTAACGATTACACTGAACAAATGCTACAACAAAACCAATTTGAATGCTTAAGACCTAATACACAAAGGTATAGGTGGTTAGGTTAGGTTAGGCTAGGTTAGGTTAGTTACAAAATCAGCACGAAAAACGAAGACATGAAAATTTTACAAGTGGAATAAAATTACGTAATTATGAAACTAAAAATAACTGATTACAACTAGACTAGAAATGGCCTAAATGCGGCGCAGGATGACTGTCTAACGATTACACTGAACAAATGCTACAACAAAACCAATTTGGAATGCTTAAGACTCTAATACACAAAGATATAGGTGGTTAGGGTTAGGTTAGGTTAGGTTAGGTTAGGTTAGGTTACAAAATCAGCACGAAAAACGAAGACATGAAAATTTTACAAGTGGAATAAAATTACGTAATTATGAAAACTAACAATAACTGATTACAATCCAGACTAGAAATGGCCTAAATGCGGCGCAGGATGACCGTCTAACGATTACACTGGAACAAATGCTACAACAAAACCAATTTGAATGCTTAAGACTCCTAATACACAAAGATATAGGTATTAGGTTAGGTTAGGCTACAAAATCAGCACGAAAAACGAAGATACGAAAATTTTACAAGGAATAAAATTACGTAATTATGAAACTAAAAATAACTGGATTACAACTAGACTAGAAATGGCCTAAATGCGGCGCAGGATGACTGTCTAACGATTAAACTGAACAAATGCTAAACAAAACCAATTTGGAATGCGTAAGACTCTAATACAAAGATATAGGTATTAGGTTAGGTTACAAAATCAGCACGAAAAACGAAGACATGAAAATTTTTACAAATGGAATAAAATTACGCAATTATGAAACTAAAAATAACTGGATTACAACTAGACTAGAAATGGCCTAAATGCGGCGCAGGATGACTGTCTAACGATTACACTGAACAAATGCTACAACAAAACCAATTTGAATGCTTAAGACTCTAATACACAAAGATATAGGTGGTTAGGTTAGTTAGGTTAGGTTAGGTTAAGTTAGGTTAGGTTAGGTTACAAAATCAGCACGAAAAACGAAGACATGAAAATTTTACAAGGAATAAAATTACGTAATTGGCGAAACTAAAAATAACTGATTACAACCAGACTAGAAATGGCCTAAATGCGGCGCAGGATGACTGTCTAACGATTACACTGAACAAATGCTACAACAAAACCAATTTGGAATGCCTAAGACTCTAATACAAAGATATAGGTGGTTAGGTTAGTTAGGTTACAAAATCAGCACGAAAAACGAAGACATGAAAATTTTACAAGTGAATAAAATTACGTAATTATGAAACCAAAAATAACTGATTACAACCAGACTAGAAATGGCCTTAAATGCGGCGCAGGATGACTGTCTAACGATTAATTGAACAAATGCTAAACAAAACCAATTTGAATGCTTAAGACCTAATACACAAAGGTATAGGTGGTTAGGTTAGGTTAGGTTAGGTTAGTTAGGTTACAAAATCAGCACGAAAAACGAAGACATGAAAATTTTTACAAATGGAATAAAATTACGTAATTATGAAACCAAAAATAACTGATTACAACTAGATTCAGAAATGGCCTAAATGCGGCGCAGGATGACCGTCTAACGATTACACTGAACAAATGCTACAACAAAACCAATTTGAATGCTTAAGACTCTAATACACAAAGATATAGGTATTAGGTTAGGTTAGGTTAGTTAGGTTAGGTTAGGTTACAAAATCAGCACGAAAAACGAAGACATGAAAATTTTACAAGTGAATAAAATTACGTAATTGGCGAAACTAAAAATAACTGATTACAACTAGACTAGAAATGGCCTAAATGCGGCGCAGGATGACTGTCTAACGATTAATTGAACAAATGCTAAACAAAACCAATTTGAATGCTTAAGACTCTAATACATAAAGATATAGGTGGTTAGGCTAGGTTAGGTTACAAAATCAGCACGAAAAACGAAGACATGAAAATTTTACAAGTGGAATAAAATTACGTAATTATGAAACTAAAAATAACTGATTACAACTAGACTAGAAATGGCCTAAATGCGGCGCAGGATGACTGTCTAACGATTAAACTGAACAAATTCTACAACAAAACCAATTTGAATGCTTAAGACTTAATACACAAAGATATAGGTGGTTAGGTTAGTTAGGTTAGGTTAGGTTAGGTTAGGTTAGGTTACTAAATCAGCACGAAAAACGAAGACATGAAAATTTTTACAAATGGAATAAAATTACGCAATTATGAAACTAAAAATAACTGATTACAACTAGACTAGAAATGGCCTAAATGCGGCGCAGGATGACTGTCTAACGATTAATTGAACAAATGCTACAACAAAACCAATTTGAATGCTTAAGACTCTAATACAAAGATATAGGTATTAGGTTAGGTTACAAAATCAGCACGAAAAACGAAGACATGAAAATTTTACAAGGAATAAAATTACGCAATTATGAAACTAAAAATAACTGATTACAACTAGATCTAGAAATGGCCTTAAATGCGGCGCAGGATGACTGGTTCAACGATTACACTGGAACAAATGCTACAACAAAACCAATTTGGAATGCGTAAGACTCTAATACAAAGATATAGGTATTAGGTTAGGTTACAAAATCAGCACGAAAAACGAAGACATGAAAATTTTACAAGTGAATAAAATTACGTAATTATGAAACTAAAAATAACTGATTACAACTAGACTAGAAATGGCCTAAATGCGGCGCAGGATGACCGTCTAACGATTACACTGAACAAATGCTAAACAAAACCAATTTGAATGCTTAAGACTCTAATACACAAAGATATAGGTGGTTAGGTTAGGTAAGGTTAGGTTAGGCTAGGTTAGGTTAGGTTATTAGGTTAGGTTAGGGTTAGGTTAGGTTAGGTTACAAAATCAGCACGAAAAACGAAGACATGAAAATTTTACAAGTGGAATAAAATTACGCAATTATGAAACTAAAAATAACTGATTACAACTAGATCTAGAAATGGCCTTAAATGCGGCGCAGGATGACTGTCTAACGATTAAACTGAACAAATGCTAAACAAAACCAATTTGGAATGCGTAAGACTCTAATACACAAAGGTATAGGTGGTTAGGCTAGGTTACAAAATCAGCACGAAAAACGAAGATACGAAAATTTTACAAGTGAATAAAATTACGCAATTATGAAAACTAACAATAACTGATTACAACTAGACTAGAAATGGCCTTAAATGCGGCGCAGGATGACCGTCTAACGATTACACTGAACAAATGCTAAACAAAACCAATTTGGAATGCGTAAGACTCTAATACATAAAGATATAGGTGGTTAGGTTAGGTTAGGTTAGGTTAAGTTAGGTTAGGTTAAGTTAGGTTAGGTTAGTTAGGTTAGGTTACAAAATCAGCACGAAAAACGAAGATACGAAAATTTTACAAGTGAATAAAATTACGTAATTGGCGAAACTAAAAATAACTGATTACAACTAGATTCAGAAATGGCCTAAATGCGGCGCAGGATGATCGTCTAACGATTACACTGAACAAATGCTAAACAAAACCAATTTGAATGCTTAAGACTTAATACACAAAGATATAGGTGGTTAGGCTAGGTTACAAAATCAGCACGAAAAACGAAGACATGAAAATTTTACAAGTGAATAAAATTACGCAATTATGAAAACTAACAATAACTGATTACAACTAGACTAGAAATGGCCTTAAATGCGGCGCAGGATGACTGTCTAACGATTACACTGAACAAATGCTAAACAAAACCAATTTGGAATGCTTAAGACTCTAATACACAAAGGTATAGGTGGTTAGGTTAGGTTAGGTTATTAGGTTAGGTTAAGTTAGGTTAGGTTACAAAATCAGCACGAAAAACGAAGACATGAAAATTTTACAAGTGAATAAAATTACGTAATTGGCGAAACTAAAAATAACTGATTACAACTAGATTCAGAAATGGCCTAAATGCGGCGCAGGATGACTGTTCAACGATTACACTGAACAAATGCTACAACAAAACCAATTTGAATGCTTAAGACTTAATACACAAAGATATAGGTGGTTAGGTTAGTTAGGTTACAAAATCAGCACGAAAAACGAAGATACGAAAATTTTACAAGTGGAATAAAATTACGCAATTATGAAAACTAACAATAACTGATTACAATCCAGACTAGAAATGGCCTAAATGCGGCGCAGGATGACTGTCTAACGATTAATTGAACAAATGCTAAACAAAACCAATTTGGAATGCTTAAGACTCTAATACACAAAGGTATAGGTGGTTAGGTTAGGTTAGTTAGGTTAGGTTAGGTTATTAGGTTAGGTTACAAAATCAGCACGAAAAACGAAGACATGAAAATTTTACAAGTGGAATAAAATTACGTAATTATGAAACCAAAAATAACTGATTACAATCCAGATTCAGAAATGGCCTAAATGCGGCGCAGGATGACTGGTCTAACGATTACACTGAACAAATGCTACAACAAAACCAATTTGGAATGCTTAAGACTCTAATACACAAAGATATAGGTGGTTAGGTTAGGTTAGGTTAGGTTAGGTTAGGTTAGGTTAGGTTAGGTTAGTTAGGTTAGGTTACAAAATCAGCACGAAAAACGAAGATACGAAAATTTTTACAAATGGAATAAAATTACGTAATTGGCGAAACTAAAAATAACTGATTACAACTAGATTCAGAAATGGCCTAAATGCGGCGCAGGATGACTGTCTAACGATTACACTGAACAAATGCTACAACAAAACCAATTTGGAATGCTTAAGACTCCTAATACACAAAGATATAGGTATTAGGTTAGGTTAGGGTTAGGTTAGGTTAGGTTAGGTTATTAGGTTAGGTTAGGTTAGGTTAGGTTAGGTTAGTTAGGTTAGGTTACAAAATCAGCACGAAAAACGAAGACATGAAAATTTTACAAGTGGAATAAAATTACGTAATTATGAAACTAAAAATAACTGATTACAACTAGACTAGAAATGGCCTAAATGCGGCGCAGGATGACTGGTTCAACGATTACACTGAACAAATGCTACAACAAAAACCAATTTGGAATGCTTAAGACTTAATACACAAAGATATAGGTGGTTAGGTTAGTTAGGTTAGGTTATTAGGTTAGGTTAGGTTAGGTTAGGCTAGGTTACAAAATCAGCACGAAAACGAAGATACGAAAATTTTACAAGTGGAATAAAATTACGTAATTATGAAACTAAAAATAACTGGATTACAACTAGATCTAGAAATGGCCTAAATGCGGCGCAGGATGACTGTCTAACGATTACACTGAACAAATGCTACAACAAAACCAATTTGGAATGCTTAAGACTCTAATACACAAAGATATAGGTGGTTAGGTTAGGTTAGGTTAAGTTAGGTTAGGTTACAAAATCAGCACGAAAAAACGAAGACATGAAAATTTTACAAGTGGAATAAAATTACGCAATTATGAAACTAAAAATAACTGATTACAACTAGATTCAGAAATGGCCTAAATGCGGCGCAGGATGACTGTCTAACGATTACACTGAACAAATGCTACAACAAAACCAATTTGAATGCTTAAGACTCAATACACAAAGATATAGGTGGTTAGGTTAGGTTACAAAATCAGCACGAAAACGAAGACATGAAAATTTTACAAGGAATAAAATTACGTAATTATGAAAACTAACAATAACTGATTACAACTAGATTCAGAAATGGCCTAAATGCGGCGCAGGATGACTGTTCAACGATTACACTGAACAAATGCTACAACAAAACCAATTTGAATGCTTAAGACTCTAATACAAAGATATAGGTGGTTAGGTTAGTTACAAAATCAGCACGAAAACGAAGACATGAAAATTTTACAAGGAATAAAATTACGTAATTATGAAAACTAACAATAACTGATTACAACTAGACTAGAAATGGCCTAAATGCGGCGCAGGATGACTGTTCAACGATTACACTGAACAAATGCTACAACAAAACCAATTTGGAATGCTTAAGACTCTAATACAATAAAGATATAGGTGGTTAGGTTAGTTAGGTTAGGTTAAGTTAGGTTAGGTTAGGCTAGGTTAGGTTACAAAATCAGCACGAAAACGAAGATACGAAAATTTTACAAGTGAATAAAATTACGTAATTATGAAACTAAAAATAACTGATTACAACTAGACTAGAAATGGCCTAAATGCGGCGGCAGGATGACTGTCTAACGATTACACTGAACAAATGCTACAACAAAACCAATTTGGAATGCGTAAGACTCTAATACAAAGATATAGGTATTAGGTTAGGTTAGGTTAGGTTAGGTTAGGTTACAAAATCAGCACGAAAACGAAGACATGAAAATTTTACAAGTGAATAAAATTACGCAATTATGAAACTAAAAATAACTGATTACAACTAGATCAGAAATGGCCTAAATGCGGCGCAGGATGACTGTCTAACGATTACACTGAACAAATGCTACAACAAAAACAATTTGGAATGCTTAAGACCTAATACACAAAGATATAGGTATTAGGTTAGGTTAGGCTAGGTTACAAAATCGGCACGAAAAACGAAGATACGAAAATTTTACAAGGAATAAAATTACGCAATTATGAAACTAAAAATAACTGATTACAACTAGACTAGAAATGGCCTAAATGCGGCGCAGGATGACTGTTCAACGATTACACTGAACAAATGCTACAACAAAACCAATTTGAATGCTTAAGACTCTAATACAAAGATATAGGTGGTTAGGCTAGGTTAGGTTACAAAATCAGCACGAAAAAACGAAGACATGAAAATTTTACAAGTGAATAAAATTACGTAATTATGAAACTAAAAATAACTGGATTACAACTAGACTAGAAATGGCCTAAATGCGGCGCAGGATGACTGTCTAACGATTACACTGAACAAATGCTACAACAAAACCAATTTGGAATGCTTAAGACTCTAATACAATAAAGATATAGGTGGTTAGGTTAGTTAGGTTAGGTTAGGTTAGGTTAGTTAGGTTAGGTTAGGTTACAAAATCAGCACGAAAAACGAAGACATGAAAATTTTACAAGTGGAATAAAATTACGTAATTATGAAACTAAAAATAACTGATTACAACTAGATTCAGAAATGGCCTAAATGCGGCGCAGGATGACTGTCTAACGATTAAACTGAACAAATGCTACAACAAAACCAATTTGAATGCTTAAGACTCTAATACAAAGATATAGGTGGTTAGGCTAGGTTAGGTTACAAAATCGGCACGAAAAACGAAGACATGAAAATTTTACAAGTGAATAAAATTACGCAATTATGAAAACTAACAATAACTGATTACAACTAGACTAGAAATGGCCTTAAATGCGGCGCAGGATGACCGTCTAACGATTACACTGAACAAATGCTAAACAAAACCAATTTGGAATGCTTAAGACTTAATACACAAAAGATAGGTGGTTAGGTTAGGTTAGGTTAGTTAGGTTAGGTTAAGTTAGGTTAGGTTACAAAATCAGCACGAAAAACGAAGACATGAAAATTTTACAAGTGGAATAAAATTACGTAATTATGAAAACTAACAATAACTGATTACAACTAGACTAGAAATGGCCTAAATGCGGCGCAGGATGACCGTCTAACGATTACACTGAACAAATGCTACAACAAAACCAATTTGGAATGCTTAAGACTCTAATACACAAAGATATAGGTGGTTAGGTTAGGTTAGGTTAGGTTACAAAATCAGCACGAAAAAACGAAGACATGAAAATTTTTACAAATGGAATAAAATTACGTAATTGGCGAAACTAAAAATAACTGATTACAACTAGACTAGAAATGGCCTAAATGCGGCGCAGGATGACTGTCTAACGATTACGCTGAACAAATGCTAAACAAAACCAATTTGAATGCTTAAGACTTAATACACAAAAGATAGGTGGTTAGGTTAGGTTACAAAATCGGCACGAAAAACGAAGACATGAAAATTTTACAAGTGAATAAAATTACGCAATTATGAAAACTAACAATAACTGATTACAATCCAGACTAGAAATGGCCTTAAATGCGGCGCAGGATGACTGTTCAACGATTACACTGAACAAATGCTAAACAAAACCAATTTGGAATGCTTAAGACTTAATACACAAAAGATAGGTGGTTAGGTTAGGTTAGGTTAGGTTAGGTTAGGCTACAAAATCAGCACGAAAAACGAAGACATGAAAATTTTACAAGTGGAATAAAATTACGTAATTATGAAACTAAAAATAACTGATTACAACTAGACTAGAAATGGCCTAAATGCGGCGCAGGATGACTGTCTAACGATTACACTGAACAAATGCTACAACAAAACCAATTTGGAATGCTTAAGACTCTAATACAATAAAGATATAGGTGGTTAGGTTAGGTTAGGTTAGGTTACAAAATCAGCACGAAAACGAAGACATGAAAATTTTTACAAATGGAATAAAATTACGTAATTATGAAACTAAAAATAACTGATTACAATCCAGACTAGAAATGGCCTAAATGCGGCGCAGGATGACTGTCTAACGATTACACTGAACAAATGCTACAACAAAACCAATTTGAATGCTTAAGACTCTAATACACAAAGATATAGGTGGTTAGGTTAGGTTAAGTTAGGTTAGGTTAGGTTAGGTTACAAAATCAGCACGAAAACGAAGACATGAAAATTTTACAAGTGGAATAAAATTACGTAATTATGAAACTAAAAATAACTGATTACAACTAGACTAGAAATGGCCTAAATGCGGCGCAGGATGACTGTCTAACGATTACACTGAACAAATGCTACAACAAAACCAATTTGGAATGCGTAAGACTCTAATACACAAAGATATAGGTGGTTAGGTTAGGTTAGGTTAGGTTAGTTAGGTTAGGTTACAAAATCAGCACGAAAACGAAGACATGAAAATTTTACAAGTGGAATAAAATTACGTAATTATGAAACTAAAAATAACTGATTACAACTAGATTCAGAAATGGCCTAAATGCGGCGCAGGATGACTGTCTAACGATTACACTGGAACAAATGCTACAACAAAACCAATTTGGAATGCTTAAGACTCTAATACACAAAGATATAGGTGGTTAGGTTAGGTTAGGCTAGGTTAGGTTAGTTAGGTTAGGTTACAAAATCAGCACGAAAACGAAGATACGAAAATTTTTACAAATGGAATAAAATTACGTAATTATGAAACTAAAAATAACTGATTACAATCCAGATTCAGAAATGGCCTAAATGCGGCGCAGGATGACTGTCTAACGATTAAACTGAACAAATGCTACAACAAAAACCAATTTGGAATGCTTAAGACTCTAATACACAAAGATATAGGTGGTTAGGTTAGGTTAGGTTAGGTTAGGTTAGGTTAGGTTACAAAATCAGCACGAAAACGAAGACATGTAATTTTTTACGTAATTATGAAACTAAAAATAACTGATTACAACTAGACTAGAAATGGCCTAAATGCGGCGCAGGATGACTGTCTAACGATTACACTGAACAAATGCCACAACAAAAAACCAATTTGGAATGCTTAAGACTCTAATACACAAAGATATAGGTGGTTAGGGTTAGGTTAGGTTAGGTAAGGTTAGGTTAGGTTATGTTAGGTTAGGTTACAAAATCAGCACGAAAAACGAAGACATGAAAATTTTACAAGTGAATAAAATTACGCAATTATGAAAACTAACAATAACTGATTACAACCAGACTAGAAATGGCCTTAAATGCGGCGCAGATGACTGTCTAACGATTAATTGAACAAATGCTAAACAAAACCAATTTGAATGCTTAAGACTTAATACACAAAGATATAGGTGGTTAGGTTAGTTAGGTTAGGTTAGGTTAGGTTACAAAATCAGCACGAAAAACGAAGACATGAAAATTTTACAAGGGAATAAAATTACGCAATTATGAAACTAAAAATAACTGATTACAATCCAGACTAGAAATGGCCTAAATGCGGCGCAGCAGGATGACTGTCTAACGATTACACTGAACAAATGCTACAACAAAACCAATTTGGAATGCTTAAGACTCTAATACACAAAGATATAGGTGGTTAGGTTAGGTTAGGTTAAGTTAGGTTAGGTTAGGTTAGGCTACAAAATCAGCACGAAAAACGAAGACATGAAAATTTTACAAGTGGAATAAAATTACGTAATTATGAAACTAAAAATAACTGATTACAATCCAGACTAGAAATGGCCTTAAATGCGGCGCAGCAGGATGACTGTCTAACGATTACACTGGAACAAATGCTACAACAAAACCAATTTGGAATGCTTAAGACTCTAATACACAAAGATATAGGTGGTTAGGGTTAGGTTAGGGTAGGTTAAGTTAGGTTAGGTTAGGTTACAAAATCAGCACGAAAAACGAAGACATGAAAATTTTACAAGTGGAATAAAATTACGTAATTATGAAACTAAAAATAACTGATTACAACTAGACTAGAAATGGCCTAAATGCGGCGCAGGATGACTGTCTAACGATTACACTGAACAAATGCTACAACAAAACCAATTTGAATGCTTAAGACTCCTAATACACAAAGATATAGGTATTAGGTTAGGTTAGGTTAGGTTATTAGGTTAGGTTACAAAATCAGCACGAAAAACGAAGACATGAAAATTTTACAAGTGGAATAAAATTACGTAATTATGAAACTAAAAATAACTGATTACAACTAGATTCAGAAATGGCCTAAATGCGGCGCAGGATGACTGTCTAACGATTACACTGAACAAATGCTACAACAAAACCAATTTGAATGCTTAAGACTCTAATACACAAAGATATAGGTGGTTAGGTTAGGTTAGGTTAAGTTAGGTTAGGTTAGGTTATTAGGTTAGGTTAGGTTAGTTAGGTTAGGTTACAAAATCAGCACGAAAAACGAAGACATGAAAATTTTTACAAATGGAATAAAATTACGTAATTATGAAACTAAAAATAACTGATTACAATCCAGACTAGAAATGGCCTTAAATGCGGCGCAGGATGACTGGTTCAACGATTACACTGAACAAATGCTAAACAAAACCAATTTGAATGCTTAAGACTCTAATACAAAGATATAGGTATTAGGTTAGGTTACAAAATCAGCACGAAAAACGAAGACATGAAAATTTTACAAGGAATAAAATTACGTAATTATGAAACTAAAAATAACTGATTACAACTAGATTCAGAAATGGCCTAAATGCGGCGCAGATGACTGTCTAACGATTAAACTGAACAAATGCTAAACAAAACCAATTTGGAATGCGTAAGACTCTAATACAAAGATATAGGTATTAGGTTAGGTTACAAAATCGGCACGAAAAACGAAGACATGAAAATTTTACAAGGAATAAAATTACGTAATTATGAAACCAAAAATAACTGATTACAACTAGATTCAGAAATGGCCTAAATGCGGCGCAGGATGACTGTCTAACGATTACACTGAACAAATGCTACAACAAAACCAATTTGGAATGCTTAAGACTCTAATACAATAAAGATATAGGTGGTTAGGTTAGGTTAAGTTAGGTTAGGTTAGGTTAGGTTAGGCTACAAAATCAGCACGAAAAACGAAGACATGAAAATTTTTACAAATGGAATAAAATTACGTAATTATGAAACTAAAAATAACTGATTACAACTAGATTCAGAAATGGCCTAAATGCGGCGCAGATGACTGTCTAACGATTAATTGAACAAATGCTACAACAAAACCATTTTGGAATGCTTAAGACTCTAATACAAAGATATAGGTGGTTAGGCTAGGTTAGGTTACAAAATCAGCACGAAAAACGAAGACATGAAAATTTTACAAGTGAATAAAATTACGCAATTATGAAACTAAAAATAACTGATTACAACCAGACTAGAAATGGCCTTAAATGCGGCGCAGGATGACCGTCTAACGATTACACTGAACAAATGCTAAACAAAACCAATTTGAATGCTTAAGACTCTAATACACAAAGGTATAGGTGGTTAGGTTAGGTTATTAGGTTAGGTTACAAAATCAGCACGAAAAACGAAGACATGAAAATTTTACAAGTGGAATAAAATTACGTAATTGGCGAAACTAAAAATAACTGATTACAATCCAGACTAGAAATGGCCTAAATGCGGCGCAGCAGGATGACTGTCTAACGATTACACTGGAACAAATGCTACAACAAAACCAATTTGAATGCTTAAGACTCCTAATACACAAAGATATAGGTGGTTAGGTTAGGTTAGGTTAGGTTAGGTTAGGTTACAAAATCAGCAATGAAAAACGAAGACATGAAAATTTTACAAGTGGAATAAAATTACGTAATTATGAAACTAAAAATAACTGATTACAACTAGATTCAGAAATGGCCTAAATGCGGCGCAGATGACTGTCTAACGATTACACTGAACAAATGCTACAACAAAACCAATTTGAATGCTTAAGACTTAATACACAAAGATATAGGTATTAGGTTAGGTTACAAAATCAGCACGAAAAACGAAGACATGAAAATTTTACAAGTGGAATAAAATTACGTAATTATGAAACTAAAAATAACTGGATTACAACTAGACTAGAAATGGCCTAAATGCGGCGCAGATGACTGTCTAACGATTAAACTGAACAAATGCTAAACAAAACCAATTTGAATGCTTAAGACTCTAATACAAAGATATAGGTGGTTAGGTTAGTTACAAAATCAGCACGAAAAACGAAGACATGAAAATTTTACAAGTGAATAAAATTACGCAATTATGAAACTAAAAATAACTGATTACAATCCAGACTAGAAATGGCCTAAATGCGGCGCAGGATGACTGTCTAACGATTACACTGAACAAATGCTACAACAAAACCAATTTGGAATGCTTAAGACTCTAATACAAAGATATAGGTATTAGGTTAGGTTAGGTTAGGTTAGGTTAGGTTAGGTTAGGTTACAAAATCAGCACGAAAAACGAAGACATGAAAATTTTACAAGTGGAATAAAATTACGCAATTATGAAACTAAAAATAACTGATTACAACTAGATTCAGAAATGGCCTAAATGCGGCGCAGGATGACTGTCTAACGATTACGCTGAACAAATGCTACAACAAAACCAATTTGGAATGCTTAAGACTCTAATACACAAAGATATAGGTGGTTAGGTTAGGTTAGTTAGGTTAGGTTAAGTTAGGTTAGGTTAGGTTATTAGGTTAGGTTAGGTTACAAAATCAGCACGAAAAACGAAGACATGAAAATTTTACAAGTGGAATAAAATTACGTAATTATGAAAACTAACAATAACTGATTACAATCCAGATTCAGAAATGGCCTAAATGCGGCGCAGGATGACTGTCTAACGATTACACTGAACAAATGCTACAACAAAACCAATTTGGAATGCTTAAGACTCTAATACACAAAGATATAGGTGGTTAGGTTAGGTAAGGTTAGGTTAGGTTAGGTTAAGTTAGGTTAGGTTACAAAATCAGCACGAAAAAACGAAGACATGAAAATTTTACAAGGGAATAAAATTACGTAATTGGCGAAACTAAAAATAACTGATTACAACTAGATTCAGAAATGGCCTAAATGCGGCGCAGGATGACTGTCTAACGATTAAACTGAACAAATGCTAAACAAAACCAATTTGAATGCTTAAGACTTAATACACAAAGATATAGGTATTAGGTTAGGTTAGGCTACAAAATCAGCACGAAAAACGAAGACATGAAAATTTTACAAGGAATAAAATTACGCAATTATGAAACTAAAAATAACTGATTACAACTAGATCTAGAAATGGCCTTAAATGCGGCGCAGGATGACTGGTCTAACGATTACACTGGAACAAATGCTACAACAAAACCATTTTGGAATGCTTAAGACTTAATACACAAAGATATAGGTATTAGGTTAGGTTACAAAATCAGCACGAAAAACGAAGACATGAAAATTTTACAAGGAATAAAATTACGTAATTGGCGAAACTAAAAATAACTGATTACAACTAGATTCAGAAATGGCCTAAATGCGGCGCAGATGACTGTCTAACGATTAAACTGAACAAATGCTACAACAAAACCAATTTGAATGCTTAAGACTCCTAATACACAAAGATATAGGTGGTTAGGCTAGGTTAGGTTACAAAATCAGCACGAAAAACGAAGACATGAAAATTTTACAAGTGAATAAAATTACGCAATTGGCGAAACTAAAAATAACTGATTACAACTAGATTCAGAAATGGCCTAAATGCGGCGCAGGATGACTGTCTAACGATTACACTGAACAAATGCTACAACAAAACCAATTTGGAATGCTTAAGACTCTAATACACAAAGGTATAGGTGGTTAGGCTAGGTTAGGTTAGGTTAGGTTAGGTTATTAGGTTAGGTTACAAAATCAGCACGAAAAACGAAGACATGAAAATTTTACAAGTGAATAAAATTACGCAATTATGAAACTAAAAATAACTGATTACAACTAGATCAGAAATGGCCTAAATGCGGCGCAGGATGACTGTTCAACGATTACACTGAACATATGCTACAACAAAACCATTTTGGAATGCTTAAGACCTAATACACAAAGGTATAGGTGGTTAGGTTAGTTAGGTTACAAAATCAGCACGAAAAACGAAGACATGAAAATTTTACAAGTGAATAAAATTACGCAATTATGAAAACTAACAATAACTGATTACAATCCAGACTAGAAATGGCCTTAAATGCGGCGCAGGATGACCGTCTAACGATTACACTGAACATATGCTACAACAAAACCAATTTGGAATGCTTAAGACCTAATACACAAAGGTATAGGTGGTTAGGTTAGTTAGGTTAGGTTAGTTAGGTTAGGTTAGGTTAGGTTACAAAATCAGCACGAAAAACGAAGACATGAAAATTTTACAAGTGAATAAAATTACGTAATTATGAAACCAAAAATAACTGATTACAACTAGACTAGAAATGGCCTAAATGCGGCGCAGGATGACTGTCTAACGATTACACTGAACAAATGCTACAACAAAACCAATTTGGAATGCTTAAGACTCAATACACAAAGATATAGGTGGTTAGGCTAGGTTAGGTTAGGTTAGGTTAGGTTAGGTTAGTTAGGTTAGGTTACAAAATCAGCACGAAAAAACGAAGACATGAAAATTTTACAAGTGAATAAAATTACGTAATTATGAAACCAAAAATAACTGATTACAACTAGATTCAGAAATGGCCTAAATGCGGCGCAGGATGACTGGTTCAACGATTACACTGAACAAATGCTACAACAAAACCAATTTGGAATGCTTAAGACTCTAATACAAAGATATAGGTATTAGGTTAGGTTAGGCTAGGTTAGGTTAGGTTAGTTAGGTTAGGTTAGGCTAGGTTAGGTTACAAAATCAGCACGAAAAACGAAGACATGAAAATTTTACAAGTGAATAAAATTACGTAATTATGAAAACTAACAATAACTGATTACAACTAGACTAGAAATGGCCTAAATGCGGCGGCAGGATGACTGTCTAACGATTACACTGAACATATGCTACAACAAAAACAATTTGGAATGCTTAAGACTCTAATACACAAAGATATAGGTATTAGGTTAGGTTAGGTTAGGTTACAAAATCAGCACGAAAAACGAAGACATGAAAATTTTTACAAATGGAATAAAATTACGTAATTATGAAACTAAAAATAACTGGATTACAACTAGACTAGAAATGGCCTAAATGCGGCGCAGGATGACTGGTTCAACGATTACACTGAACAAATGCTACAACAAAACCAATTTGAATGCTTAAGACTCTAATACACAAAGGTATAGGTGGTTAGGTTAGGTTAGGTTAGGTTAGGTTAGGTTAGGTTAGGTTAGGTTAGGTTACAAAATCAGCACGAAAAACGAAGACATGAAAATTTTACAAGTGGAATAAAATTACGTAATTATGAAAACTAACAATAACTGATTACAACTAGATTCAGAAATGGCCTAAATGCGGCGCAGGATGACTGTCTAACGATTACACTGGAACAAATGCTACAACAAAACCAATTTGAATGCTTAAGACTCTAATACACAAAGATATAGGTATTAGGTTAGGTTATTAGGTTAGGTTAGGTTAGGTTAGGTTAGGTTAGGTTAGGTTAGGCTAGGTTAGGTTAGGCTACAAAATCAGCACGAAAAACGAAGACATGAAAATTTTACAAGTGGAATAAAATTACGTAATTGGCGAAACTAAAAATAACTGATTACAACTAGATTCAGAAATGGCCTAAATGCGGCGCAGGATGACTGGTCTAACGATTACACTGAACAAATGCTACAACAAAACCAATTTGGAATGCTTAAGACTCTAATACAATAAAGATATAGGTGGTTAGGTTAGGTTAGGTAAGGTTAGGTTAGGTTAGGTTACAAAATCAGCACGAAAAACGAAGACATGAAAATTTTACAAGTGGAATAAAATTACGTAATTATGAAACTAAAAATAACTGGATTACAACTAGATTCAGAAATGGCCTAAATGCGGCGCAGGATGACTGTCTAACGATTACACTGAACATATGCTACAACAAAACCAATTTGAATGCTTAAGACTCAATACACAAAGATATAGGTATTAGGTTAGGTTAGGTAAGGTTAGGTTAGGTAAGGTTAGGTTAGGTTAGGTTATTAGGTTAGGTTAGTTAGGTTAGGTTAGGTTAGGTTACAAAATCAGCACGAAAAACGAAGACATGAAAATTTTACAAGTGAATAAAATTACGTAATTATGAAACTAAAAATAACTGATTACAACTAGATCTAGAAATGGCCTTAAATGCGGCGCAGCAGGATGACTGTCTAACGATTACACTGGAACAAATGCTACAACAAAACCAATTTGGAATGCTTAAGACTCTAATACACAAAGATATAGGTGGTTAGGTTAGGTTAGGTTAGGTTAGGTTAGGTTACAAAATCAGCACGAAAACGAAGACATGAAAATTTTACAAGTGGAATAAAATTACGCAATTATGAAACTAAAAATAACTGATTACAATCCAGACTAGAAATGGCCTTAAATGCGGCGCAGCAGGATGACTGTCTAACGATTAAACTGAACAAATGCTACAACAAAACCAATTTGGAATGCTTAAGACCTCTAATACACAAAGATATAGGTATTAGGTTAGGTTAGGTTAGGCTAGGTTAGGTTAGGTTAGGTTAGGTTAGGTTACAAAATCAGCACGAAAACGAAGACATGAAAATTTTACAAGTGGAATAAAATTACGTAATTATGAAACTAAAAATAACTGATTACAACTAGACTAGAAATGGCCTTAAATGCGGCGCAGGATGACCGTCTAACGATTACACTGAACAAATGCTACAACAAAACCAATTTGAATGCTTAAGACCTAATACACAAAGATATAGGTGGTTAGGCTAGGTTAGGTTAGTTACAAAATCAGCACGAAAACGAAGATACGAAAATTTTACAAGTGGAATAAAATTACGCAATTATGAAACTAAAAATAACTGGATTACAACTAGATCTAGAAATGGCCTTAAATGCGGCGCAGGATGACTGTCTAACGATTAAACTGAACAAATGCTACAACAAAAACAATTTGGAATGCGTAAGACTCTAATACAAAGATATAGGTATTAGGTTAGGTTACAAAATCAGCACGAAAACGAAGATACGAAAATTTTACAAGTGAATAAAATTACGCAATTATGAAAACTAACAATAACTGATTACAACTAGATCTAGAAATGGCCTTAAATGCGGCGCAGCAGGATGACTGTCTAACGATTACACTGAACAAATGCTACAACAAAACCAATTTGAATGCTTAAGACTTAATACACAAAGATATAGGTATTAGGTTAGGTTAGGCTAGGTTAGGTTAGGTAAGGTTAGGTTAGGTAAGGTTAGGTTAGGTTAGTTAGGTTAGGTTAGTTAGGTTAGGTTACAAAATCAGCACGAAAACGAAGACATGAAAATTTTTACAAATGGAATAAAATTACGTAATTATGAAAACTAACAATAACTGATTACAACTAGACTAGAAATGGCCTAAATGCGGCGCAGGATGACCGTCTAACGATTACACTGGAACAAATGCTACAACAAAACCAATTTGGAATGCTTAAGACTCTAATACACAAAGGTATAGGTGGTTAGGTTAGGTAAGGTTAGGTTAGGTTATTAGGTTAGGTTAGTTAGGTTAGGTTAGGTTACAAAATCAGCACGAAAAACGAAGACATGAAAATTTTACAAGTGAATAAAATTACGTAATTGGCGAAACTAAAAATAACTGATTACAACTAGACTAGAAATGGCCTAAATGCGGCGCAGCAGGATGACTGTCTAACGATTACACTGAACAAATGCTACAACAAAACCAATTTGGAATGCTTAAGACTCTAATACAATAAAGATATAGGTGGTTAGGCTAGGTTAGGTTAGTTAGGTTAGGTTAAGTTAGGTTAGGTTAGGTTATTAGGTTAGGTTAGTTAGGTTAGGTTAGGTTACAAAATCAGCACGAAAAACGAAGACATGAAAATTTTACAAGTGAATAAAATTACGTAATTATGAAAACTAACAATAACTGATTACAACTAGACTAGAAATGGCCTAAATGCGGCGCAGGATGACTGTCTAACGATTACACTGAACAAATGCTACAACAAAAACCAATTTGGAATGCTTAAGACTCAATACACAAAGATATAGGTGGTTAGGTTAGGTTAGGTTAGGTTAGGCTAGGTTAGGTTAGTTAGGTTAGGTTACAAAATCAGCACGAAAAACGAAGACATGAAAATTTTACAAGTGGAATAAAATTACGCAATTATGAAAACTAACAATAACTGATTACAACTAGACTAGAAATGGCCTAAATGCGGCGCAGGATGACTGTCTAACGATTACACTGAACAAATGCTACAACAAAACCAATTTGGAATGCTTAAGACTCTAATACAATAAAGATATAGGTGGTTAGGCTAGGTTAGGTTAGGTTAGGTTAGGTTAGGTTAGGTTAGGTTAAGTTAGGTTAGGTTAGGTTAGGTTAGGTTACAAAATCAGCACGAAAAACGAAGACATGAAAATTTTACAAGTGAATAAAATTACGTAATTATGAAAACTAACAATAACTGATTACAATCCAGACTAGAAATGGCCTTAAATGCGGCGCAGCAGGATGACTGTCTAACGATTACACTGAACAAATGCTACAACAAAAAACCAATTTGGAATGCTTAAGACTCTAATACACAAAGGTATAGGTGGTTAGGGTTAGGTTAGGTTAGGTTAGGTTAGGTTAAGTTAGGTTAGGTTACAAAATCAGCACGAAAAACGAAGACATGAAAATTTTACAAGTGGAATAAAATTACGTAATTATGAAAACTAACAATAACTGATTACAACCAGACTAGAAATGGCCTAAATGCGGCGCAGGATGACTGTCTAACGATTACACTGAACAAATGCTACAACAAAAACCAATTTGGAATGCTTAAGACTCTAATACACAAAAGATAGGTGGTTAGGTTAGGTTAGGTTAGGTTAGGCTACAAAATCAGCACGAAAAACGAAGACATGAAAATTTTACAAGTGAATAAAATTACGTAATTATGAAACTAAAAATAACTGATTACAACTAGACTAGAAATGGCCTAAATGCGGCGCAGGATGACTGTTCAACGATTACACTGAACAAATGCTACAACAAAACCAATTTGAATGCTTAAGACTTAATACACAAAAGATAGGTGGTTAGGTTAGGTTACAAAATCAGCACGAAAACGAAGACATGAAAATTTTACAAGTGAATAAAATTACGCAATTATGAAAACTAACAATAACTGATTACAACCAGACTAGAAATGGCCTTAAATGCGGCGCAGGATGACTGTTCAACGATTACACTGAACAAATGCTAAACAAAACCAATTTGGAATGCTTAAGACTTAATACACAAAAGATAGGTGGTTAGGTTAGGTAAGGTTAGGTTAGGTTACAAAATCAGCACGAAAACGAAGACATGAAAATTTTACAAGGAATAAAATTACGTAATTATGAAACTAAAAATAACTGATTACAACTAGACTAGAAATGGCCTAAATGCGGCGCAGGATGACTGTCTAACGATTAAACTGAACAAATGCTACAACAAAACCAATTTGAATGCTTAAGACTTAATACACAAAAGATAGGTGGTTAGGTTAGGTTAGGCTAGGTTAGGTTACAAAATCGGCACGAAAACGAAGACATGAAAATTTTACAAGTGGAATAAAATTACGTAATTATGAAACTAAAAATAACTGATTACAACTAGATCTAGAAATGGCCTAAATGCGGCGCAGGATGACTGGTCTAACGATTACACTGAACAAATGCTACAACAAAAACCAATTTGAATGCTTAAGACTCTAATACAAAGATATAGGTATTAGGTTAGGTTACAAAATCAGCACGAAAACGAAGACATGAAAATTTTACAAGTGAATAAAATTACGTAATTATGAAACTAAAAATAACTGGATTACAACTAGATTCAGAAATGGCCTAAATGCGGCGCAGGATGACTGTCTAACGATTACACTGGAACAAATGCTACAACAAAACCAATTTGGAATGCTTAAGACTCTAATACACAAAGATATAGGTGGTTAGGTTAGGCTAGGTTAGGTTAGGTTAGGTTAGGTTAGGCTAGGTTAGGTTACAAAATCAGCACGAAAACGAAGACATGAAAATTTTACAAGTGAATAAAATTACGTAATTGGCGAAACTAAAAATAACTGATTACAACTAGATCAGAAATGGCCTAAATGCGGCGCAGCAGGATGACTGTTCAACGATTACACTGAACAAATGCCACAACAAAACCAATTTGAATGCTTAAGACTCTAATACAAAGATATAGGTGGTTAGGTTAGGTTACAAAATCGGCACGAAAACGAAGACATGAAAATTTTACAAGGAATAAAATTACGTAATTATGAAACTAAAAAATAACTGATTACAACTAGATCTAGAAATGGCCTTAAATGCGGCGCAGGATGACTGGTCTAACGATTACACTGAACAAATGCTACAACAAAAACCAATTTGAATGCTTAAGACTCTAATACAAAGATATAGGTATTAGGTTAGGTTACAAAATCAGCACGAAAACGAAGACATGAAAATTTTACAAGGAATAAAATTACGTAATTATGAAACCAAAAATAACTGATTACAACTAGACTAGAAATGGCCTAAATGCGGCGCAGCAGGATGACTGTCTAACGATTAAACTGAACAAATGCCACAACAAAACCAATTTGAATGCTTAAGACTTAATACACAAAGATATAGGTATTAGGTTAGGTTACAAAATCGGCACGAAAAACGAAGACATGAAAATTTTACAAGTGAATAAAATTACGTAATTGGCGAAACTAAAAATAACTGATTACAATCCAGACTAGAAATGGCCTTAAATGCGGCGCAGATGACTGTCTAACGATTACACTGAACAAATGCTACAACAAAACCATTTTGGAATGCTTAAGACTCTAATACAAAGATATAGGTGGTTAGGTTAGTTAGGTTAGGTTAGGTTATTAGGTTAGGTTACAAAATCAGCACGAAAAACGAAGACATGAAAATTTTACAAGTGGAATAAAATTACGTAATTATGAAACTAAAAATAACTGATTACAACTAGACTAGAAATGGCCTAAATGCGGCGCAGCAGGATGACTGTCTAACGATTAATTGAACAAATGCTACAACAAAACCAATTTGGAATGCTTAAGACCTAATACACAAAGATATAGGTGGTTAGGTTAGTTAGGTTAGGTTAGGTTAGGTTAGGTTAGGTTAGGCTACAAAATCAGCACGAAAAACGAAGACATGAAAATTTTACAAGTGGAATAAAATTACGTAATTATGAAACTAAAAATAACTGATTACAACTAGATCTAGAAATGGCCTAAATGCGGCGCAGGATGACCGTCTAACGATTACACTGAACAAATGCTACAACAAAAACAATTTGGAATGCTTAAGACTCTAATACATAAAGATATAGGTGGTTAGGTTAGTTACAAAATCAGCACGAAAAACGAAGACATGAAAATTTTACAAGTGGAATAAAATTACGCAATTATGAAACTAAAAATAACTGATTACAACTAGATCTAGAAATGGCCTAAATGCGGCGCAGGATGACTGGTTCAACGATTACACTGAACATATGCTACAACAAAACCAATTTGGAATGCTTAAGACTTAATACACAAAGATATAGGTGGTTAGGCTAGGTTACAAAATCAGCACGAAAAACGAAGACATGAAAATTTTACAAGTGGAATAAAATTACGTAATTGGCGAAACTAAAAATAACTGATTACAACTAGACTAGAAATGGCCTAAATGCGGCGCAGGATGACTGTCTAACGATTACACTGAACAAATGCTACAACAAAACCAATTTGGAATGCTTAAGACTCTAATACAATAAAGATATAGGTGGTTAGGTTAGGTTAGGTTAGGTTAGGTTAGGTTAGGTTACAAAATCAGCACGAAAAACGAAGACATGAAAATTTTACAAGTGGAATAAAATTACGTAATTATGAAACTAAAAATAACTGATTACAACTAGATTCAGAAATGGCCTAAATGCGGCGCAGGATGACTGTCTAACGATTAATTGAACAAATGCTAAACAAAACCAATTTGAATGCTTAAGACTCTAATACAAAGATATAGGTGGTTAGGCTAGGTTACAAAATCAGCACGAAAAACGAAGACATGAAAATTTTACAAGGAATAAAATTACGCAATTATGAAAACTAACAATAACTGATTACAACTAGATCTAGAAATGGCCTTAAATGCGGCGCAGGATGACTGTCTAACGATTAATTGAACAAATGCTACAACAAAACCAATTTGGAATGCGTAAGACTCTAATACATAAAGATATAGGTGGTTAGGTTAGGTTACAAAATCAGCACGAAAAACGAAGACATGAAAATTTTACAAGGAATAAAATTACGTAATTATGAAACTAAAAATAACTGATTACAATCCAGATTCAGAAATGGCCTAAATGCGGCGCAGGATGACCGTCTAACGATTACACTGGAACAAATGCTACAACAAAACCAATTTGAATGCTTAAGACCTAATACACAAAGATATAGGTATTAGGTTAGGTTAGGCTAGGTTAGGTTAGGCTAGGTTAGGTTAGTTAGGTTAGGTTAGGTTAGGTTAGGTTAGGTTAGGTTACAAAATCAGCACGAAAAACGAAGACATGAAAATTTTACAAGTGGAATAAAATTACGTAATTATGAAACTAAAAATAACTGATTACAATCCAGACTAGAAATGGCCTTAAATGCGGCGCAGGATGACTGTCTAACGATTACACTGAACAAATGCTAAACAAAACCAATTTGGAATGCGTAAGACTCTAATACAAAGATATAGGTGGTTAGGTTAGGTTAGGTTGGGATACAAAATCAGCACGAAAAACGAAGACATGAAAATTTTACAAGTGGAATAAAATTACGTAATTATGAAACTAAAAATAACTGATTACAACTAGACTAGAAATGGCCTAAATGCGGCGCAGGATGACTGTCTAACGATTACACTGAACAAATGCTACAACAAAACCAATTTGGAATGCTTAAGACTCTAATACAAAGATATAGGTGGTTAGGGTTAGGTTAGGTTAGGTTACAAAATCAGCACGAAAAACGAAGACATGAAAATTTTTACAAATGGAATAAAATTACGTAATTATGAAATTAAAAATAACTGATTACAACTAGATCTAGAAATGGCCTAAATGCGGCGCAGGATGACTGTCTAACGATTACACTGGAACAAATGCTACAACAAAACCAATTTGAATGCTTAAGACTCTAATACAAAGATATAGGTATTAGGTTAGGTTACAAAATCAGCACGAAAAACGAAGACATGAAAATTTTACAAGTGGAATAAAATTACGTAATTATGAAACTAAAAATAACTGGATTACAACTAGATCAGAAATGGCCTAAATGCGGCGCAGGATGACTGTCTAACGATTAAACTGAACAAATGCTAAACAAAACCAATTTGGAATGCGTAAGACTCTAATACAAAGATATAGGTGGTTAGGCTAGGTTACAAAATCAGCACGAAAAACGAAGACATGAAAATTTTACAAGGAATAAAATTACGTAATTATGAAACTAAAAATAACTGATTACAATCCAGACTAGAAATGGCCTAAATGCGGCGCAGGATGACTGTCTAACGATTACACTGAACAAATGCCACAACAAAACCAATTTGGAATGCTTAAGACTCTAATACAAAGATATAGGTATTAGGTTAGGTTAGGTTAGGTTAGTTAGGTTAGGTTACAAAATCAGCATCGAAAACGAAGACATGAAAATTTTACAAGTGGAATAAAATTACGTAATTATGAAACTAAAAATAACTGATTACAACCAGACTAGAAATGGCCTAAATGCGGCGCAGGATGACCGTCTAACGATTACACTGAACAAATGCCAACAAAACCAATTTGGAATGCTTAAGACTCTAATACACAAAGATATAGGTGGTTAGGTTAGGTTAGGGTTAGGTTAGGTTAGGTTAGGTTAGGTTAGGCTACAAAATCAGCACGAAAAACGAAGACATGAAAATTTTACAAGTGGAATAAAATTACGCAATTATGAAACTAAAAATAACTGATTACAATCCAGACTAGAAATGGCCTAAATGCGGCGCAGGATGACCGTCTAACGATTACACTGAACAAATGCTACAACAAAACCAATTTGAATGCTTAAGACCTAATACACAAAGATATAGGTATTAGGTTAGGTTAGGCTACAAAATCAGCACGAAAAACGAAGACATGAAAATTTTACAAGTGGAATAAAATTACGCAATTATGAAACTAAAAATAACTGGATTACAACTAGATCTAGAAATGGCCTTAAATGCGGCGCAGGATGACTGGTTCAACGATTACACTGAACAAATGCTACAACAAAAACCAATTTGAATGCTTAAGACTCTAATACAAAGATATAGGTATTAGGTTAGGTTACAAAATCAGCACGAAAAACGAAGACATGAAAATTTTACAAGGAATAAAATTACGTAATTATGAAACCAAAAATAACTGATTACAACTAGACTAGAAATGGCCTTAAATGCGGCGCAGCAGGATGACTGTCTAACGATTACACTGAACAAATGCTACAACAAAACCAATTTGGAATGCTTAAGACTTAATACACAAAGATATAGGTGGTTAGGTTAGTTAGGTTAGGTTAGGTTAGGTTAAGTTAGGTTAGGTTAGGTTAGGCTAGGTTAGGTTAGGCTACAAAATCAGCACGAAAAACGAAGACATGAAAATTTTACAAGTGGAATAAAATTACGTAATTATGAAACTAAAAATAACTGATTACAACTAGATTCAGAAATGGCCTAAATGCGGCGCAGGATGACTGTCTAACGATTACACTGGAACAAATGCTACAACAAAACCAATTTGGAATGCGTAAGACTCTAATACAATAAAGATATAGGTGGTTAGGTTAGTTAGGTTAGGTTAGGCTAGGTTAGGTTAGGCTACAAAATCAGCAATGAAAAACGAAGACATGAAAATTTTACAAGTGGAATAAAATTACGTAATTATGAAACTAAAAATAACTGGATTACAACTAGATTCAGAAATGGCCTAAATGCGGCGCAGGATGACTGGTCTAACGATTACACTGGAACAAATGCTACAACAAAACCAATTTGAATGCTTAAGACTTAATACACAAAGATATAGGTGGTTAGGTTAGGTTACAAAATCAGCACGAAAAACGAAGACATGAAAATTTTACAAGGAATAAAATTACGCAATTATGAAACTAAAAATAACTGATTACAACTAGATCTAGAAATGGCCTTAAATGCGGCGCAGGATGACTGGTCTAACGATTACACTGGAACAAATGCTACAACAAAACCAATTTGAATGCTTAAGACTCTAATACAAAGATATAGGTATTAGGTTAGGTTACAAAATCGGCACGAAAAACGAAGATACGAAAATTTTACAAGTGGAATAAAATTACGCAATTATGAAACTAAAAATAACTGATTACAACTAGACTAGAAATGGCCTAAATGCGGCGCAGGATGACTGTCTAACGATTAAACTGAACAAATGCTACAACAAAACCATTTTGGAATGCTTAAGACTCTAATACACAAAGATATAGGTGGTTAGGTTAGGTTAGGTTAGGTTACAAAATCAGCAATGAAAAACGAAGACATGAAAATTTTACAAGTGGAATAAAATTACGTAATTGGCGAAACTAAAAATAACTGATTACAATCCAGACTAGAAATGGCCTAAATGCGGCGCAGGATGACTGTCTAACGATTACACTGAACAAATGCTACAACAAAACCAATTTGGAATGCGTAAGACTCTAATACACAAAGATATAGGTGGTTAGGGTTAGGTTAGGTTAGGTTAGGTTAGGTTACAAAATCAGCACGAAAAACGAAGACATGAAAATTTTAACAAGTGGAATAAAATTACGTAATTATGAAACTAAAAATAACTGATTACAACTAGACTAGAAATGGCCTTAAATGCGGCGCAGGATGACTGGTCTAACGATTACACTGAACAAATGCTACAACAAAACCAATTTGGAATGCTTAAGACTCTAATACACAAAGATATAGGTGGTTAGGTTAGTTAGGTTAGGTTAGTTACAAAATCAGCACGAAAAACGAAGACATGAAAATTTTACAAGTGGAATAAAATTACGTAATTATGAAACCAAAAATAACTGATTACAACTAGACTAGAAATGGCCTAAATGCGGCGCAGCAGGATGACTGTCTAACGATTACACTGAACAAATGCTACAACAAAACCAATTTGGAATGCTTAAGACTCTAATACACAAAGATATAGGTGGTTAGGGTTAGGTTAGGTTAAGTTAGGTTAGGTTACAAAATCAGCACGAAAAACGAAGACATGAAAATTTTACAAGTGGAATAAAATTACGTAATTGGCGAAACTAAAAATAACTGATTACAACTAGATCTAGAAATGGCCTTAAATGCGGCGCAGGATGACTGGTCTAACGATTACACTGAACAAATGCTACAACAAAACCATTTTGGAATGCTTAAGACTTAATACACAAAGATATAGGTGGTTAGGTTAGGTTAGGCTACAAAATCAGCACGAAAAACGAAGACATGAAAATTTTACAAGGAATAAAATTACGTAATTATGAAAACTAACAATAACTGATTACAACTAGATCTAGAAATGGCCTTAAATGCGGCGCAGGATGACTGGTCTAACGATTACACTGGAACAAATGCTACAACAAAAACCAATTTGAATGCTTAAGACTCTAATACATAAAGATATAGGTGGTTAGGTTAGGTTACAAAATCAGCACGAAAAACGAAGATACGAAAATTTTACAAGTGAATAAAATTACGCAATTATGAAACTAAAAATAACTGATTACAATCCAGATTCAGAAATGGCCTAAATGCGGCGCAGGATGACTGTTCAACGATTACACTGAACAAATGCTACAACAAAACCAATTTGAATGCTTAAGACTCTAATACACAAAGGTATAGGTGGTTAGGTTAGGTTAGTTAGGTTAGGTTAGGTTAGGCTAGGTTAGGTTAGGTTACAAAATCAGCACGAAAAACGAAGACATGAAAATTTTACAAGTGAATAAAATTACGTAATTATGAAACCAAAAATAACTGATTACAACTAGATTCAGAAATGGCCTAAATGCGGCGCAGGATGACTGGTTCAACGATTACACTGAACAAATGCTACAACAAAACCAATTTGGAATGCTTAAGACTCTAATACACAAAGGTATAGGTGGTTAGGTTAGGTTAAGTTAGGTTAGGTTAGTTAGGTTAGGTTAGGTTAGGTTAGGTTACAAAATCAGCACGAAAAACGAAGACATGAAAATTTTTACAAATGGAATAAAATTACGTAATTATGAAAACTAACAATAACTGATTACAACTAGATTCAGAAATGGCCTAAATGCGGCGCAGGATGACTGTTCAACGATTACACTGGAACAAATGCTACAACAAAACCAATTTGAATGCTTAAGACTCTAATACAAAGATATAGGTATTAGGTTAGGTTACAAAATCAGCACGAAAAACGAAGACATGAAAATTTTACAAGGAATAAAATTACGCAATTATGAAACTAAAAATAACTGATTACAACTAGATCTAGAAATGGCCTTAAATGCGGCGCAGGATGACTGGTTCAACGATTACACTGGAACAAATGCTACAACAAAACCAATTTGGAATGCTTAAGACTTAATACACAAAGATATAGGTGGTTAGGTTAGGTTAGGCTACAAAATCAGCACGAAAAACGAAGACATGAAAATTTTACAAGTGGAATAAAATTACGTAATTATGAAAACTAACAATAACTGATTACAATCCAGACTAGAAATGGCCTAAATGCGGCGCAGGATGACTGTCTAACGATTACACTGAACAAATGCTACAACAAAACCAATTTGGAATGCTTAAGACTCTAATACACAAAGGTATAGGTGGTTAGGTTAGGTTAGGTTAGGTTAGGTTAGGTTAAGTTAGGTTAGGTTAGGCTACAAAATCAGCACGAAAAACGAAGACATGAAAATTTTACAAGTGGAATAAAATTACGTAATTATGAAAACTAACAATAACTGATTACAATCCAGACTAGAAATGGCCTAAATGCGGCGCAGGATGACTGTCTAACGATTACACTGGAACAAATGCTACAACAAAACCAATTTGAATGCTTAAGACTCTAATACAAAGATATAGGTATTAGGTTAGGTTAGGTTAAGTTAGGTTAGGTTAGGTAAGGTTAGGTTAGGCTAGGTTAGGTTACAAAATCAGCACGAAAAACGAAGATACGAAAATTTTACAAGTGGAATAAAATTACGTAATTGGCGAAACTAAAAATAACTGATTACAACTAGATTCAGAAATGGCCTAAATGCGGCGCAGGATGACTGGTTCAACGATTACACTGGAACAAATGCTACAACAAAAACCAATTTGAATGCTTAAGACTCTAATACACAAAGGTATAGGTGGTTAGGCTAGGTTACAAAATCGGCACGAAAAACGAAGACATGAAAATTTTACAAGTGAATAAAATTACGCAATTATGAAAACTAACAATAACTGATTACAATCCAGACTAGAAATGGCCTTAAATGCGGCGCAGGATGACTGTCTAACGATTACACTGAACAAATGCTACAACAAAACCAATTTGGAATGCGTAAGACTCTAATACAAAGATATAGGTGGTTAGGTTAGGTAAGGTTAGGTTAGGTTAGGTTAGGTTAGGTTACAAAATCAGCACGAAAAACGAAGATTACGAAAATTTTACAAGTGGAATAAAATTACGCAATTATGAAACCAAAAATAACTGATTACAACCAGACTAGAAATGGCCTAAATGCGGCGCAGGATGACTGTCTAACGATTACACTGGAACAAATGCTACAACAAAACCAATTTGGAATGCTTAAGACTCTAATACACAAAGATATAGGTGGTTAGGTTAGGTTAGGTAAGGTTAGGTTAGGTTAAGTTAGGTTAGGTTACAAAATCAGCACGAAAAACGAAGACATGAAAATTTTACAAGTGGAATAAAATTACGTAATTGGCGAAACTAAAAATAACTGATTACAACTAGACTAGAAATGGCCTAAATGCGGCGCAGGATGACTGTCTAACGATTACACTGAACAAATGCCACAACAAAACCAATTTGGAATGCTTAAGACTCTAATACACAAAGATATAGGTGGTTAGGCTAGGTTAGGTTAGGTTAGGTTAGGTTAGGTTAGGTTACAAAATCAGCACGAAAAACGAAGACATGAAAATTTTACAAGGAATAAAATTACGTAATTGGCGAAACTAAAAATAACTGATTACAACTAGACTAGAAATGGCCTAAATGCGGCGCAGGATGACTGTCTAACGATTACACTGAACAAATGCCACAACAAAACCAATTTGGAATGCGTAAGACTCTAATACACAAAGGTATAGGTGGTTAGGCTAGGTTAGGTTAGGTTACAAAATCGGCACGAAAAACGAAGACATGAAAATTTTACAAGGAATAAAATTACGTAATTATGAAACTAAAAATAACTGATTACAATCCAGACTAGAAATGGCCTAAATGCGGCGCAGGATGACTGGTTCAACGATTACACTGAACAAATGCTACAACAAAAACAATTTGGAATGCTTAAGACTTAATACACAAAGATATAGGTGGTTAGGTTAGTTAGGTTACAAAATCAGCACGAAAAACGAAGACATGAAAATTTTACAAGTGGAATAAAATTACGTAATTATGAAAACTAACAATAACTGATTACAACTAGACTAGAAATGGCCTAAATGCGGCGCAGGATGACCGTCTAACGATTACACTGAACAAATGCTACAACAAAAACAATTTGGAATGCTTAAGACTCTAATACAAAGATATAGGTGGTTAGGCTAGGTTACAAAATCAGCACGAAAAACGAAGATACGAAAATTTTACAAGGGAATAAAATTACGCAATTATGAAAACTAACAATAACTGATTACAACTAGATCTAGAAATGGCCTAAATGCGGCGCAGGATGACTGGTCTAACGATTACACTGAACAAATGCTACAACAAAAACCAATTTGAATGCTTAAGACTCTAATACAAAGATATAGGTATTAGGTTAGGTTACAAAATCAGCACGAAAAACGAAGACATGAAAATTTTACAAGGAATAAAATTACGTAATTGGCGAAACTAAAAATAACTGGATTACAACTAGACTAGAAATGGCCTAAATGCGGCGCAGGATGACTGTCTAACGATTACACTGAACAAATGCTACAACAAAAACAATTTGGAATGCTTAAGACTCTAATACATAAAGATATAGGTGGTTAGGTTAGGTTAGGTTAGGTTAAGTTAGGTTAGGTTAGTTACAAAATCAGCACGAAAAACGAAGACATGAAAATTTTACAAGTGGAATAAAATTACGTAATTATGAAACTAAAAATAACTGATTACAACCAGACTAGAAATGGCCTAAATGCGGCGCAGGATGACTGTTCAACGATTACACTGAACAAATGCTACAACAAAAACAATTTGGAATGCTTAAGACCTAATACACAAAGATATAGGTGGTTAGGTTAGTTAGGTTAGGTTAGGTTAGGTTAGGTTAGGCTACAAAATCAGCACGAAAAACGAAGACATGAAAATTTTACAAGGGAATAAAATTACGTAATTATGAAACTAAAAATAACTGATTACAACTAGACTAGAAATGGCCTAAATGCGGCGCAGGATGACCGTCTAACGATTACACTGGAACAAATGCTACAACAAAACCAATTTGAATGCTTAAGACTCTAATACAAAGATATAGGTATTAGGTTAGGTTAGGCTACAAAATCAGCACGAAAAACGAAGATACGAAAATTTTACAAGGAATAAAATTACGCAATTATGAAACTAAAAATAACTGATTACAACTAGATCTAGAAATGGCCTTAAATGCGGCGCAGGATGACTGTCTAACGATTAATTGAACAAATGCTACAACAAAACCAATTTGAATGCTTAAGACTCTAATACAAAGATATAGGTATTAGGTTAGGTTACAAAATCGGCACGAAAAACGAAGACATGAAAATTTTACAAGGAATAAAATTACGTAATTATGAAACTAAAAATAACTGATTACAACTAGACTAGAAATGGCCTAAATGCGGCGCAGGATGACTGTCTAACGATTACACTGAACAAATGCTACAACAAAACCAATTTGAATGCTTAAGACTCTAATACACAAAGATATAGGTGGTTAGGTTAGTTAGGTTAGGTTAGGTTAGGCTACAAAATCAGCACGAAAAACGAAGACATGAAAATTTTACAAGGAATAAAATTACGTAATTATGAAACTAAAAATAACTGATTACAACTAGATTCAGAAATGGCCTAAATGCGGCGCAGGATGACTGTCTAACGATTAATTGAACAAATGCTAAACAAAACCAATTTGAATGCTTAAGACCTAATACACAAAAGATAGGTGGTTAGGTTAGGTTACAAAATCAGCACGAAAAACGAAGACATGAAAATTTTACAAGGAATAAAATTACGCAATTATGAAACTAAAAATAACTGATTACAACTAGATCTAGAAATGGCCTTAAATGCGGCGCAGGATGACTGTCTAACGATTAATTGAACAAATGCTAAACAAAACCAATTTGAATGCTTAAGACTCTAATACAAAGATATAGGTATTAGGTTAGGTTACAAAATCAGCACGAAAAACGAAGACATGAAAATTTTTACAAATGGAATAAAATTACGCAATTATGAAAACTAACAATAACTGATTACAACTAGATCTAGAAATGGCCTAAATGCGGCGCAGGATGACTGTTCAACGATTACACTGAACAAATGCTAAACAAAACCAATTTGAATGCTTAAGACTCTAATACAAAGATATAGGTATTAGGTTAGGTTAGGCTACAAAATCAGCACGAAAAACGAAGACATGAAAATTTTACAAGTGGAATAAAATTACGTAATTATGAAACTAAAAATAACTGGATTACAACTAGATTCAGAAATGGCCTAAATGCGGCGCAGGATGACTGTCTAACGATTAATTGAACAAATGCTACAACAAAACCAATTTGGAATGCTTAAGACCTCTAATACACAAAGGTATAGGTGGTTAGGTTAGGCTACAAAATCAGCACGAAAAACGAAGACATGAAAATTTTACAAGTGAATAAAATTACGTAATTATGAAACTAAAAATAACTGATTACAACTAGACTAGAAATGGCCTAAATGCGGCGCAGGATGACTGTCTAACGATTACACTGAACAAATGCTACAACAAAACCAATTTGAATGCTTAAGACTCTAATACACAAAGATATAGGTGGTTAGGTTAGTTAGGTTAGGTTAGTTAGGTTAGGTTAGGTTACAAAATCAGCACGAAAAACGAAGACATGAAAATTTTACAAGTGGAATAAAATTACGTAATTATGAAACTAAAAATAACTGATTACAACTAGACTAGAAATGGCCTAAATGCGGCGCAGGATGACTGGTTCAACGATTACACTGAACAAATGCCACAACAAAACCAATTTGAATGCTTAAGACTCTAATACAAAGATATAGGTATTAGGTTAGGTTATTAGGTTAGGTTAGGCTAGGTTAGGTTAGGCTAGGTTAGGTTAGGCTAGGTTAGGTTAGGCTAGGTTAGGTTAGGTAAGGTTAGGTTAGGCTACAAAATCAGCACGAAAAACGAAGACATGAAAATTTTACAAGGAATAAAATTACGCAATTATGAAAACTAACAATAACTGATTACAACTAGATCTAGAAATGGCCTAAATGCGGCGCAGGATGACCGTCTAACGATTACGCTGAACAAATGCTAAACAAAACCAATTTGAATGCTTAAGACCTAATACACAAAAGATAGGTGGTTAGGTTAGGCTACAAAATCAGCACGAAAAACGAAGACATGAAAATTTTACAAGTGGAATAAAATTACGCAATTATGAAAACTAACAATAACTGATTACAACTAGATCTAGAAATGGCCTTAAATGCGGCGCAGGATGACTGGTCTAACGATTACACTGGAACAAATGCTACAACAAAACCAATTTGGAATGCTTAAGACTTAATACACAAAAGATAGGTGGTTAGGTTAGTTACAAAATCAGCACGAAAAACGAAGACATGAAAATTTTACAAGTGAATAAAATTACGTAATTGGCGAAACTAAAAATAACTGATTACAACTAGATTCAGAAATGGCCTAAATGCGGCGCAGGATGACTGTCTAACGATTAAACTGAACAAATGCTACAACAAAACCAATTTGAATGCTTAAGACTTAATACACAAAAGATAGGTGGTTAGGCTAGGTTAGGTTACAAAATCAGCATCGAAAACGAAGACATGAAAATTTTACAAGTGAATAAAATTACGCAATTATGAAAACTAACAATAACTGATTACAATCCAGACTAGAAATGGCCTTAAATGCGGCGCAGGATGACTGTCTAACGATTACACTGAACAAATGCTAAACAAAACCAATTTGAATGCTTAAGACCTAATACACAAAGGTATAGGTGGTTAGGTTAGGTTAGGTTAGGTTAGGTTAGGCTACAAAATCAGCACGAAAAACGAAGATACGAAAATTTTACAAGTGGAATAAAATTACGTAATTGGCGAAACTAAAAATAACTGGATTACAACTAGATCTAGAAATGGCCTAAATGCGGCGCAGGATGACTGGTTCAACGATTACACTGAACAAATGCTACAACAAAACCAATTTGGAATGCTTAAGACTCTAATACACAAAGATATAGGTATTAGGTTAGGTTACAAAATCAGCACGAAAAACGAAGACATGAAAATTTTACAAGTGAATAAAATTACGCAATTATGAAACTAAAAATAACTGATTACAACTAGATCTAGAAATGGCCTAAATGCGGCGCAGGATGACTGTCTAACGATTACACTGGAACAAATGCTACAACAAAACCAATTTGGAATGCTTAAGACTTAATACACAAAAGATAGGTGGTTAGGTTAGTTACAAAATCAGCACGAAAAACGAAGACATGAAAATTTTACAAGTGGAATAAAATTACGTAATTATGAAACTAAAAATAACTGATTACAACTAGACTAGAAATGGCCTAAATGCGGCGCAGGATGACTGTCTAACGATTACACTGAACAAATGCTACAACAAAAAACCAATTTGGAATGCTTAAGACTCTAATACACAAAGATATAGGTGGTTAGGTTAGGTAAGGTTAGGTTAGGTTAGGTTACAAAATCAGCACGAAAAACGAAGATACGAAAATTTTACAAGTGGAATAAAATTACGTAATTGGCGAAACTAAAAATAACTGATTACAACTAGATTCAGAAATGGCCTAAATGCGGCGCAGGATGACCGTCTAACGATTACACTGAACAAATGCTAAACAAAACCAATTTGAATGCTTAAGACTCTAATACATAAAGATATAGGTGGTTAGGTTAGGTTACAAAATCAGCACGAAAAACGAAGACATGAAAATTTTTACAAATGGAATAAAATTACGCAATTATGAAACTAAAAATAACTGATTACAACTAGACTAGAAATGGCCTAAATGCGGCGCAGGATGACTGTCTAACGATTACACTGGAACAAATGCTACAACAAAACCATTTTGGAATGCTTAAGACTCTAATACACAAAGGTATAGGTGGTTAGGTTAGGTTAGGTTAGGTTAGGTTAGGTTAGGTTACAAAATCAGCAATGAAAAACGAAGACATGAAAATTTTACAAGTGGAATAAAATTACGTAATTATGAAACTAAAAATAACTGATTACAACTAGATTCAGAAATGGCCTAAATGCGGCGCAGGATGACTGTCTAACGATTACACTGAACAAATGCTACAACAAAACCAATTTGGAATGCTTAAGACTCTAATACACAAAGATATAGGTGGTTAGGTTAGGTTAGTTAGGTTAGGTTAGGTTAGGTTACAAAATCAGCACGAAAAACGAAGACATGAAAATTTTTACAAATGGAATAAAATTACGTAATTATGAAACTAAAAATAACTGATTACAACTAGATCTAGAAATGGCCTTAAATGCGGCGCAGCAGGATGACTGTCTAACGATTACACTGAACAAATGCTACAACAAAACCAATTTGGAATGCTTAAGACCTAATACACAAAGATATAGGTATTAGGTTAGGTTAGTTAGGTTAGGTTAAGTTAGGTTAGGTTAGTTAGGTTAGGTTAGGTTAAGTTAGGTTAGGTTAGGTTACAAAATCGGCACGAAAACGAAGACATGAAAATTTTACAAGTGGAATAAAATTACGTAATTATGAAACTAAAAATAACTGATTACAACTAGACTAGAAATGGCCTAAATGCGGCGCAGGATGACTGTCTAACGATTACACTGAACAAATGCTACAACAAAACCAATTTGGAATGCTTAAGACTCTAATACACAAAAGATAGGTGGTTAGGTTAGGTTAGGTTAGGTTAGGTTAGGCTACAAAATCAGCACGAAAACGAAGACATGAAAATTTTACAAGTGGAATAAAATTACGTAATTATGAAACTAAAAATAACTGATTACAACTAGACTAGAAATGGCCTAAATGCGGCGCAGGATGACTGTCTAACGATTACACTGAACAAATGCTACAACAAAACCAATTTGGAATGCTTAAGACTCCTAATACACAAAGATATAGGTATTAGGTTAGGTTAGGTTAGGTTAGGTTAGGTTAGGCTACAAAATCAGCACGAAAACGAAGACATGAAAATTTTACAAGTGGAATAAAATTACGTAATTGGCGAAACTAAAAATAACTGGATTACAACTAGACTAGAAATGGCCTAAATGCGGCGGCAGGATGACTGTTCAACGATTACACTGAACAAATGCTACAACAAAAACCAATTTGAATGCTTAAGACCTAATACACAAAAGATAGGTGGTTAGGCTAGGTTAGGTTAGGCTAGGTTAGGTTAGGCTAGGTTAGGTTAGGCTAGGTTAGGTTAGGTTAGGTTAGGTTAGGTTAGGCTAGGTTAGGTTAGGGTTAGGGTTAGGTTAGGTTAGGTTAGGCTAGGTTAGGTTAGGTTAGGCTACAAAATCAGCACGAAAACGAAGACATGAAAATTTTACAAGGAATAAAATTACGTAATTGGCGAAACTAAAAATAACTGGATTACAACTAGACTAGAAATGGCCTTAAATGCGGCGCAGGATGACCGTCTAACGATTACACTGAACAAATGCTACAACAAAACCAATTTGGAATGCGTAAGACTCTAATACACAAAAGATAGGTGGTTAGGTTAGTTAGGTTAGGTTACAAAATCAGCACGAAAACGAAGACATGAAAATTTTACAAGTGGAATAAAATTACGTAATTGGCGAAACTAAAAATAACTGATTACAACCAGACTAGAAATGGCCTAAATGCGGCGCAGGATGACTGGTCTAACGATTACACTGGAACAAATGCTACAACAAAACCAATTTGAATGCTTAAGACCTCTAATACACAAAAGATAGGTGGTTAGGCTAGGTTAGGTTAGGCTAGGTTAGGTTAGGCTAGGTTAGGTTAGGCTAGGTTAGGTTAGGCTAGGTTAGGTTAGGCTAGGTTAGGTTAGGCTAGGTTAGGTTAGGCTAGGTTAGGTTAGGCTAGGTTAGGTTAGGTTAGGTTAGGTTAGGTTAGGCTAGGTTAGGTTAGGGTTAGGGTTAGGTTAGGTTAGGTTAGGCTAGGTTAGGTTAGGTTAGGCTAGGTTACAAAATCAGCACGAAAAACGAAGACATGAAAATTTTACAAGGGAATAAAATTACGTAATTATGAAAACTAACAATAACTGATTACAATCCAGATTCAGAAATGGCCTAAATGCGGCGCAGGATGACTGTTCAACGATTACACTGGAACAAATGCTACAACAAAACCAATTTGGAATGCGTAAGACTCTAATACAAAGATATAGGTGGTTAGGCTAGGTTAGGTTAGGTTAAGTTAGGTTAGGTTAGGTTAGGTTAGGTTAGGCTAGGTTACAAAATCGGCACGAAAAACGAAGACATGAAAATTTTACAAGTGGAATAAAATTACGTAATTATGAAACCAAAAATAACTGATTACAATCCAGATTCAGAAATGGCCTAAATGCGGCGCAGGATGACTGGTTCAACGATTACACTGAACAAATGCCACAACAAAACCAATTTGGAATGCTTAAGACCTCTAATACACAAAGATATAGGTGGTTAGGTTAGGTTAGGCTAGGTTAGGTTAGTTAGGTTAGGTTAGGCTAGGTTAGGTTAGGCTAGGTTAGGTTAGGGTTAGGTTAGGTTAGGCTAGGTTAGGTTAGGCTAGGTTAGGTTAGGTTAGGTTAGGTTAGGTTAGGTTAGGTTAGGTTAGGCTAGGTTAGGTTAGGCTAGGTTAGGTTAGGCTAGGTTAGGTTAGGGTTAGGTTAGGTTAGGGTTAGGGTTAGGTTAGGTTAGGCTAGGTTAGGTTACAAAATCGGCACGAAAAACGAAGACATGAAAATTTTACAAGTGGAATAAAATTACGCAATTATGAAACTAAAAATAACTGATTACAACCAGACTAGAAATGGCCTAAATGCGGCGCAGGATGACTGTCTAACGATTACACTGAACAAATGCTAAACAAAACCAATTTGAATGCTTAAGACTCTAATACACAAAGATATAGGTGGTTAGGCTAGGTTAGGTTACAAAATCAGCACGAAAAACGAAGATACGAAAATTTTTACAAATGGAATAAAATTACGTAATTATGAAACTAAAAATAACTGATTACAACTAGATTCAGAAATGGCCTAAATGCGGCGCAGGATGACCGTCTAACGATTACACTGAACAAATGCTACAACAAAACCAATTTGAATGCTTAAGACTCAATACACAAAGATATAGGTGGTTAGGTTAGGTTAGGTTAGGTTAGGTTAGGTTAGGTTAGGCTAGGTTAGGTTACAAAATCAGCACGAAAAACGAAGACATGAAAATTTTACAAGTGAATAAAATTACGTAATTATGAAACTAAAAATAACTGATTACAACTAGACTAGAAATGGCCTAAATGCGGCGCAGGATGACTGTCTAACGATTAAACTGAACAAATGCTAAACAAAACCAATTTGAATGCTTAAGACCTAATACACAAAGATATAGGTGGTTAGGCTAGGTTAGGTTAGGCTAGGTTAGGTTAGGGTTAGGGTTAGGTTAGGTTACAAAATCAGCATCGAAAAACGAAGACATGAAAATTTTACAAGTGGAATAAAATTACGTAATTATGAAACTAAAAATAACTGGATTACAACTAGATCTAGAAATGGCCTAAATGCGGCGCAGGATGACCGTCTAACGATTACACTGAACAAATGCTAAACAAAACCAATTTGAATGCTTAAGACTCTAATACACAAAGATATAGGTGGTTAGGCTAGGTTAGGTTAGGTTAAGTTAGGTTAGGTTAGGTTAGGTTAGGCTAGGTTAGGTTAGGGTTAGGGTTAGGTTAGGTTACAAAATCAGCACGAAAAACGAAGACATGAAAATTTTACAAGTGGAATAAAATTACGTAATTATGAAAACTAACAATAACTGATTACAACTAGACTAGAAATGGCCTAAATGCGGCGCAGGATGACTGTCTAACGATTACACTGGAACAAATGCTACAACAAAAACCAATTTGGAATGCTTAAGACTCTAATACACAAAGGTATAGGTGGTTAGGTTAGGTTAAGTTAGGTTAGGTTAAGTTAGGTTAGGTTAGGTTATTAGGTTAGGTTAAGTTAGGTTAGGTTAGGTTAGGCTACAAAATCAGCATCGAAAAACGAAGACATGAAAATTTTTACAACTGGAATAAAATTACGTAATTATGAAACTAAAAATAACTGATTACAACTAGACTAGAAATGGCCTAAATGCGGCGCAGGATGACAGTCTAACGATTACACTGAACAAATGCTACAACAAAACCAATTTGGAATGCTTAAGACTCTAATACACAAAGGTATAGGTGGTTAGGTTAGGTTAGGTTAAGTTAGGTTAGGTTATTAGGTTAGGTTATTAGGTTAGGTTATTAGGTTAGGTTATTAGGTTAGGTTATTAGGTTAGGTTATTAGGTTAGGTTATTAGGTTAGGTTAGGTTACAAAATCGGCACGAAAAACGAAGACATGAAAATTTTACAAGTGGAATAAAATTACGTAATTATGAAACTAAAAATAACTGATTACAACTAGACTAGAAATGGCCTAAATGCGGCGCAGGATGACTGTCTAACGATAACACTGAACAAATGCTACAACAAAAACCAATTTGAATGCTTAAGACTCTAATACAATAAAGATATAGGTGGTTAGGCTAGGTTAGGTTAGGCTAGGTTAGGTTAGGTTAGGTTAGTTAGGTTAGGTTAAGTTAGGTTAGGTTAGGCTAGGTTAGGTTAGGCTAGGTTAGGTTAGTTAGGTTAGGTTATTAGGTTAGGTTAGGTTATTAGGTTAGGTTACAAAATCAGCACGAAAAACGAAGACATGAAAATTTTACAAGTGGAATAAAATTACGTAATTATGAAACCAAAAATAACTGATTACAACTAGACTAGAAATGGCCTAAATGCGGCGCAGGATGACTGGTCTAACGATTACACTGAACAAATGCTACAACAAAACCAATTTGAATGCTTAAGACTCCTAATACACAAAGATATAGGTATTAGGTTAGGTTAGGCTAGGTTAGGTTAGTTACAAAATCAGCACGAAAAACGAAGACATGAAAATTTTACAAGGAATAAAATTACGTAATTATGAAAACTAACAATAACTGATTACAACTAGATTCAGAAATGGCCTAAATGCGGCGCAGGATGACTGTCTAACGATTAAACTGAACAAATGCTACAACAAAACCATTTTGGAATGCTTAAGACTCTAATACAAAGATATAGGTATTAGGTTAGGTTAGGTTAGGTTATTAGGTTAGGTTAGGCTAGGTTAGGTTAGTTACAAAATCAGCACGAAAAACGAAGACATGAAAATTTTACAAGGAATAAAATTACGCAATTATGAAACCAAAAATAACTGATTACAACTAGATTCAGAAATGGCCTAAATGCGGCGCAGGATGACTGGTTCAACGATTACACTGAACAAATGCCACAACAAAACCAATTTGGAATGCGTAAGACTCTAATACACAAAGATATAGGTATTAGGTTAGGTTAGGCTAGGTTAGGTTAGGTTATTAGGTTAGGTTAGGTTAGGCTAGGTTAGGTTAGTTAGGTTAGGTTAGGCTAGGTTAGGTTACAAAATCAGCACGAAAAACGAAGACATGAAAATTTTACAAGTGAATAAAATTACGTAATTGGCGAAACTAAAAATAACTGATTACAACCAGACTAGAAATGGCCTTAAATGCGGCGCAGGATGACTGTCTAACGATTACACTGAACAAATGCCACAACAAAACCAATTTGAATGCTTAAGACTCTAATACAAAGATATAGGTGGTTAGGTTAGGCTAGGTTAGGTTAGGCTAGGTTAGGTTAGGCTAGGTTAGGTTAGGCTAGGTTAGGTTAGGTTAGTTAGGTTAGGTTAGGCTAGGTTAGGTTAGGTTATTAGGTTAGGTTAGGTTAGGTTAGGCTAGGTTAGGTTAGGTTAGGTTAGGCTAGGTTAGGTTAGGTTACAAAATCAGCACGAAAAACGAAGACATGAAAATTTTACAAGTGGAATAAAATTACGTAATTATGAAACCAAAAATAACTGATTACAACTAGACTAGAAATGGCCTAAATGCGGCGCAGGGATGACTGTCCACTTTAAAATAAACATTTCTTCTTTATTACGTTGATATATAACAAAATTTCAATTTTCCTTAATATCTATGTACTTATCATATCTATATCTAATTTTCGTTATCGCTATAGTTAGGATATAAACTTATATTTACTACTCTTCTATTTATTATACCTTTTTTTTTTTTTTTTTTTTTTTTTTTTTTTTTTTTTTTTTTTTTTTTTTTTTTTTTTTTTTTTTTTTTTTTTTTTTTTTTTTTTTTTTTTTTTTTTTTTTTTTTTTTTTTTTTTTTTTTTTTTTTTTTTTTTTTTTTTTTTTTTTTTTTTTTTTTTTTTTTTTTTTTTTTTTTTTTTTTTTTTTTTTTTTTTTTTTTTTTTTTTTTTTTTTTTTTTTTTTTTTTTTTTTTTTTTTTTTTTTTTTTTTTTTTTTTTTTTTTTTTTTTTTTTTTTTTTTTTTTTTTTTTTTTTTTTTTTTTTTTTTTTTTTTTTTTTTTTTTTTTTTTTTTTTTTTTTTTTTTTTTTTTTTTTTTTTTTTTTTTTTTTTTTTTTTTTTTTTTTTTTTTTTTTTTTTTTTTTTTTTTTTTTTTTTTTTTTTTTTTTTTTTTTTTTTTTTTTTTTTTTTTTTTTTTTTTTTTTTTTTTTTTTTTTTTTTTTTTTTTTTTTTTTTTTTTTTTTTTTTTTTTTTTTTTTTTTTTTTTTTTTTTTTTTTTTTTTTTTTTTTTTTTTTTTTTTTTTTTTTTTTTTTTTTTTTTTTTTTTTTTTTTTTTTTTTTTTTTTTTTTTTTTTTTTTTTTTTTTTTTTTTTTTTTTTTTTTTTTTTTTTTTTTTTTTTTTTTTTTTTTTTTTTTTTTTTTTTTTTTTTTTTTTTTTTTTTTTTTTTTTTTTTTTTTTTTTTTTTTTTTTTTTTTTTTTTTTTTTTTTTTTTTTTTTTTTTTTTTTTTTTTTTTTTTTTTTTTTTTTTTTTTTTTTTTTTTTTTTTTTTTTTTTTTTTTTTTTTTTTTTTTTTTTTTTTTTTTTTTTTTTTTTTTTTTTTTTTTTTTTTTTTTTTTTTTTTTTTTTTTTTTTTTTTTTTTTTTTTTTTTTTTTTTTTTTTTTTTTTTTTTTTTTTTTTTTTTTTTTTTTTTTTTTTTTTTTTTTTTTTTTTTTTTTTTTTTTTTTTTTTTTTTTTTTTTTTTTTTTTTTTTTTTTTTTTTTTTTTTTTTTTTTTTTTTTTTTTTTTTTTTTTTTTTTTTTTTTTTTTTTTTTTTTTTTTTTTTTTTTTTTTTTTTTTTTTTTTTTTTTTTTTTTTTTTTTTTTTTTTTTTTTTTTTTTTTTTTTTTTTTTTTTTTTTTTTTTTTTTTTTTTTTTTTTTTTTTTTTTTTTTTTTTTTTTTTTTTTTTTTTTTTTTTTTTTTTTTTTTTTTTTTTTTTTTTTTTTTTTTTTTTTTTTTTTTTTTTTTTTTTTTTTTTTTTTTTTTTTTTTTTTTTTTTTTTTTTTTTTTTTTTTTTTTTTTTTTTTTTTTTTTTTTTTTTTTTTTTTTTTTTTTTTTTTTTTTTTTTTTTTTTTTTTTTTTTTTTTTTTTTTTTTTTTTTTTTTTTTTTTTTTTTTTTTTTTTTTTTTTTTTTTTTTTTTTTTTTTTTTTTTTTTTTTTTTTTTTTTTTTTTTTTTTTTTTTTTTTTTTTTTTTTTTTTTTTTTTTTTTTTTTTTTTTTTTTTTTTTTTTTTTTTTTTTTTTTTTTTTTTTTTTTTTTTTTTTTTTTTTTTTTTTTTTTTTTTTTTTTTTTTTTTTTTTTTTTTTTTTTTTTTTTTTTTTTTTTTTTTTTTTTTTTTTTTTTTTTTTTTTTTTTTTTTTTTTTTTTTTTTTTTTTTTTTTTTTTTTTTTTTTTTTTTTTTTTTTTTTTTTTTTTTTTTTTTTTTTTTTTTTTTTTTTTTTTTTTTTTTTTTTTTTTTTTTTTTTTTTTTTTTTTTTTTTTTTTTTTTTTTTTTTTTTTTTTTTTTTTTTTTTTTTTTTTTTTTTTTTTTTTTTTAGTTCCGCTTGATATACCGTGCAGTACGGTGACAATTTCAATTTGACGGCTTTGATCTCTGCTTCGCTATTCCATAAGGACAGCGCTGCCCCGACCTTGCCATCAATTTTACTGCCATCCGTATATACTCGAATCGTTTGAGTATTTTGGCAATCAGCTTGCTCTTGGTTCATCAAACTTATGAACCCCAGACTCATATGTTCCATAGTGAGGAGGCATGTATGCAACAACTTGTTCCACTTCTATCTCCAAGGCCTTCCCAGTGTACCCCCTTCTGACTTCATAGAGTGACGCTGCCTCCCCACCGAGATCAAGTGGAGTAACCTGACAGCACCAAGGCGGCATTTAAGGAAACAGTTTTGTATGCCGCTGTTAGTTTTGAGCAAAACCTCTGACATTGTTCAGCTGCTTTTGCACCCTATTTTCTTGTCGCCGGTGCCCATACACTGGAGGCGTACGTAAACACTGGCTCCACAGTCGCGGTGTATATAATGCGGATGACTTCCGCGTAGGCCCCAGCTAATTCTTGCTGCTCTAGAAAGGCTTATATATGTTGATATTTTACCACCTCCACTACATGTTTATTGAAGGTGAGTTTGCTATCGATGTGAAGTCCCAGGATCTTTACGTCATCAGACATGCCAATGTCGACCCCACCCATCGTCAGTCTTGGGAACATCATACTTCAGCTTTCGGGTGACTAACATGGCTTTAGTCTTTGATGGACCAAAATGAGCTTATTTTGATGCCCCAATCCCGAACATAGGCAAGGGCGGCATTGGCTTGATTTTCTATTTCCAGAGCAGAGTTTCCAACGAAAACGAAGACATGAAAATTTTACAAGTGGAATAAAATTACGCAATTATGAAAACTAACAATAACTGATTACAACTAGATTCAGAAATGGCCTAAATGCGGCGCAGGATGACTGGTTCAACGATTACACTGAACAAATGCTACAACAAAACCAATTTGAATGCTTAAGACCTAATACACAAAGATATAGGTGGTTAGGCTAGGTTAGGTTAGGTTACAAAATCAGCACGAAAACGAAGACATGAAAATTTTACAAGTGAATAAAATTACGCAATTATGAAAACTAACAATAACTGATTACAATCCAGATTCAGAAATGGCCTAAATGCGGCGCAGGATGACTGTCTAACGATTACACTGAACAAATGCCACAACAAAACCAATTTGGAATGCGTAAGACTCTAATACACAAAGATATAGGTGGTTAGGTTAGGCTACAAAATCAGCACGAAAACGAAGACATGAAAATTTTTACAAATGGAATAAAATTACGTAATTATGAAACCAAAAATAACTGATTACAATCCAGACTAGAAATGGCCTTAAATGCGGCGCAGGATGACTGTTCAACGATTACACTGAACAAATGCTACAACAAAACCAATTTGGAATGCGTAAGACTCTAATACAAAGATATAGGTGGTTAGGTTAGTTAGGTTACAAAATCAGCACGAAAACGAAGACATGAAAATTTTACAAGGAATAAAATTACGTAATTGGCGAAACTAAAAATAACTGGATTACAACTAGATCTAGAAATGGCCTAAATGCGGCGCAGGATGACTGTTCAACGATTACACTGAACAAATGCTACAACAAAACCAATTTGAATGCTTAAGACTCTAATACAAAGATATAGGTGGTTAGGTTAGGCTAGGTTAGGTTAGGTTAGGTTAGTTAGGTTAGGTTAGGTTACAAAATCAGCACGAAAACGAAGACATGAAAATTTTTACAAATGGAATAAAATTACGTAATTATGAAAACTAACAATAACTGATTACAATCCAGACTAGAAATGGCCTAAATGCGGCGCAGGATGACTGTTCAACGATTACACTGAACAAATGCCACAACAAAACCAATTTGAATGCTTAAGACTCTAATACAAAGATATAGGTGGTTAGGTTAGGCTACAAAATCAGCACGAAAACGAAGACATGAAAATTCTTTACAAGTGGAATAAAATTACGCAATTATGAAAACTAACAATAACTGATTACAATCCAGACTAGAAATGGCCTAAATGCGGCGCAGGATGACCGTCTAACGATTACACTGAACAAATGCCACAACAAAACCAATTTGAATGCTTAAGACTCTAATACAAAGATATAGGTGGTTAGGCTAGGTTAGGTTAGGTTATTAGGTTAGGTTAAGTTAGGTTAGGTTAGGTTAAGTTAGGTTAGGTTATTAGGTTAGGTTATTAGGTTAGGTTAAGTTAGGTTAGGTTACAAAATCAGCACGAAAACGAAGACATGAAAATTTTACAAGGAATAAAATTACGTAATTGGCGAAACTAAAAATAACTGGATTACAACTAGATTCAGAAATGGCCTAAATGCGGCGCAGGATGACTGTTCAACGATTACACTGAACAAATGCCACAACAAAACCAATTTGAATGCTTAAGACTTAATACACAAAGATATAGGTGGTTAGGTTAGGCTACAAAATCAGCACGAAAACGAAGACATGAAAATTCTTTACAAGTGGAATAAAATTACGCAATTATGAAACTAAAAATAACTGGATTACAACTAGACTAGAAATGGCCTAAATGCGGCGCAGGATGACCGTCTAACGATTACACTGAACAAATGCCACAACAAAACCAATTTGAATGCTTAAGACTCTAATACAAAGATATAGGTGGTTAGGCTAGGTTAGGTTAGGTTATTAGGTTAGGTTAAGTTAGGTTAGGTTAGGTTAAGTTAGGTTAGGTTATTAGGTTAGGTTATTAGGTTAGGTTAAGTTAGGTTAGGTTACAAAATCAGCACGAAAACGAAGATACGAAAATTTTACAAGGGAATAAAATTACGTAATTGGCGAAACTAAAAATAACTGGATTACAACTAGATTCAGAAATGGCCTAAATGCGGCGCAGGATGACTGTTCAACGATTACACTGAACAAATGCCACAACAAAACCAATTTGAATGCTTAAGACTTAATACACAAAGATATAGGTGGTTAGGTTAGGTTACAAAATCAGCATCGAAAAACGAAGACATGAAAATTCTTTACAAGTGGAATAAAATTACGCAATTATGAAAACTAACAATAACTGATTACAATCCAGACTAGAAATGGCCTAAATGCGGCGCAGGATGACTGGTTCAACGATTACACTGGAACAAATGCTACAACAAAACCACTTGGAATGCTTAAGACTTAATACACAAAGATATAGGTGGTTAGGTTAGTTAGGTTAGGTTAGGTTATTAGGTTAGGTTAGGTTACAAAATCAGCACGAAAACGAAGATACGAAAATTTTACAAGGAATAAAATTACGTAATTATGAAAACTAACAATAACTGATTACAATCCAGACTAGAAATGGCCTTAAATGCGGCGCAGGATGACCGTCTAACGATTACACTGAACAAATGCCACAACAAAACCAATTTGAATGCTTAAGACTTAATACACAAAGATATAGGTATTAGGTTAGGTTATTAGGTTAGGTTACAAAATCAGCACGAAAACGAAGACATGAAAATTTTACAAGGAATAAAATTACGCAATTATGAAAACTAACAATAACTGATTACAACTAGACTAGAAATGGCCTTAAATGCGGCGCAGGATGATCGTCTAACGATTACACTGAACAAATGCCACAACAAAACCAATTTGGAATGCTTAAGACTCTAATACAAAGATATAGGTGGTTAGGTTAGGTTAGTTAGGTTAGGTTAGGTTAAGTTAGGTTAGGTTAGTTAGGTTAGGTTAGGCTAGGTTAGGTTAGGCTAGGTTAGGTTACAAAATCAGCACGAAAACGAAGACATGAAAATTTTACAAGTGGAATAAAATTACGTAATTGGCGAAACTAAAAATAACTGATTACAACTAGACTAGAAATGGCCTAAATGCGGCGCAGGATGATCGTCTAACGATTACACTGAACAAATGCTACAACAAAACCAATTTGAATGCTTAAGACTCTAATACACAAAGATATAGGTGGTTAGGCTAGGTTAGGTTAGGCTAGGTTAGGTTAGGTTACAAAATCAGCACGAAAACGAAGACATGAAAATTCTTTACAAGTGGAATAAAATTACGTAATTATGAAACCAAAAATAACTGATTACAACCAGACTAGAAATGGCCTTAAATGCGGCGCAGGATGACTGTTCAACGATTACACTGAACAAATGCTAAACAAAACCAATTTGGAATGCGTAAGACTCTAATACAAAGATATAGGTGGTTAGGCTAGGTTAGGTTAGGCTACAAAATCAGCAATGAAAAACGAAGACATGAAAATTTTACAAGGAATAAAATTACGCAATTATGAAAACTAACAATAACTGATTACAATCCAGACTAGAAATGGCCTTAAATGCGGCGCAGGATGACTGTTCAACGATTACACTGGAACAAATGCTACAACAAAACCAATTTGAATGCTTAAGACTTAATACACAAAGATATAGGTATTAGGTTAGGTTAGGTTACAAAATCAGCACGAAAACGAAGACATGAAAATTCTTTACAAGTGGAATAAAATTACGTAATTATGAAACCAAAAATAACTGATTACAACTAGACTAGAAATGGCCTAAATGCGGCGCAGGATGACCGTCTAACGATTACACTGGAACAAATGCTACAACAAAACCAATTTGAATGCTTAAGACTCTAATACAAAGATATAGGTATTAGGTTAGGTTAGGCTAGGTTAGGTTAGGCTAGGTTAGGTTAGGCTAGGTTAGGTTAGGTTAGGCTACAAAATCAGCACGAAAACGAAGACATGAAAATTTTTACAAATGGAATAAAATTACGCAATTATGAAACTAAAAATAACTGATAACAACTAGACTAGAAATGGCCTAAATGCGGCGCAGGATGACTGTCTAACGATTAAACTGAACAAATGCTACAACAAAACCAATTTGGAATGCGTAAGACTCTAATACACAAAGGTATAGGTGGTTAGGCTAGGTTAGGTTAGGCTAGGTTAGGTTAGGTTAGGCTACAAAATCAGCATCGAAAAACGAAGACATGAAAATTTTACAAGTGGAATAAAATTACGCAATTATGAAACTAAAAATAACTGATAACAACTAGACTAGAAATGGCCTAAATGCGGCGCAGGATGACTGTTCAACGATTACACTGAACAAATGCTAAACAAAACCAATTTGAATGCTTAAGACTCTAATACAAAGATATAGGTGGTTAGGCTAGGTTAGGTTACAAAATCAGCACGAAAACGAAGACATGAAAATTTTACAAGTGAATAAAATTACGTAATTGGCGAAACTAAAAATAACTGGATTACAACTAGATTCAGAAATGGCCTAAATGCGGCGCAGGATGACTGTCTAACGATTAAACTGAACAAATGCCACAACAAAACCAATTTGGAATGCTTAAGACTCTAATACACAAAGATATAGGTGGTTAGGCTAGGTTAGGTTAGGCTAGGTTAGGTTAGGTTATTAGGTTAGGTTAGTTAGGTTAGGTTATTAGGTTAGGTTAGGCTACAAAATCAGCACGAAAACGAAGACATGAAAATTTTTACAAATGGAATAAAATTACGTAATTATGAAACCAAAAATAACTGATTACAACCAGACTAGAAATGGCCTAAATGCGGCGCAGGATGACCGTCTAACGATTACACTGAACAAATGCTAAACAAAACCAATTTGAATGCTTAAGACCTAATACACAAAGGTATAGGTGGTTAGGTTAGGTTAGGTTAGGTTAGGCTAGGTTAGGTTAGTTAGGTTAGGTTATTAGGTTAGGTTAGGCTACAAAATCAGCAATGAAAACGAAGACATGAAAATTTTACAAGTGAATAAAATTACGTAATTGGCGAAACTAAAAATAACTGATTACAATCCAGACTAGAAATGGCCTAAATGCGGCGCAGGATGACCGTCTAACGATTACACTGAACAAATGCTACAACAAAACCAATTTGGAATGCTTAAGACTCTAATACACAAAGATATAGGTGGTTAGGCTAGGTTAGGTTAGGTTAAGTTAGGTTAGGTTAAGTTAGGTTAGGTTAGGCTAGGTTAGGTTACAAAATCAGCACGAAAACGAAGACATGAAAATTTTACAAGTGAATAAAATTACGCAATTATGAAACTAAAAATAACTGATTACAATCCAGACTAGAAATGGCCTAAATGCGGCGCAGGATGACTGTTCAACGATTACACTGAACAAATGCCACAACAAAACCAATTTGGAATGCGTAAGACTCTAATACAAAGATATAGGTGGTTAGGCTAGGTTAGGTTAGTTAGGTTAGGTTATTAGGTTAGGTTAGGTTAAGTTAGGTTAGGTTAAGTTAGGTTAGGTTAGGTTATTAGGTTAGGTTAGGCTAGGTTAGGTTAGGCTAGGTTAGGTTAGGCTAGGTTAGGTTAGGTTACAAAATCAGCACGAAAACGAAGATACGAAAATTTTACAAGGGAATAAAATTACGCAATTATGAAACTAAAAATAACTGATTACAACTAGACTAGAAATGGCCTTAAATGCGGCGCAGGATGACTGGTCTAACGATTACACTGAACAAATGCTACAACAAAACCAATTTGGAATGCTTAAGACTTAATACACAAAGATATAGGTGGTTAGGGTTAGGTTAGGTTAGGCTAGGTTAGGTTAGGTTAGGTTAGGGTTAGGGTTAGGTTAGGTTAGTTAGGTTAGGTTAGGTTAGGCTACAAAATCAGCATCGAAAAACGAAGACATGAAAATTTTACAAGTGGAATAAAATTACGTAATTGGCGAAACTAAAAATAACTGATTACAATCCAGACTAGAAATGGCCTTAAATGCGGCGCAGGATGACCGTTGCAACATGTTGGTGCATTACCAGCAAGCCGCCTCGCATCTCTGCCTTAATTTGTGAGCTCCACCGCAGTAACTGCATTTTTCAGTAGTGGCAAAACCTTTGCAGAGGCGCTTCTGGCTGTGTCCGTATCCCGCATAGTGAGCACTGTATCAGCGGCGACTGATCTTCAACCCGCACACGTTGCAGATCTATGTGTGCTCGACCTGCTGTGGCAAGGCGCTGCCATACCGCTGGGGACACTTGCATCACGATGTGAGTAGTATGTGGGTTTCTCGCGTTTCGCCTGTACTTCGCTGTGATTCGCACGTCCTGCTCATCAATGTCTGCCAGCAGGTGACCGTTTTGTATTTTAAGTGTCACAACCTCTTCGCTTCCAGTGAACGGCCAGCACATCTCGCACTATTATAAGAGGATCCTTGTTTTGTGCCTCTTTAACTTGTAGGTTGCTAGTCTTGATCGCTTCGCAAATTTTGTTAACTCATCTTTGCTGTGGCAGCCACTATGACCTTTTTGATCTTTTGCTTTACGCAGCCTATCCACGCGTATACCACTGTTCTTCGCATTCACAGCGTCCCTAACTTTCGCAAGAAGCTCTGTGCTAGTGTCCTCTTTATTATCAGACGTTATGATAATAGAGTGAATGGGCGCTTTTCTTGTTTCGGCCGTTGTTCTGCCTCTTCGTGAGTAGCTGTGGTATCGCACGGACGCTAAGATCGTTTTGAGATCGGCAATGGTCTTATTGCCTCTGTGACTTCCGCATATGATGGTCCCTGTTCGCCAACGAGGGTCTTGGAATCAGCTTGATGTCCTTAGATAGGGCTATGGTATGCTGTTTGCATTCCATTAGCATTGCGTCAGTGCTCTTTGTTTTCCATGAGGTTCTTCATCATCTCTATTTGCGACGTCGCTTCCTGCCGAAGCAGCCGCCATGACTTGCTTCTCCCTTCCCTTCCGGTTTTGCCCATCCTTAGCGCCTCCCGCTTCTTTGCCAGTTGGTAGAGCCTCGATGGCTTGTGTAACTCCAGATTTTGGCGTCTGCCTTCAGATTGCGTGATTCCCCTAGTAAGGTCTTTGCTCTCACTAGGCAGGCCTTTGCCTCTGCTGTTCTGCTGGCGCATTTAGGCTTTGATGGTGGTGGATGCAGTTTTTCGTAGTCTCCGCCGACGTCCTGCGACTTACGACTGAGCTATCCTGTGAGGGGCCGGCCGTCTCTGTCTGTTCCGGCTTTCCTGGGCGTTCGATTTCATTTTATCGTTCGCCGTTTTACGGGTGTGCGGTTACATAATGAACATGTTGATGTATTATAAAATGTGTATAATCTTAACTAAAATGGAATGTCTTACTTTATTGGTAATATAATAAATTTTCTACTTGGCTGTCTGTGAGACCCATGCAAGTAATGAGAACAGGGTGGGTGGGCGGGCGATTTTTTCGTAATTCCGTGCGTTTCCTTTGCAGGTTGCGCCTGAATCGACGGTTGTGGACCGGAAGCGACCGATCGGAAGCGAAAACACGACGAAAACGAAAACATGAAAATTTTTACAAATGGAATAAAATTACGTAATTATGAAACTAAAAATAACTGATTGCCAACTAGACTAGAAATGGCCTAAATGCGGCGCAGGATGACTGGTTCAACGATTACACTGAACAAATGCTACAACAAAACCAATTTGAATGCTTAAGACTCTAATACACAAAGATATAGGTGGTTAGGCTAGGTTAGGTTAGGTTAGGTTAGGTTAGGGTTAGGTTAGGTTAGGTTAGGTTAGTTAGGTTAGGTTAGGTTAGGTTAGTTAGGTTAGGTTAGTTAGGTTAGGTTAGGCTAGGTTAGGTTAGGTTAGGTTACAAAATCAGCACGAAAAACGAAGACATGAAAATTTTACAAGTGGAATAAAATTACGTAATTATGAAACTAAAAATAACTGGATTACAACTAGACTAGAAATGGCCTAAATGCGGCGCAGGATGACTGGTTCAACGATTACACTGGAACAAATGCTACAACAAAACCAATTTGGAATGCTTAAGACTCTAATACAAAGATATAGGTGGTTAGGTTAGGTTTTTTTTTTTTTTTTTTTTTTTTTTTTTTTTTTTTTTTTTTTTTTTTTTTTTTTTTTTTTTTTTTTTTTTTTTTTTTTTTTTTTTTTTTTTTTTTTTTTTTTTTTTTTTTTTTTTTTTTTTTTTTTTTTTTTTTTTTTTTTTTTTTTTTTTTTTTTTTTTTTTTTTTTTTTTTTTTTTTTTTTTTTTTTTTTTTTTTTTTTTTTTTTTTTTTTTTTTTTTTTTTTTTTTTTTTTTTTTTTTTTTTTTTTTTTTTTTTTTTTTTTTTTTTTTTTTTTTTTTTTTTTTTTTTTTTTTTTTTTTTTTTTTTTTTTTTTTTTTTTTTTTTTTTTTTTTTTTTTTTTTTTTTTTTTTTTTTTTTTTTTTTTTTTTTTTTTTTTTTTTTTTTTTTTTTTTTTTTTTTTTTTTTTTTTTTTTTTTTTTTTTTTTTTTTTTTTTTTTTTTTTTTTTTTTTTTTTTTTTTTTTTTTTTTTTTTTTTTTTTTTTTTTTTTTTTTTTTTTTTTTTTTTTTTTTTTTTTTTTTTTTTTTTTTTTTTTTTTTTTTTTTTTTTTTTTTTTTTTTTTTTTTTTTTTTTTTTTTTTTTTTTTTTTTTTTTTTTTTTTTTTTTTTTTTTTTTTTTTTTTTTTTTTTTTTTTTTTTTTTTTTTTTTTTTTTTTTTTTTTTTTTTTTTTTTTTTTTTTTTTTTTTTTTTTTTTTTTTTTTTTTTTTTTTTTTTTTTTTTTTTTTTTTTTTTTTTTTTTTTTTTTTTTTTTTTTTTTTTTTTTTTTTTTTTTTTTTTTTTTTTTTTTTTTTTTTTTTTTTTTTTTTTTTTTTTTTTTTTTTTTTTTTTTTTTTTTTTTTTTTTTTTTTTTTTTTTTTTTTTTTTTTTTTTTTTTTTTTTTTTTTTTTTTTTTTTTTTTTTTTTTTTTTTTTTTTTTTTTTTTTTTTTTTTTTTTTTTTTTTTTTTTTTTTTTTTTTTTTTTTTTTTTTTTTTTTTTTTTTTTTTTTTTTTTTTTTTTTTTTTTTTTTTTTTTTTTTTTTTTTTTTTTTTTTTTTTTTTTTTTTTTTTTTTTTTTTTTTTTTTTTTTTTTTTTTTTTTTTTTTTTTTTTTTTTTTTTTTTTTTTTTTTTTTTTTTTTTTTTTTTTTTTTTTTTTTTTTTTTTTTCATGTCTGCCCGTTTCACGCAGGAACGGGCAGTGTTCGAAGCCATAACAGTATTAGATTTGCATTTACAGTTTAATATGCATAATATCAATAGCTATATATTTATTATTACATTATTTATTAGTTATTTTATTATGATAGATACAATATTTGATACAATACAATGATTCAGTTATTGAACATTTAGGAATAATACAATGAAATGGCATGTCAGGTTATGATTTAAATGAACATGAAAATTTTACAAGTGAATAAAATTACGTAATTATGAAACTAAAAATAACTGATTACAACTAGACTAGAAATGGCCTTAAATGCGGCGCAGGATGACTGTCTAACGATTACACTGAACAAATGCTACAACAAAACCATTTTGGAATGCTTAAGACTTAATACACAAAGATATAGGTGGTTAGGCTAGGTTAGGTTACAAAATCAGCACGAAAACGAAGACATGAAAATTTTACAAGCGGAATAAAATTACGTAATTATGAAACTAAAAATAACTGGATTACAACTAGATTCAGAAATGGCCTAAATGCGGCGCAGGATGACTGTTCAACGATTACACTGAACAAACGCTACAACAAAACCAATTTGAATGCTTAAGACTCTAATACACAAAGGTATAGGTGGTTAGGTTAGTTACAAAATCAGCACGAAAACGAAGACATGAAAATTTTACAAGCGGAATAAAATTACGCAATTATGAAACTAAAAATAACTGATTACAATCCAGACTAGAAATGGCCTAAATGCGGCGCAGGATGACCGTCTAACGATTACACTGAACAAATGCTACAACAAAAACAATTTGGAATGCGTAAGACTCTAATACACAAAGGTATAGGTGGTTAGGCTAGGTTAGGTTAGGCTAGGTTAGGTTAGGTTAGGTTACAAAATCAGCACGAAAACGAAGACATGAAAATTTTTACAAATGGAATAAAATTACGTAATTATGAAACTAAAAATAACTGGATTACAACTAGACTAGAAATGGCCTAAATGCGGCGCAGGATGACTGGTCTAACGATTACACCGAACAAATGCTACAACAAAACCAATTTGGAATGCTTAAGACCTCTAATACACAAAGGTATAGGTGGTTAGGTTAGGTTAGGTAAGGTTAGGTTAGGTTAGGCTAGGTTAGGTTAGTTAGGTTAGGTTAGGCTAGGTTAGGTTACAAAATCAGCACGAAAACGAAGACATGAAAATTTTACAAGGGAATAAAATTACGTAATTATGAAACTAAAAATAACTGATTACAATCCAGACTAGAAATGGCCTAAATGCGGCGCAGGATGACTGGTCTAACGATTACACCGAACAAATGCTACAACAAAACCAATTTGAATGCTTAAGACTCTAATACAAAGATATAGGTGGTTAGGCTAGGTTAGGTTAGGCTAGGTTACAAAATCAGCACGAAAACGAAGACATGAAAATTTTACAAGTGGAATAAAATTACGCAATTATGAAACTAAAAATAACTGATTACAATCCAGACTAGAAATGGCCTTAAATGCGGCGCAGGATGACTGTCTAACGATTACACTGAACAAATGCTACAACAAAACCATTTTGGAATGCTTAAGACTCTAATACACAAAGGTATAGGTGGTTAGGCTAGGTTAGGTTAGGCTAGGTTAGGTTAGGCTAGGTTACAAAATCAGCACGAAAACGAAGACATGAAAATTTTACAAGTGGAATAAAATTACGTAATTATGAAACTAAAAATAACTGATTGCCAACTAGACTAGAAATGGCCTAAATGCGGCGCAGGATGACTGTTCAACGATTACACTGAACAAACGCTACAACAAAACCAATTTGGAATGCTTAAGACTCTAATACAAAGATATAGGTGGTTAGGTTAGTTAGGTTAGGTTAGGTTAGGTTAGGCTACAAAATCAGCACGAAAACGAAGACATGAAAATTTTACAAGTGAATAAAATTACGTAATTATGAAACCAAAAATAACTGATTGCCAACTAGACTAGAAATGGCCTAAATGCGGCGCAGGATGACCGTCTAACGATTACACCGAACAAATGCTACAACAAAACCAATTTGAATGCTTAAGACTTAATACACAAAGATATAGGTGGTTAGGTTAGGTTAGGGTTAGGTTAGGTTAGTTAGGTTACAAAATCAGCACGAAAACGAAGACATGAAAATTTTACAAGTGGAATAAAATTACGTAATTATGAAACTAAAAATAACTGATTGCCAACTAGACTAGAAATGGCCTTAAATGCGGCGCAGGATGACTGGTCTAACGATTACACTGAACAAATGCTACAACAAAACCAATTTGAATGCTTAAGACTCTAATACACAAAGGTATAGGTGGTTAGGCTAGGTTAGGTTACAAAATCAGCACGAAAACGAAGACATGAAAATTTTACAAGTGGAATAAAATTACGTAATTATGAAACTAAAAATAACTGATTACAATCCAGACTAGAAATGGCCTAAATGCGGCGCAGGATGACTGTTCAACGATTACACTGGAACAAATGCTACAACAAAACCAATTTGGAATGCGTAAGACTCTAATACAAAGATATAGGTGGTTAGGCTAGGTTAGGTTAGGTTAGGTAAGGTTAGGTTAGGTAAGGTTAGGTTAGGTTAGGCTAGGTTAGGTTAGGCTACAAAATCAGCACGAAAACGAAGACATGAAAATTTTTACAAATGGAATAAAATTACGCAATTATGAAACTAAAAATAACTGATTACAACTAGATTCAGAAATGGCCTAAATGCGGCGCAGGATGACCGTCTAACGATTACACTGGAACAAATGCTACAACAAAAACAATTTGGAATGCTTAAGACTCTAATACAAAGATATAGGTGGTTAGGCTAGGTTACAAAATCAGCACGAAAACGAAGACATGAAAATTTTACAAGCGGAATAAAATTACGCAATTATGAAACTAAAAATAACTGATTGCCAACTAGACTAGAAATGGCCTAAATGCGGCGCAGGATGACTGTCTAACGATTACACCGAACAAATGCTACAACAAAACCATTTTGGAATGCTTAAGACTTAATACACAAAGATATAGGTGGTTAGGTTAGGTTAGGCTACAAAATCAGCACGAAAACGAAGATTACGAAAATTTTACAAGTGGAATTGCGTCCTGCGCCTTCCATTGTGTCTATGAAGTTACGAGATTTTGCTGCAAGGGGATGGAGGAGTCTGGGTTACACGCTTTGGATGGCGGATCTGGAGTCGCTCAGAAGGGTGACCCTGGTGTGTGATTTCATTTTCCCGCGATAGCTTCAGGCGCCCTTCTAATCGCCGCCAGTTCCGCTTGATAAACGCTGCAGTAGTTCTCGAGCTTGAGCGTTGTTTTGTAGCGTTCCGCCCTCCAACCCAGATGGAGACCGCCGCCCCGACCTTTCCGTCAATTTGCTTCCATCGGTATATGCGAGCCTGATCTTCATGTAGTCTTTTCAAGTCATCCGCGGTGCTAACCACCTCAAATTTGCGCGTCTTTCTTTGAGCTGGGTGGGGAAGTTGCGATGGATTGATCATTCGCTCTAGTCCCTCCCAGGAGACCTGGAAGCTGTTCCCTCTCTTAATCTCGTATATGTCTCGTTGTTCTTTGGCTCTGAGGTCCAGCGGCAGGATGTCGGCCAGAACCGCCGACGCTATTGTTGAGTTGTTCGGTGGGCTTTTGCGACACGAATCGCGAAGCTCCTGGTTATGTTGTCGAGCTGCCGGCGGTTCTGTCTCCTGTCTCTGGCCTCCGCCCAGACATTCGCTGCGTATAGAACAGTCGGTTCAACGACTGTTGTATAGGTGTTCGGAGGATGTTGCTATTAAGCCCCAATTTGCGCTCGCCGCTCTTGAGACAGATTTAAAGATGTTTACTGCCTTTTTGTGCCTGTCGAAATGTGTTCGCCGAAGTTCAAGTTAGAATCTACGGTGAGACCCAAAACTTTAAGGCTTCCAGTAATTGGAATCTCGGTTCCCTCGAATACCACCTTCGGCTTCTGCATTTGAGTCGTTTGCGACGAGAATTGCTTGGTTTTATGGGCGGCGAAGCGCATTTTGTGGGCTTTCCCCATCTAGATATGGCTCCGAAAGCTCCTGAGGGCTGATTCCAAAGCTTCAGAAGTGGCCTGCCGCAACTATTAGTATGTCGTCGGCGAAGGCCTGCACATGTGCACTCAGATCGTCTGACTCTTGGAGAAGTGGGTCCAGTCGTTCCAAAGTACCGGTCCGCAAGTGGATCCCTGGATACATCCTTTGTTGGTGTTTCTGAGGGCTCGGGCTCCTGCGTATCGTAGCTCTACACTTCTGTCTGAGAGGTAGCTACGCACCCGCCAAGGGTCTCGAAGTCAATATTTCTTCTGGCCAGTTCAAGGATGGCCGGTCAATATGTATTGTCGAACGCTCCCTCGATGTCCAGAGACACGACTGCGATCAATTTGTGGTGTCTTAGACCCTCCTTGATCACGGTCATGGCATCGTAGAGAGCGTCCTCCGTGCTCCGCTGTGGCCTGAACCCGTATTGCCTTGGGCTGAGTGCGCAGCTATTCTCAAGTGTCCATACAATTCTGTTTGTGAATAGTTTTCATGATTCTTCCCAAGACCGAGCAGTCCTAAGGGTCTAAATGATTTAGGTGAGGTGTAGTTGTTTTCCTGGCTTGGGAATCACTTTTATGACCGCTTTCCACAGTCTTGGGAAGTATCCCATCCTCAGGCAAGCGTTGTACATTGCAACAATTACTGCGGTCTCCGCCTGGAAGGCGTTTAGGCACACGTCTGATGTGAGTCCATCCTCCCCCGGAGCTTTTTTAGGATTCATGCCGGACAGCACGCTCAGGACTTCTTCGCTTTTAAAAGGTTCAGTGTTGTTGCCTGACTGCGAGGAGATCGTTTTGTAGATCTCGTCTACTGAGGCCCTGGAAATGTGTTCGGGTTCATCAGTTTCTTCGCAATCCTGGGGGAAGAATGTCTCAGCAAGAAGGGCGGCCGAATCTTCGGGTGATAGGATGCTTCCAGTTTGGGGGTCTTTTAGTTGCTCGTCGTCCCTCTTTTCTCCGCTGATTTTGAGCACTCGATAAATTCGGCCCCACATGCTCTCCCTTCTCTGGCTGGTGCAGAAGTCTTTCCAGCTCTTCGTGATTGCAGCTTGTAGTTGCAGCTTGTATGTCTCTTTGGCTTGTAGGTATTCTGCAATCACGAAGGGCTTCCTGCGTGGATTCGCGCCGCTGATCCTTCTTCGCAGTCTTCTTACTATCCGCTTTTGGTTTGCCAGGTCCCTATTCCACCAGTGTGATTTGGTAGGAATGTTCTCTTTTATTCCAGGGATAGATGCATCGCAGGACGTGCTTATTGCCTTTGTCACTTCTGTAACGGTTTTCGAGCTGTTCGTCCCTAGCATTCGTCGATAAGGGGAGAATCCAACGCCTCTGTCTCTGAGTTCTGTGGACAGGGTCTGGTTAAATTTGTTCCAGTTTGCTCTTTTTGTGTTATATACCCTCGTTGTAGGTTTGGGTCTGTTTGAAGGGCTGCGGCTCAGTGCTATGTGAAAAATTATTGGCCGATGGTCAGAAAGGCAACCTACATCCGGGTCGACCTTCCAGTGATGTGCGTTAGGGAGCAGGTCAGCCGATACCGCGGTGACATCAACGTTGCTGGCATAAGTTTTCCCGCCTCGGACTATATAAAAGGTAGGTGTTGTGCCTTTGTTGAGAACTGAGAGTCCCCTGTGTGCCAAAAGGTTTACGATGGCTGTTCCTCTTGAATCTTCCGAGGAGCTAAATTTTACCAGGACTCTTGGCGTTAAAGTCTCCTGCCAGTATCAGTTTTTTGGTGTTAAGTGCATCTATGCATTGGTTGAGCGTGCGAATATCCTCTTCGATGTCTCTGTTTCCTTCAAGGTAGGCGTTTATCACTCCAATGTCAGTATTATAGATGTGGATTTTGACGGCTACTATGTTACTAGTGATAATTTTTTGGTTGCGCGTGGTTTGAACGGATTTGTGCAAGACGACTACTGCAGATTTCACGGGTCCCGGGCCCGTCGAGTTCTGTATTACGCTGCCGGCGCAGGACATACGGCCCTTGTTGCCTATGTAGGGCTCCTGGAGCAGTAGTACTGCTACATTGTCTCTGACCGCTGCCGCAATCAGGTCCTTCGTGGCGGCAAAACCTCTACCTAGGTTTGCTTGTATAATTCGCAAATTCGCCTGTGTGATGCTTGTGTCGTCATCTTCAGCAATACTGGACTCTTGACCTCGCTATACGGTCCCACTTTCTCCAGTGGTCACACTCGCTGCTGTAAGCTGGGTGTATTGTGTCGGCTGTGCGCCCCGAGTTGGTGCAGTTGATGCACTTTGGAGGTTGTGAGCGCTTGGGACAGTCCCTTGTGTCGTGGGTTTCTGAGCAGTAACCACACGCGCTTGGGCTCTGGCAGGTTCTAGCTAGATGGCCAAATTCCATGCACCTGTAGCACTGTACGACCGGGGACTGGTCTACAGCAGTGATAATCTGGTACCCCACTCTGATTTTGTTATTGACCAGTACCTTCCACATTTTGGGATCTGTCTCCAGGATGGCGTTAGTGAGTGTACCGTTGCGGCCTTTGGTCCGCCTTAGCACTCTCATGGATCTATTCTCCGTCGGCACTTCTTTCGTGAGGTTGCTGTTCTGTCTGAGGATAGTGTCTGTGAGCTGCGAGTCACTCATGTCTTTGATAAGTCCTGGTAGTCGGATCAGTGGAAATTTGTTTTTTAGATGTTTCGTGAAGTGATTGATCGGCAAGCATGAGGGCGTCGCTGAAACTTCTGCGTTCCTCTGCTGTCTCGCAACTCACGATGACCCTCTGATCCCTTGCTTTGCGGATCGCTGACGCCTATGCCTCTGTCTACGACGTCAACACCTGACTTAATCCTCTTTACGATGTCCTCGCTTGAGTGGCGTGGGTCGACAGATTCAACGATGAGGTTGTAGCTTGTTGTATGTGGTGCGGTGGGTCTTGGTTGCTGAGTATTACGTTGCCAAGATCTTTTGCGTTCCACTAGCTGCCATTTATTGTCCTCGTGTATCGGTTCTCTGTCTTTTGCTGCCTCTACAGCGGATTTTATCGGGGCGATTAGATCCGTCAACTGCTGTTTAGTTTCCGATAGAGCTATCTCTATTCCAACTCCCGCGGCCCCCTGTTGCAGGCTTGGTGCTAAGCTTTGTAGGTCCTTGATCTCGTTTATGTCGCTATTGGCCTCTTTTAGACTGTTTAGCACGGGCTTAAGGGAGTCGCGCGGAATCCTACTGTAGCTCTGCCCTGGTGAGAGTGGGGTTTGTGACACTGTGGATCTTGTTACTTGTGTCTCAGCAGTCTCTGATCTCTCTCATCTCCCTTCGTATCTCGCTTAGGGCTGGTTCGGTGGTATTTGGTAGATCGCTGCGTGGCGGGGATTCGATCCTGAGGTTTCCGCAGATTCTATTCACCTCATCGCGCCATCGTTCGAGATCTACTCGGATTCCTCGTAGCTGTTCTTCTACGGTGCTAGTTTTCTTGCCTAGTGCTTCTAGCTGCTCGTTTTGAAGTTCGGTGCTTGTTTGGCTTCCTGCCCTTTCGTCCCTTGTGACTGCAGACAGTAAACGGGAAGACAGAGAGCAGGAGGACAGTTCTTTGAGGTCTCTGTGGATTAGAGCGATGTTCTTTATGGGATCGTCTAGTTCAAAATTGAGCCAGGTTCTGATATCCTCTGCTGTCTTCTGAGTGCTCAACATTGTGTCCTGTACACTTCTAAGTCTGGATGTATTTTCGGCTTGCAATTCTTGTATTGCACGAGTGTGCGCTCGCTCGCAGCGGACTAGTTCCTTAGCCGCTCTAGTGCGTTCTTGTTCTAGAGCGACCCTATGTCTAGATCGAGAGTCGGATAGTGAGAGAGCAATTTCATAGAGCGCTTGTAGGCTCTCGTGTACTTCGGCTTTACACTCGCGCTTCATATTTCCAGCCTTTTCTAAGGCTTCCTTTCCCGATTGCAGTAGTTCATTGGCACGCATAGTGGCCAGATCCATGGAGACACCTGTTCGCTTTCCGGACGGGGGGAGAATACTCATTCTCCCGCTTGCGATGCTGTCTCCGTCTGACCACTCGTCAGCATATGTTCCATCTGACTCGAGCCCCTGAGATCTGCCTGCCTCCGAGTTTGGGCCTTCAGCTGGAGTGAGATACTCAGATTGGAGCCCTATCTCTTGTGCTCCTCTCATGATGGCAGTCTTCGGAAACACCTTCTTGTAGGGATGATGGGGCCTTCCTCTGCTTTGCAGGGGACGGATTTGAGGGACGATGCGCGTACCACTGCTTTGTTTTCTGACATACTTTGTCTTCACTGTTTGGGGGGGAGGGGGATGTCCTATCGAGGCGTGAATAGTTCCACGGGTAGGGTATTTAGGTCTTTCACACTTCTGCACAAAAAAGTTTCAAAGTTCAGGAAGATAAAAAGTTTTCTTTGTTTAGAAATTTTTCTATAGTTCTGGCCTGTTTTGAACTTTACTTAATTGTCTATATCTTTTCAGTCCTTTCTTTTAGAGTATCAAAACTTTACATGCACTTACACTATTAAATTGTCTAACTTTAAACCGTATCTAAGCACTTGGTTTCCTATCAACTAGTCCCTCAAACTTGGATGCGAAGTTGTAATATGTTTAGCGGTTTGCTAAACGTACGATTTGGCCTGTCTGTTTGTGGGGGGGGGAGATGTCTTCTCGAAACCTGAATAGTTCCACGGGAAGGCTAGTTAACTGTTTTACACTTGTGCATTAAAAAATTTCGAAAATTTCGAAAGATAAAAAAGTTTTCTTTGTTTCGAAAATTTTCTATCCTCCCTGGCCCTGTTTTGCACTTCACTTATTTATCTATTTCTTTTCAGTCCTTTCTTTTAGTGTTTTAGAACTTTGCATGTACTTATACTACGAGATTGTCTAACTAATATATATGTCTAGGCACTAGGTTTCCTAGCAACTTATCGCTCGAACTTGGGTGGTAAGTTGTTGTTTGATGTTTAGCTAATGACTAAACATGCTATTTTTCTTTTTCTGCAGATCCGTGGATTGTTCTGGGTATATGGTGCGACAGGTCTTGCAGCCTTGCTCCTGCCAGAGCTGTTAGAACCTTCCAAAATTCGATAGAGAGCCTGGGATGTCACTTTTAGCAATGGTAAGTTTTTTGTAAATTTCTTAGCTCTCTTTCTAGGGCATGTAGGGATCTAGGTTCACCATTTATTAATAAATGTCAATTGTTTGACCAGCTTAACACTAGACTTCAAGAAATTTTTAAATTGGGACACACACAAAAAAGTCGAAAATAGGTTTAAAATTACGTAAAACACGTGGTGTTTTTCCGACTTGGTCCACTATAACTTATATAACTCTAAAATCCGTTATTCGAAAAATCTGAAATTTGGCATGCTTATTGTATGATATATTGTCTATGAGATTAACACTTAACGTGACTAGGTTGTCGCTTTAGTTTTGTCACTGGGGGGGGTCAAAGTTATTGTTCGCACTCACCCGAAGCAAAATCACTGTAAATTCACAATTTTTGAGTCTGGATCTTGATTTTTGTTTCAAAGGGGAGCTGGAAGGATGGTCTATGAGTTCGCAACCACAAGAACATCCAGGAAGTCCCGGGTTCGTGATTCACTGTTTCTTGATTTTTCTTTTTTCCCTAATATCTTCTTTTCCTTTGCAGGAAAAATCCGATACTGGCACGAAGGAGCGCCTTGATGCCCCTACTTAAATAACACAAAACGTGGGGGTTAAAGGCGGCCCCGATCTCACCAGCGTTTTCACTTTTATGTTGCGACCGCGTGGTAAGTAATGATTTTCTTTAGTTTTTGTCCGTTTTAAAATGTAGTTTTCACTATTTTAAAAAACTAATTACACCACGCTGTTTGGCGTGTAAGCGCGCATCTTTTGATATATCACACTTTAATATTCGTTCACTTTGATAATTTGTTGTTATTTTTAGCGCGGGCAACTCTGCAAACAGTGCGGACGGCTCGGACGTCGGCTGGAGACTTGGTTAGGTTAGGTTAGGTTAGGTTAGGTTAGGTTAGGTTAGGTTAGGTTAGGTTAGGTTAGGTTAGGTTAGGTTAGGTTAGGTTAGGTTAGGTTAGGTTAGGTTAGGTTAGGTTAGGTTAGGTTAGGTTAGGTTTTTTTTTTTTTTTTTTTTTTTTATAATGACCCCCATTTCTGAGGGTCTCGCTAATATATTCCCCTGACATGAGTACTCAGGGACTTTTGTGTGCATTTAATAAATGTTTATTATCTGTGTATATAATTTTATTTTTAATCATCTTTAAAATATACGTTTCTTCATTATTGCCTTTTATATAATATCTTTTTACTTTTCATTTACAAATTTGCATCTTACCTTATTATCTAAGTACCTATCATATATCTACATCTTTTAAACCTTATATCTATATATTATAACTATATATTTACTATTATTCTATTTCTATTATTTTTGTTACATTTTTTTTTTTTTTTTTTTAATTGTACTTCTTCATATGTATATATATAAACTTAATGTATGTAGAAATAAACATAGTAGAATACGGTATATAATATATCTGTCTCCGTATTGTTTACACACCTTATTTATTCTTACTTATTACCTTGCTGGCTATATATTTACAGAAACTAATAAATTTATCCCTAGATTCCTTATTTCCTAAAATTTTATGTATATTATTTATACAAATTTTTATATCTAGTTCTATCTCCATATCCATTCGCTCTCTGCTGTATATGGGACATTCTGTGATAAGGTGGATCACACTTTCCACCTTCTCATCGTCTGAGCACTGCAGCGCTCTCCTTGCACTTGAATCTGTGCAAGTACTCGGAAAACCATGGTGCCCTGTCATCGCCTGTGTTGTCAGAGTTCATCTGTAGCGTCCTAACTACAGGGTACGCTTCGATTGCGTCTGGAAAAAGATCTTTGTTGTGGACCCCGTTTTCTCCTCTTTATATCGCCGGTTCCATTCCTCAGCGATTCCAGCGGATTTGTCGTTTGACGAATGAGACCGGGACTTTTATCATAGTCTGATCGTCGTTTAAGTTTCAGCGCTGCCTCTTTTGCCAGCATGTCTGCTCTTTCGTTTCCCTCCAATCCGGCATGGGCCTTTATCAAAAGATTTACTTCTTTACCTAATATTGTCAGCGAGTGATGTTCTCTCTTGCTTTTACCGCTAGGGGATGGAGGAAACGGCGCAATGTAACAGTTTGAAGAGCTGACCTTGAGTCACTATAGATGTTACAGGTTGATGCTGCGTCTTCTAGTGTGTACTTCGTTGCTTCGAGCAGGGCTAGTAATTCTGCCTGGTAAACAGTGCAAAACTGTTCCAATTTTAATTTCGGGTTTTGATCTCTGTGGCGTCATACCAAATCGATAACGCCGCGCCGACTTTACCTTCAATTTTGCTCCCATCCGTGAATATCTTTAAGCTGTTGTTGTCATGTTGGTACACTTGTGCACTATCCCCAGACATATGAATTGCAGCCAAGTTGGTCCGCGGGGTGTGGTTTCTCTTTAAAACTTATCCCTGTCTCTATATCCCGATCCTGCACTATTCGCCGAGAGAACCCTTTCTTGATCTCATAGAGTGAGGCTGCTTCCTGGATCCTCAAGTCCAGGGGAAGCAGTCCGGCAACAATAAGGCTGAGTTCAGGGAAACAGTTCTGTGTGCCTTAATAATTTTTGAACGAAGCCGCGTTGCACTGCGTTGAATTGTTTCTTCACACCTACTTTATTTGTTGCCGTTGCCCAGGCGCTTGCCGCGTACATTGTGTCAGCTCCACCACGGCAACGTAAATGGACCATTACCACATCGGAGTTTAGGCCCCAGTGAACTCTTGCAGCTCTCGACAGTTGACTGTATAGGTTTTGTGCCTTACGGCACACATTCTTCACGTGAGTGTTAAACGTTAATCTATCGTCAACTGTGAGGCCGAGTACTTTTACTTCACGGGACAGCCCAATTCCTTCCCCACCCATGCTTAGAGATGGCAAGTCATATTTTAATTTATTTGTAATTAAGATTGCCTTGGTCTTTTGCAGCGCGAATTGGGTTTGTACGACTCCCCATCTCTAACATGTTCGAGGGCGGCATTGGCCCGCTCCTGTACTTCGAGTGCTGTGTTACCGAGAATATCAGGACAACATCGTCGGCGAACGCCTGGCAATACTCCCCATGTACTCCAGCTCTCTCAGTAGTGGATTCAATAGCAAGTTCAAAATATGGGACCACCTATAGAGCCCTGCACACACCCTTTGTTGGTTTCTCTGGCCCACTCTGCCCCTGCATACCTGACGCGCACTGTCTATCTTTAAGATAGCTGTCTATCAGGCGCCTCAGATTTGCTGGGCACTTTGTTTCTGCCAGCCTACAGCGTATTGCCGGCCACCACGCGTTATCGAAGGCTCCCTCTATGTCAAGTGATACAAGCACAGTCAATTTTTATTTTTAAGACTCGTATTTATAAGCTGCATCATGTCATAGAGGGAGTCCTCATTAACGCTGCGGCATAAACCCGTACTGCCTCTTGCTGATCACGGATTCGGTGTGCCATCTGATCCTCCGGATGGTCATCTTTTCCAAGATCTTACCTAGAACAGGCAATAGCCCAATCGGTCTATAAGATTTTGGGTGCGTGTAATCATCTTTACCCGGCTTCCTCAGCACCACTACAGCGGCTTCCTTCCACTTAGTAGGGAAGTGGGCAATGCTAAAACATGGTTAGGTTAGGTTAGGTTAGGTTAGGTTAGGTTAGGTTAGGTTAGGTTCCCCCCCGAAGGGTTCTCGCTTTGTCGTAGCGGGGGGGCTTAGTAACCGTGGCTTGGTCACCCACGGTGAAGCTAAGAGGAACCCAAATGGCCGGCCTAAGGCGCTCTTTGGCCGGCCCGAGGAGGCCGCTCCGGGTGGGCTCGTGACGAGCTCGCCTCGGAAGCGTGTCGGTGGACTGCTGGGGACGGAAGTGGCCGGAGCGGGCCGCCTTCCCGCCCTCAGTAGCCGAGGCGGAGTCGCGGAGGGGAGAGGTGTCGGTGTTGCGTTGCCGCTCTCCTATCCTCCGCGACTCAAGCGAAGTCACCGCATGATGCGGCTGTGGTGGGGCCGCGGGGAAGAGGAGTGTCGGTGTTTCGTTGCCGCTCTCCTGTCCTCCGCGGCCGAACATCGGTCGGCGGTGGAGCCGCAGACCAGATCCGCCGCAGGGGCTGGGTTAACGGAGTGCTTTCCTGGCCCCATGGCCTCTGGGGGCGGACTCGGGGAGTCCGCTTCCCACCCACAGAGGAGGCCGAGTTGGAAGGCGTCCGTGTTCCGGCGCGCCTTACCGGGAAGGTGGAGAGGATGTCTCCCCGAAGGAGGGGCCGGCGTGCCGGCCAGCGCAGGCACGGGGTCGCGGAGGGTGTGCGAAAGCGTTCCCGTAACCCGCCATACGCGACGAAGGTGGAACACCATGGGGTTTTAGTCGGTGCAGGTCGACATAACAACCCATCCTTGCCCCCACTGAAATGGGTATGCGTAGGCATTTCCCCATGTAAAAAAAGTTAGGTTAGGTTAGGTTAGGTTGGGTTAGGTTGGGTTAGGTTAGGTTAGGTTAGGTTAGGTTAGGTTAGGTTAGGTTAGGTTAGGTTAGGTTAGGTTAGGTTAGGTTAGGATAGGTTAGAGTTAGGTTAGGTTAGGTTAGGTTAGGTGAGGTTAGGATAGGTTAGGTTAGGTTGGGTGAGGGTAGGTTAGGTTAGGTTAGGTTGGTTAGGTTAGGTTAGGTTAGGTTAGGTTAGGTTCCCCCGAAGGGTTCTCGCTTTGTCGTAGCGGGGGCTTAGTAACCGTGGTGTGGAGTTAACCACGGTGAAATGAAGGAACCCAAATGGCCGGCCTAAGGCGCTCTAAGGCCGGCCCGAGGCCACTCGGGCGAGACTGGAGCCCACCCTGGATGCGTGTCGGTGGGCTGCGGGGTGCGGATGGATGGAGTGAGGCCGTCTTACGCACCATCCGCAGCCGAGGCGGAGTCGGGGAATGGGGTGGCGGTGCAGGACTGTTAGCACCGGTACCGCGCATCGTCGCCCCACCCTCCGCATCCGAGACGGAGTCGCGGAGGAGAGGGTGTCGGTGTTGCGTTGCCGCTCTCCTATCCTCCGCGACTCAAGCCGAAGTCGCACCGCATGATGCGGCTGTGGTGGGGCCGCGGGGAAGAGGAGTGTCGGTGTTTCGTTGCCGCTCTCCTGTCCTCCGCGGCCGAACATCGGTCGGCGGTGGAGCCGCAGACCAGATCCGCCGCAGGGGCTGGGTTGGCTTAGTGCTTTCCTGGCCCCATGGCCTCTGGGGGCGGACTCGGGGAGTCCGCTTCCCACCCACAGAGAGCCGAGTTGGGAGGCGCGTCCGTGTTCCGGCGCGCCTTACCGGAAGGGGTGGAGGGAGATGTCCTCCCCGAAGGAGGGGCCGGCGTGCCGGCCAGCGCAGGCAGGGGTCGCGAAGGTGAAATGCGAAAGCGTTCCCGTAACCGCCATACGCGACGAAGGTGGAACACCATGGGGTTTTAGTCGGTGCAGAGTCCGACGCCAACCCATCCCCGCAGAGTGATGGGTATGCGTAGGCATTTCCCCATGTAAAAGGTTGGGTTAGGTTAGGTTGGTTAGGTTAGGTTAGGTTAGGTTAGGTTAGGTTAGGTTAGGTTAGGTTAGGTTAGGTTAGGTTAGGTTAGGTTAGGTTAGGTTAGGTTAGGTTAGGTTAGGTTAGGATAGGTTAGGTTAGGTTAGGTTAGGTTAGGTTAGGATAGGTTAGGTTAGGTTAGGTTAGGTTAGGTTAGGTTAGTTTAGGTTAGGTTAGGATTTAGGTTAGGTTAGGTTAGGTTAGGTTAGGTTCCCCCGAAGGGTTCCCGCTTTGTCGTAGCGGGGGAGGCTTAATAACCGTGGTGTGGAAGTTAACCACGGTGAAGCTAAGAGGAACCCAAATGGCCGGCCTAAGGCGCTCTAAAGGCCGGCCAGGGAGGCCGCTCCGGGCGGAGCTGGGCCGGGCCACCCTGGATGTCGGTGGGCTGCGGGGTGCGGATGGATGGAGTGAGGCCGTCTTACGCACCATCCGCAGCCGAGGCGGAGTCGGGGAATGGGGTGGCGGTGCAGGATGGCAGGGTACCGCGCATCGTCGCCCCACCCTCCGCATCCGAGACGGAGTCGCGGAGGGAGGGTAGATGTATCTACCTATCCTCCGCGACTCAGGCGAAGGAGTCGCACCGCTGATGCGGCCGTGGTGGGGCCGCGGGTTCAGTGGAGTGTTGGTTGATCCTGCCGCTCTCCCTGTCCTCCGCGGCCGAACATTGGTTGGCGGGTAACACAGATCCGCCGCAGGGGCTGGGACTTTCCTGGCTCCCATGGCCTCTGGGGGCGGACTCGGGGAGTCGTTCCCACCTACAGAGAGGCCGAGATGGAAGGCGCGTCCGTGTTCCGGCGCGCCTTGCAGGAAGAAGGGTGGAGAGGATGTCCTCCCCGAAGGAGGGGCCGGCGTGCCGGCCAGCGCAGGCAGGGTCGCGGAGGGTGTGCGAAAGCGTTCCCGTAACCCCGCCATACGCGACGAAGGTGGAACACCATGGGGTTTTAGTCGGTGCAAGTCCGATAGCCACCCTTGCCCCCGCAGAAATGGGTATCGTAGGCATTTCCCCATATGGGGTTAGGTTAGGTTAGGTTAGGTTAGGTTAGGATAGGTTAGGTTGGGATTATAGGTTAGGTTGGGGTGCCATGTCAAGAGAAACTCCTCGAGTGCCTGTCGTTGAATTTCCCTTTGATACTATTGTATCCGGGGAAGGCAACGCCGGGACAATGCACCCTGGGCACTGGTGATGATACGTTGTTGCCAGTGGCGAATGTTCTGACAGGGGGATAGCTGCTCGTGTCCCTCTGATAAGCGGAGAACTGCAGCCAATTGGCAGAAGTTACATTTCCTCTTGATTTCCATATCCGGAGGAAGACAGCCGAACGATAGTGCGCATTGGGCACTGGTGACGACACGTCGTTCTCAGTGCCCAATGCGAGACCTCCTTGATCAAAGTATCCGGGGAAAGGCAGCAAAATGAGAATATGCATTTGGAACTGGTGGCGACACGTCGTTGGCAGTGCCTAATGCTCACAGTGTGGGGACGGGCTCGGTGTGCGCTTTTACTGCCGCCGGGCACTCAACCGTCGAGCGTTGTGGGAGGTTGCATTTCTCCTTGATTTCTGTATCCGGGGAAGGCATAGTGATGAATGGGTATTAGGAACTGGTGACGATATATCGTTCCAGTGCCTAATGCTCATGAGTGGAGGACAGGGAAGCTCGGTGTGCATCCACGCCGCCGCCGGGCACTCAACCGTCAAAACTGGGGAGTTACGTCAGCTCTCCCAGCGCGCCGTAACCCGCTGTACTTTCGTCAAAGACCCCAGTGTTGACGATAATGGGGTACGTCGAAGTGCAGCGGAGCGGAGGGCTTGCCTTAACTGGCCGGCCCGCGAGGAGTAAACCTCTATAAAATCAGACAGTGAAGTCTTGAAAACCGGCGGGTACTGGGCATTTTGGTAAGTATGTCCGCGGAATAGGCGTCACCCGGGGACCGATATTTACTTCGTCCTATTATCGTGGGTACGTAATTATGAAACTAAAAATAACTGATTACAACTAGACTAGAAATGGCCTAAATGCGGTGCAGGATGACTGTCTAACGATTACACTGAACAAATGCTACAACAAAACCAATTTGGAATGCTTAAGACTCTAATACACAAAGATATAGGTGGTTAGGTTAGGTTAGGTTAGGTTAGGTTACAAAATCAGCACGAAAACGAAGACATGAAAATTTTACAAATGGAATAAAATTACGTAATTATGAAACTAAAAATAACTGATTACAACTAGACTAGAAATGGCCTAAATGCGGCGCAGGATGACTGTCTAACGATTACACTGAACAAATGCTACAACAAAACCAATTTGGAATGCTTAAGACTCTAATACACAAAGATATAGGTGGTTAGGTTAGGTTAGGTTAGGTTAGGTTACAAAATCAGCACGAAAACGAAGACATGAAAATTTTACAAATGGAATAAAATTACGTAATTATGAAACTAAAATAG